>CM029013.1:63660038-63761536 GCA_016801055.1 Panax notoginseng | reverse complement strand
CAAAAAATATCGTGGATTTAACAATTCTCTATCAAATTCACCAAAGATGGAAACTTGGAGGGATCATGGCATTGTAATCAATGATTCCCTATTAAACATGATTACAAGTGCGTGTTCAATATTGTTTCATGAAACAAAACAAATAATTAAGGAATCATATTTCAAATTTATACATATATAAGCTACAACCACCACTCCAATGCACACCAAATTAAACAATAGCAAAAGTAGAAAAGGGAAAATTAATAATGACAAAATACAAGCCAACTTGGAACCAGTACCAGTTCCATAATATCTGGAGATAAATTCAAACAACGGAGGAATTGAAATATAATTTAAATCCACGCGTAATTAAATAGAACGTAGGGTGGATTCTCAAGGGCTAGTGGTTGAAGGTGGTGGGGAGAAGAAAGGAATGGATGGAATTGTTGTAGGAATATTAATGCTGGAATTGTGGGGAGTGATGCCGGCAAAGGAGGAAGTGTCAACTTTGGGAATGTAGGCACGGTTGGCAAAGATGGAATTGTTGGTAGCGTAGGCAATGGTGGCAATGCTGCCGCTTTGGGAAGGGTTGGGATTGCTGGTAATGGAGGTAATGCAACGTTGGGCAGAGATGGAATAGCAGGTACTGCTGAAGTTTGTAGCAAGTGGCGAGCCGCAAGACTCACATTTATGCTTGAAAGTGATAGTGCTACCACCAATGTTAGGACAATGCATTGCTTAAAACCAGCCATTAATTTAATTTGTTGATATATAGGAGTTTGAGTGCTAGCAAATGTTGTATTTTGACTTGAAATTAAGTTGCAAATTGAAAAGGGTATTTATAGGAATTGTAAAAGGAAGGGTCGGTCGGTCTTTTAGAGTTAGATGAGATGTAGTTAAGAATGTGGAGAAAATGCTTGTTAGCTCACCTTAATTCTCAGCTAGACGTACTCCCTCCAATTTCTCAAATATCTTAGTTTAACACAAGTCATAATAATTAGGAGGTGTTTGGTGGGACAAGCATATATAGGTTGGTCAAGGTAGGTTAAATTAATCATCCTCAATTAATATTTTAGCAATCTAAAAGATTGGCATACAAGATACAACCACCATAGATAATCCTAGTAATTGTAACATAGTCATAAGTGCTACTTGACATCTAGGAAATTAAACTGACAGTTCAGTTCTCATCCTTTGTAAATTAAACATGCATGCTGTACTTGGTCCTTCTCAACAATATTATTATCCTCCATGAGTACTAAGTACTTTTTTTATATACCTTTTACCCCCCAAAAAAGAAAAAGAAAAAGAAGGCAATACTCCATTTCAAAGGAAGAACCAATGCTAGAAAAAGTGACACGGCGGAAGACGGTAAAGAATAGAAACAATCACATTACTTTGCAATTACAGTAATTCATAAAGTTTGGGATAGATTGATTAAGCAGCCACAATATTTCATAAATTTGAATAATAATAAGTTCTTCCCCAATTATATCAGTCTTGCCCCATATTTATTCTAGTAAAAGGAACCATAATCCTATAAGAAAATAACAAATTGATTTGGAATAAAAAAGCCTAGTTAAATAGCTTCCTAATTATAATAGAATTGAAAAACTTCCTAAAATTACTTATTAATAATTAAAACTATCTGACTACTAATTAATAAATAAAAATATATCAAATATTTAAAATTTTCATAAATTCTAAAATATAAATTATATCAAATTTTGACAGATATCTTTTCTCATATCAAGAAGTCAAAGAACTAGAGAAATCTTTAGATCAGGAGTAGTTGGTGAAATGGTAAAGTGGACTCACTGACGAAGCCTGGATTATTATCCAATGGTGTCAAAATATTGTGAGGTTATAAATAATTCAACGATGGAAGCGTCTACGAGTTAATTTTTTGGACGATTTTACATTTTTTGATTGCAAATATAAAATATGTATTTGATTAAAATGTTAATATAATAAATAATAACACTATATATATACCTTATAGACCTCTAATACACTTTTCTAATCACAAAGTTGTTTAGAAAATAATATAAATTAGATTATAATTTATTTTAAGAATATTAAAGGGAGATGTATATATAAAGCACTAGAAGTGACATGAGATTGAGAAAGTTATAAAAAATTTAATTTGACCTGTATATTAGAAAATTTATAAAACTTTAGTAGGTCAATTTTTATACTAAATTTTTTTTTCTAATTTAATCATTATTATATAAAGTAAATAAATTTGTCAGTGGAGTCAATTGACCCCACCCTCCTCAACATAACTTCGTCCCTGAGTGAACTAAAAACACTTAAAAATACAAAATATTTTAAATATTTTTGATGTTTGCTAATCCTTGATAATTTTTGACCCCAAATAATTTTTGCAGAAAAATTGTGATCTTGAAATTGCGGTAATGTATACAAGTTTGTCACTTACTTGGTGGAAAAATATTGAAAACACACCCCGCACATTTGCCTAAAAACTTGTCCTTGCTTCTCTATCAACATGGGGAGTGATTTAGTTTCTGGAAAAAAGTCGCATCAATTATTTTTACTCGCAACTATTTTACTTTAGTTTTTAAGTTATTTTGGAACAAATTTATTTTTAGTTATTATCGATAATGGGCAATATGATTTTTCATACTTCATAATGAATTAGCCATTGGAACATGATTGAATGAAATAAATAAGGAAGTCGTATCATATTCATATATAGGACAATCAAGTACAACAATCAATACCTTAGTACTAATAAAAGGAGAACAATGTCGAAACTGAAATACAAGAACCACAACCAGTTCCATAAACTATGGAGAAAAGACCATACAACCAATAGAAGAAATGATAAATTCATAGGGGATATATATTGATCTCGATATAGTGGTGTTGGAATATCTCAAGGACTAGTGGTTGATGGGGGTGGAGAGAAGAAAGGAATGGATGGGATAGTTGTAGGAATATTAATGCTTGGAATGGTTGGTAGTGATGCCGGCAAAGGAGGAAGTGTCACCTTTGGGATTGTAGGCATTGTTGGCAAAGTTGGATCGTTGGTAACGTAGGCAAAGGCGAAGTAGTTGGCAGTGGTGGCAGTGGTGGCAATGCTGCTGGTTTTGGAAGGGTTGGGATTGCGGGTAATGGTGGCAATGCAACCTTAGGCAGAGATGGAATAGTAGGCAATGTTGGTACTGCTGAAGTTTGTAGCAAATGGCGAGCCGCAAGACTCACATTTATGCTTGAGAGTGATAATGCTGCCACCAATGTTAGGACAATGCAATGCTTAAAAGCAGCCATTAGTTGTTTGATAGGAGTCTGAAAGAATTGGCCAACTTTTCCTTGAGTTTTGAGTGCTAGGTAATTAATGTTGTATTTTGAGTTGGAAAGTTAGCAGTTTGTAATGGTATTTATAGGAATTGTAAAAGGAAGGGTCTTTAGAGTTTGATGAGATGCAGTTAGGGAAATGTGGAGAAAATGCTTGTTTGCTCACCTTCTCAGCTAGACGATCCCTCCAAATTCTCAAAAATCTTAGTTTAGCTAGACTACCAACCACTATTCCATCCATTCCTTTCTTTTCTCCACCCCCATCAACCACTAGCCCTTGATAAATTACGGCATTCTGTTTAGTTACTCCAATTAATATACACCATGGATTTATCATTTCTTCCATTGATTGTGTGAGCTTATCTCTAGAGATTATGGAGCAGGTCTAATTGGTTCCAATTTGAATTGTATTTTCTGTTTTCACATTGTTAATGTCTCCATCTTTACCTTTGCTATTGTTTTTGTATTAAGGTGCGGTTGTTGCAGTTGATTTTTCCTATGAATACGAATTCGATTCCTTATTTATTTTGTTCAAGAACCGCTCTTAAATTCGATTACAAAGTCATATTCCACTTCATAATAATAAAAACTAATGTTTGTCAAATGGAATAAGACATTGTGATTAATTTTTTTTTGGCAGAAGTCATAAAAGGAATTTTTATTTCTTGCAAAGAAACAGTTGAATTCAAAAGGTTTGGATTTTAAAAAACACATGCCCAAGATAAGTTCTCATGATGAATAGCTCCATTGTCACCATCTAACCATACCACCAATATGCAGGAAGAAATTAAATGATGCCCAATCAAGAAAACATTTGCTGAATCTATAATTTTCCAAAGTAATGTTCCTGTCTTTCTGCAACAGCCCAACATCTCCATATATATTGTTGGGTATCACATGAATCCTTGTTGGATTTGGATTTAGATTTAGATTTAGTTATTACTTAGAATTTGTTTTGGTTTAAGAAAATTATCTTTTCTAACTATACTCAATTTAGTATTTCTAATCCTATTTGGTTATGGATTTTCCTATGACCTATAAATATGTGTTTGGTTTTTGAAGTAAATACATTCAGAAACGTTCTATGAATTCTCATAGTTCTCTCTCTTTATCTTATACTCTTCAGATATTTATTTAGTGAATTTCTTTTGCATTATCCGTGGTTTTTTCTCGATTTGTGTTTTCACGTAAAACCTTGTATTATTGTCTTTATCTTTCTGCGTTGATTTATAGTGTTTGTCATAGTTTGTCATAACAAACTGGTATCAAAGCTTGGTTATTATCGATCAATATACTATGGTGTTGAGTTCGACTTCATCAACGAAATTTAATATTGACAAATTCGATGGGAATATTAGTTTCAGTCTTTGGCAGGTTCGGATGAAGGCTGTTCTTACTCAGCAAGGCTTGAAGAAAGCTATTGTAGGGAAGCCAGTGAAGCCTGTAGATATGTCTATACGGATTGGGAGAGGAAGAAAGCTAGCGAGATGTCTGAGTCAGAATGAAAAACTATGGATGATAAAGCACTTTCGGCAATTCAGTTGTGCTTTTCGAATGATGTGTTGTAGGAGGTGTTAGCGGAAACTACACTTGCTGATTTACTGAGAATTAAACAACGTCTTTACACCTTGCATAAGTCAGAAGGAATTCAAATCAAATCTCATATCACTGAGTTGTAGAATATTGATGTAAAGATTGATGATGAAGATCAAGCCCTATTGTTGTTAGTCTCATTACCTCCTTCATATAACAACTTTAGAGACCCTATGATCTATGGTAGAGACACTATCTCAATTGAGGATGTTAAGACAAATCTTATGTGTGACGCTCCCAAAATAGGTATACACAACCCATTCTGAGTCGCCAAATACATGGTATAGAATTTAAATACAAGTTCGTTTATACAATACGACAAAACGTAGCTGAGAGTTTTAACATAAATATTGTCTCGTGAACAATATCCAAACTCAAATAGAGTCATTGTAAGACCCCAACTTTTTATAAATAAAATTAAATTTCATCTAATTATTATTTTGAATAATAAGGTGTTAATTTGATATAATGCTTTGGTTATGGGTAAAATGTGCAAATTTTACAACATAAGTAAGTGGTTATAAAATATTCATTGTTGTCGAGAAATATTCGTTTGGTCGTGGAATATTCTTGCTTTCGGGGAATATTCGTACGATGGCGCAGCCATTTGTGGGCCCCACAACGGAAAACGATTGGATGAAGAAAATGACAAGTTTAATTTTTACAAATAACGACGTATTTGTTACCGTTAATACTGTTGGAATACCCGGTGGTTAAAATAGAGTAATACGCGTAGTTGCACAGTAGCACACGGTATTGCACAGTATTTTTGAATTATTAATTCTTACGTAAGAAGACACTACTCAATAATTGTTACAGTAATTACTGTTCAATATTTTATTTTATTGATTCAACAATCGCTACTTTGATATTTTATATTATTGTTGTTCAATAATTGTCACTGCATAGTATTTCCCATTATCAGATCAATAATTCATATTATTTGAATAATATTATTAGATAGCATAATTGGCAATGTCTAAGGAAGTTATGTCTAGGAAAGGGGTTTGGTCACCTAATTGCGCGCCAGTAAGGAGAAATTCTTATCGGAAAGCTCCATCTTTCTTAGGAAACGACCTGGTTGTCATTATTATGATTCTGTAATATTATTTGTGAATAATTAATTATTGATTTATATGATAAGAAAATATTTATTTTTTATGTAGATATAAATGAAAGAATTAATGTTGAGGTATTTTATCAGTATTTTATCGAATGAAGGAATTAAAAATCATCTGTATTTGGATTTCGGACATTTTTTATTTAGAATTTGGAAAAACTTTCTTCTACAAAATTGTAGATAATTAAATTTCCTATGAAATAGACATGAGATTCGAATTTTTCTGATAAAGGACTATTTATTATGAATTATTGAAGTTTTTGATTATTGTTAAATTTAAAATATTTTGGAATTTTCTAGAATGGATAGGTCCCACTTTTGGTTGGTAAAAAATGTGCTAAAATTTTATTTCAAAAGTGGTGGACGTGAATAGTAGCAGGTAAAGCCATCAGTTAGCAAGTTAGTCTGCTTTGGCGTTTTAGTATTTTTCTATAAATAGGGTGCTTAGTTAGAATTGAAAATCACACCAGAATCATAAGTTTTCTCTCTCTATATTATCGAGCGTATTTTTGTGAGTATTTAGATACTGTAAGAGTTGCTATTCAGTACAAATTTTTTTCAATCTTATACTTGATATTTTAGCCGAAAGTACTGTTCTTTTGAGGTAAGGGATGTTATTTTTTTTCGTAAATGATGTTATTCTTTCAATATTATTATACAAAAATATTGGAATGAATTTTATTATGAAATATTTATCTTTTTATGTCGAGGTTACTATTCACGTATATGACGCTATTCACGTATATGACACTATTCACGAGTACTATTCACAAAGTATAAATTTTTATGTGGAATTTCTACATTTTCATGTCGGGGTTACTATTCACGTATACTACACTATTTACGTATACGACACTACTCACAGAAAAATAAAATTTTCTCTTCTTTGTCCAAGATGTATATTATGGTTACTATCTTTGATTGTATCCATGTTATGATCTTTATTCTTGAATTTTATTCAGCTATGATTTATTATGGAATATTTTTGAATTTGGATAAATCGAAGTACGAATCCCTAATATTTGATCTTTTATCTCACTGGATTCATTTTTTTAAAAATATTTTTCATCATTCTCAGTCCTAAATGGTGATATAACTGAATATCTTTGGCCTGTAGTGCAAAGATGAATGATTATCTGATGAATATCTTTGGCCCGTAGTGCAAAGATGGACAGTTGTTGAGATGAACATGACCAACTGGTGATACAAATGAATATCTTTGGCCTGTAGTGCAAAGATGAATATTTGATTCAAGATGTATATTGATTGATGTTACAGGAATAAAATATTGATGATGGACTTTTAAATTCATGGATGATAGTAGATTTCATTCTCTACTTAACTCTTCTAATGAATTATTATTTTCGCTGCGAATATTGATCTAAAATTGGTTATCCATTATATTTTATCTGATTTATTAAAGGCTAACGATAATTTGTTGTACATTATCTTAGTCATAATAATCTTTACTGGGCTAGTTGAGCTCACCCTTTTCCTTTTTATTCCATTTTTCTTCTCAGGAAACGAGAATATAACGAAAACTAGTCGGGGTGTGGAGTGATGTTTCAAGTCGGTTGTTTTAACAATCCTAACTATTTTATAAAATAGTGTATCAATAATTGTAATGAGGACTTATCTGAATACTGTCTAGATGACAATATTTATATTTAAACTCATAGCATATATGTTGTCGTATTTTACACGACAATTGTAATAATAAAGTTATAGTTGTTTCTGTACCATGTATTTGGCGACTCAGAATGGGTGATGTATACCTATTTTGGGGGCGTCACAATTGGTATCAGAGCTTAGGGATATGGTCTCTGACGGAGATCGGAGAATAGAACTAGGAGGGGAGAGACGAGTAAATCCTTCGCTAGTGTGTCCTACCTAAGCTTATTTGGTATTTAATTAGTCGGTTAGAATATAAGGATAATATGTGGCATGTTAATTTGTTTAATTAATCACCCTTGTTTTATGAAAGTATTTGAGAATAGTAGCTGAGAATGTTAACAATGGAGTGAATGATACCGTGGAGACACCTTTAATCACCAACCAGGGGAATGTGCAACATGAAGGCAATATTCCTCCTATAAATAACACTACCGAACAAACGATGAATGTTGGGATGTTTAGAAACTTTTGCAGTTCATGCAAAATCAGACGATGGAGACTCGTGTACAGAATACGGGTGGAAATGATAGCAATGCACGACTTATCACAGCCAAGCAGTTTAAAGAGTTGGGACCACCAGAATTTATGGGAAAGCCGGATCCGATCAAGGCGAAAACGTGGGTCAAGCAAATTATCAAGATATTTGATGTCTTGGGATGCACGGAGAAATAGAAGGTTCCATTCGCTAACTTTATGTTCCGTGGTGAGGCAGATTATTGGTGGAAATCTGTGAAGCGTACCCAGCCAGCCGCACTCAATATATCTTGGGAAACGTTTCAGAAGCTATTCAATGACAAATACTTTCCTAAAAGTATTCGTCATATGAAGGAGGTAGAGTTTATTAGACTGGAACAGAACAACATGACTGTGTCCCAGTATGAGGCTAAGTTCGCAGAGTTATCTAGTTTTGCACCTCATTTGGTAGAGAATGAGGAACGTATGACGTAAATATTTCTGAGAGGTCTGAAACCTGAAATTCGACAATATCTTATTTCTCACAAATTTTCTCTATATTCAGATGTTGTGAACAGAGCTCAATTATTAGAGCGAGATAATGAGTATGTTCAACCAAGGGACCACAACCAAGGTCATACAGGTGGCAGCAGTCGTTGGAGCAATGACAACCAGCGGGGAGGAAAAAATACGGACAAAAGCGTTAACCACTCTGGTGGTAATCGTGGCCATGATAATAGAAGAAGCAAGTCGGTAGGAGATTTCAAAAAGAGAAGGTACAACAATGATAACGTGAAGACGTCAGCACCAACATCAACTGTTCTTAGGGGAGGAGAACGACCACCGGTCGTTTGTTATAAATGCGGGAAAGAGGGACACATCAGCCCAAACTGTCCACAACAATCCAAGGTGTGATGTCCCCAAAATAGGTATGTATCACCCATTCTGAGTCGCCAAATACATGATATAGAATAAATACAACTTCATTAATACAATTGTCATACAAAATACGACAACACATATACTGTGAGTTTAAATACAAATATTGTCTAATAGACAACATTCAAACTCAAAAGGAGTCCTTATTATAATTATTGATACACTATTTTACAAAAATAGTGAGGACTACTAAAACAACTTTCTAGATCCATCACTCCATACCCCGGCTAGTTCCTGCAATATTCTCACCTCTTGAGAAGAAAAATAGAACAAAAAAAAAATGGTAAGCTCAACTAGCCCAGTAAAGAATATTATGACTAAGATAATGAACAACAAATTATCTTTAGCATTCAACAAATCAGATAAAATATAATGGACAACCAGTTTTAGATCAATATTCGCAGTGAAAATAACAATTCATTAGAAGAGTTAAGTAGAGAATGAAATCTACTATCATCTATGAATTTAAAAGTCTATCATCAATATTTTATCCATGTAACATCAATTAATATACATCTTGCATCAAATATTCATCTTTGTACTATGGGCCAAAGATATTTATTTGTATCACCAGTTGGTCATGTTCATCTCAACACTTGTTCATCTTTGCACTACGACTAAAGATATTCATCAGGTAATCATTCATCTTTGCACTTTGCACTACTGATGAGTGGGATTTATACCCGCGAATCAGATACTTTATGACTTAAATAGTTGCCTATTCTCGTTGATTTTATATGTTTTATATGATTATAGTGTTGTTGTGCTTAATCGATGAATTGTAGAGCTTTACAGATGTTTTCTAGCATTCAGGGGCAAAACAGTCATTTTCTATACACTGGCGCCGCAGCGCCAATGCCCAATGTTATTCTCACGTCGCGGCGCCACCTCCTTGTCTCTGCTGACATCACCTCCGCGCCGCAGCGCCATTGTTTCTTCTTTGGCTCGCGCCGCAGCGTGAGCTCCGGTTTTTCAAGCTAAAGTGGCGCTGCAGCGCCAAGCATAGGCTTAATGCCCTCACCGCGGCACCACCTTCGGTGTCCAAGCAGAGAGGGCTTGGGTTTGACCTTGCTGAAGAGGGAAGACATATAAAACACAAAGAAGCCTCTGCTTACAGAGAGGGGGAGACAACACAACTTAGAAATATATACATTAGCTTAGTTTTTAGCGTTTCTTGGTATTTCTCTCTCTAGTTCCTTTCTTTGTAAATATAGATTAGATATAGATTAGGGAGAAGTTTGGCTTTATTTGGAGCACAATAGCAACGAGCGGCACGGATTGGAAAGCTTAAAAAGAGCGGATTGCGTGGAGATTGAAGGGGCTTTGACAGAGTTTCTTCTATCCCTTTATCCTCTCTAATTTTGTATTCTATAAATGTTATCTTATTTGCTACTCGTATTTAGTTTAATAGCTATGAACTGAATATTTGCTCTAAGGTTATAATGGATCCCTTTATTATTTGAATTGACTGTCTTTATCTCTTTGGTTGGCACCATATGATTTGGTTTAATATATTTATGCCTTATGATTCTCGCTAAGACATTAGTGATGATTTTGGTAATCTACATGATATCGACAGAAGGATTGTAGGTTTACACCTAAAAATATTATCATGTGATTGTGGGTTTCGACTGCATAAGTTGTGCGTAGAATAGACATATCTCTGTGCGCCACGTGCGACCTCAATGAGAACTTATGCTTAAATCCTTGTTATGATTGATTCGCATAGACATATGTAGGATTACATCTAGCTTGGACGTTATTTTTTGTTCTATTCCCTTTAGGGTGGATCTGGAGAGGATATGTTTGTGCATACCTCGACAGAGGTGCATTAGCACATGTGCGTTCTCGGTCGACAAATTGTCGTGACCATTAAGACCAAAGAGAGAAAGGGTAGCTAATTTGATGAAACATAACACGCCAGGTGTTCGACAGAATGCCTGTGTGGGGGTGAAGTTGTGACCTTAACTTGTATTCCTTAGATTTTCCATTCGTTATCCATTTACTTGCTTTGTTAATTAGTTAACTAGATTAATCACACTTCCATTTAGTGCTGTTCGAATAAGACTTTAGCGATTAACAATCGGTACTTGGTAAATATTAGTCATAGTTCCTCGTGGGTACGACACTCTCCTTATCACTGTATTACTTGTTAGACTGCGTATACTTGCGCGTGTTTAGTGATCAATTTTTTGACTAACAAGTTTTTGGCGCCGCTGCCGGGGAACTATTATTCTAATATTGTCCAATATTGATTTAAATCAATTTAGTCTTACGCTGAACGTGTATATATTCACTTCTTTTATTTGTTTGATCTTCTTTCCTTTTTGTTTTTAAGTTTACAGATCATGGACTATCAATGTTATCAATGGCCTTATGAGGGGACAACACAACCGAGCTCGAAAGAAGGACTCGAGAGATTACAACTTCAAATTGCTAATGCCTTGAGGTTTTCTGACAATCTCGAGTGACTACTGTTAGGAACGAGCTGACTTTGAACCGATCTCCTATCATCCAAACTGCCAGGGTTATCCAAACTCATGGGACTTCAGTCAAGTGCAATATTATGATCCGAATCATGCCTTTCAGTTTGACTATCAGTCTCCGTTGCATTATGAGTTGACGTTTCAACCCAATGAGAGCTTTTATGAGACCTCAGCACGAGAAGAAGAGAACCGGCTTGAGGAGCTTCTCATCGACTTTATTCAGAGCAATGAGGTTCGGATGGCAAGCCAAGAAGTCGCATTGCACAGCCTTAAGAAGCAATTGGGGCAACTCGTCAGTGCCATCATAAATCCATCGCAAGGAAATCTCCCGGTCGTAATAGATCTCGACGATGAAGCAGTAGAGCATTGCATGGTGGATACGCAAGGAAAATGCAGTGAGTCTCACACAGTTGTTGAGAGAGACATCATAGTGCAAGCTGGCCAACCGGTGGAGTCTGAAGTTGGAAACACAAGGATCAACAGTGGTTGTATCATCAATATTGATCTACAATCAGAAACCACGCTCCCGACTGTGGAATTCCGTGAGGGCCCTATAGCGCGCAAAGAACGTTTTCAACTTAATGAAATAGGCGAATTGGTGGATAATTCCAGTGGCAAGCGATTCTTTGTGCCGAATGATGACTGGATGGATGAGGAGAACAAGGAAGGCCAATCATCCATGTCTGCCAAGAATCCAAAGGAACTGACGAATAAGCGGCATGAAAAGGTCATTTTCGCTTATGAGCCGGATTGAACGACGTCGGGATAGTCAAGTTGACGACTTTAAATCAAGCGCTTAGTGGGGATGCACCCCCATCTCGGTATAAATTTTATCTGTATTCTTTACTTATGTCTTAGTTTACCCTGTGTCTGTTCGATTTAGTTGTTAACATGGCTGACGGATTGTGCTTTAATGTTTTGTGTCTATCATGTGCAGGCAGCATGTTTAGTATGATATACTGCATATTATAATAGTGTTTATTGAGTTTTTAAATCATACATATTTGCTCTGTATAGTTTTTGTTGTTGTCTTGGTATGAGCAGATAACAGCAGAAAAAAAATCTCAAAAATTGGCATCTCGCCCCGCGGCGCCACCATATACACAGCATCTCGCGCCGCGGCTCTGGCTTCGCACCCCAGCGCCAATTTTCGCGCTACAGCGCCAGTGCTTAATGGGAAATCTCTCTCCTCCGCGCCGCAGCGCCGAATACCAAAGGGACTCTCGCGCTGCGGCACCACCGAATGGCAACAGCTTCTGCTAACTCGCGCTGCAACGCCGATTAACAAAGGGAGTCTCGCGCCGCGGCGCTGTCAGCGTGTTTTTATTTTCTTAAAACTGATTTTGGAGAGTAGTTTGTGCCATTTCTCTTCACCTTCTCGATAGCATTCTGCAGCACTAAGGAGTCTAAGCGCCAACTATCGCCCCACCCCAACATCCCTATTGATCGAATAGCACACCTCATCAACAATCCAGCCGACTTCAACTCTACAATCACCAACATACAAATTGGCCCCAATTCCACTACACAAATCAACTTCCATTGCTAGGGTTCGCCAAGGTATTTTGGGATTTTCATTCTATCATTGACAATAGATGTTGTTATTGTTTGGATTGGTTTTTCTTTGTTGATTGGTGTGATTTCCACTACCGAAAATCGGGGATAGAGCAATCACAAACAAAGGTTGTCCAAGTTTGGTTTGAGGAACGCACACAAGGTGTTCGTTAAATTTCCTGAACCAAAAAGTAGACTAAGTTAGGGCTGTTTTGGCTTAAATTCACTGGGTTTGCATTGGGGCTGTGATTGACATTACTTTAAGGGCTGTTTATGCAGATTTTAGCGCTGTTTTTGAACCAAACCAACTGAGACTTAGACATGGCACCAAAAGACAGCGACTCAGTGTTGGAGGGTCTTCATCTTCCGTCGCGGCAGCACCACAAGCTTGGGACTCCACCAAATTTATCAGTGAGGAAACCTGGAAGCGGTACAGAGATTCTTTTGGCACGCGAAACTTGATTCCTGAACGGGGGTTGCGGCCTGATAGAAAATATGGTGAACTTATGAATATGATACTTGAACGACAGTGACTAAACTTCATAAAACCCCCCGTATCAGCTGTTGTATCTATAGTTCGGGAGTTCTATGCAAATTCTAGTCCAGATGGTCCTGTTGTGGTTTAAGTCAGGGGTTGGTTAGTAGTGTTTGATAGTCAAGCCATCAATTCACTGTTCGGGGCGCCCAATTATGCGGGCAATGATTATATGCAGCCGGGAATCCGCAGTTATAACCTAGAGGAGATTATCAGAAGGCTCTGCAAGCCCGACACGACTTAGAAGAAAAATGACTATACGGGTGAAAAGACCAGTTTCCCATCGTCGACACTCAGTCGTTACGGGAAGGCTTGGTTCAGCTTTATTTGTGCCAGCATGATCCCGACCCGTCACTTGAGCGATGTGACTAAAGATAGGGCGATTCTGTTATTCGCCATTGTCATGGGTCTGCACGTGGATGTTGGTGTTCTCATCCATGACTCGATAATCAAGGCGATCAAGAGTACTGTCGCTTCGAGACTTCCCCATCCATCAGTGATCACGCGATTGTGCAAGCAAGCAGGGATACAGTGGGGACCAGAAGAGATAGCTTCGTCGCCCATGACTATCATTGACCATCAGACAATCAAACACTTCAATGTGTGGGACGGGGCAGAGTCTCATGTCAGGGGCGAAGGGTACGGGCCGCCTACAGCACCACCTCCTATAGCAGACCCAGAGCCTTTTCAAGCACCTGATGCAGGCCCAGCTAGTCAGGGTCTATTGACAGACATCATGGCATCCCTCACCCTGCTGCATTAGAACCAGGACGCCGAGGCGCAGAGGCAGCGAAGGCACATAGCAACAGTGGCTCAGAGGCAGGAGATAGCGATGCACTACCAGGCTGAGCTGGTGAACACTATGCAGAGCATCTACACTGACTATTGTGGCGAGAACACTGAGTTCATGCCATACCAATTTCCAGAGCCTCCTGTCTTCCCTCCATACCCTCCACCATCACCGCCCACCGAAGCTGATCAGGACGCAGCTGATGAGGATGAGGCCGAGACTGCTGCTGAGTGAGCCATTTCAGGGAAGGCCTCTTGTATACCATTGCTTTATGTTTAGCAATGAGGGCATTGCTTACCTCAAGTTTGGGGGTGCTTTTAGCTATTATCTATTTATTTCTGTACTGCCATGACTAGGTTGCATACTTTAGTATTTTATTATGTTTTTATTATCAGGATTGTGGTGCAGTCGTTTTGAACTGCGGGTTTATGTTTGGATTTTTATTATTATGCCATGAACTGTTTTTTGGTTTTCATTTTATTAATGCTTTGATTATTATCAGCATGATTGTGGTTTATAGCCATCTTTTTGGGGCTTATATAGATTTGATGCTTGTGCCATGTGAATGACCTTTTTACCCTATTTTGAGTTGCTATTTAGCAAGGGTTATAGTTTTCATTATTTTTTATTGTGGTTGATGATGAGCGTCAAGTTTCTATGCCTATCTCTTAGAGTCATGTTAAGCATGTATGAGCTAGGGGTTGTTCAATTGATAAGTTTAGACTGTTATTGATCCGTCCTTCTTAGCAAGCACTGACCAACTGTGTTAAGTCGTTATTTTTTCGAATTTTGTTCGCTCGTTTATTGCTTTGAGAATTTGTTCCCTCTTATAAACTTTCATTTGTACAAGGTAATAAAAGACTTAGACGTTTATACAATTTTGGATCTTGGGTTCTAGCATGTTGGCTTATAAAAAAAAGAAAAAAGAAGAAGAATGAAAACAGAATAAAAATAGAAAATAAGAGTTTATATCGAAAGTTTTGCGGTGGATCGAGATGGAGCGTAAAACGCACTTGCCCATAAACGCATGACCGATATCGAGATGGAGCATAAAATGCACTCGTTTAATAATCTTCGTTTGTATTGTAAAATCTTAGCTGGCTTATGTTGATTACGTGGCCTTTACTGCTCGAGTTATTAGATTCATAGGGGTGTTCTACACCTAGTGCCCTAAAGTTGTCTGGCTTGGGAGTCACTGATCAAAAGCTCATTCATGGGTAGTTCTGAATAGCCTAAGGTAATTAAGTACTGTCCGAGTCAGATTTTACTGTCGTCATGCTAGAGTTTTTGATCTTTTCCTGCATTTGCGTCTTATTCTTAGTGCTTGTTGAATGCTTAAGTTGCGGAGTATGCATATTAGTATTAGCAATAGACTGTGCGAACTTATTTGAGCCATGATTAGTTAGGACGGTTGGTCTCCACACACACACATAGAATGAATCGAATACAGTCTTATGCTTGAAATTGAATGAACTTTTACTCATATCTGTGTTTGCCCTATTCTCTAGAAGTGGCTATGATCGAGGTTTGAAGCTATGTCACTACTTTACTGTTTTATTTTTCTTTCGCGTATGTTTTATTATTAGTGATGTGTTAGTTAGTTTGCTCGAGTACAAGCAAAGACTAAAGTTTGGGGGTATTTGATGAGTGGGATTTATACCCGCGAATCGGATACTTTATGACTTAAATAGTTGCCTGTTCTCGTTGATTTTATATGATTATAGTGTTGTTGTGCTTAATCGTTGAATTGTAGAGCGTTATAGGTGTTTTCTAGCATTCAGGGGCAAAACAATCATTTTCTATACACTGGCGCCGCAGCGCCAATGCCCAATGTTATTCTCGCGCCGCGACTCCACCTCCTTGTCTCTGTTGACATCACCTCCACGCCGCAGCGCCATTGTTTCTTCTTTGGCTCGCGCCGCAGCGCGAGCTCCGATTTTTCATGCTAAAGTGGCGATGCAGCGCCAAGCATAGGCTTAATGCCCGCGCTGCGACGCCACCTTCGGTGTCCAGGTAGAGAGGGCTTGTGTTTGACCTAGCTGAAGAGGGAAGACATATAAAACACAGAGAAGCCTCTGCTTACAGAGAGGGGGAGACAACACAACTTAGAAATATATACATTAGCTTAGTTTTTAGCATTTCTTGGTATTTCTCTCTCTAGTTCCTTTCTTTGTAAATATAGATTAGATATAGATTAGGGAGAAATTTGGCTTTCTTTGGAGCACAATAGCAACGAGCGACATGGATTGGAAAGCTTAAAAGGAGCGGATTGCGTGGAGATTGAAGGGGCTTTGACAGAGTTTCTTCTATCCCTTTATCCTCTCTAATTTTGTATTCTATAAATGTTATCTTATTTGCTACTCGTATTTGGTTTAATAGCTATGAACTGAATATTTGCTCTAAGGTTATAATGTATCCCTTTGTTATTTGAATTGACTGTCTTTATCTCTTTGGTTGGCACCATATGATTTGGTTTAATATATTTATGCCTTATGATTCTCGCTAAGACATTATTGATGATTTTGGTAATCTGCATGATATCGACAGAAGGATTGTAGGTTTACACCTAAAAATATTATCATGTGATTGTGGGTTTCGACTGCATAAGTTGTGCGTAGAATAGACATATCTCTATGCGCCACGTGCGACCTCAATGAGAACTTATGCTTAAATCCTTGTTATGATTGATTCGCATAGACATATGTAAGATTGCATCTAGCTTGGACGTTCTTTTCTGTTCTATTCCCTTTAGGGTGGATCTGGAGATGATATGTTTGTGCATACCTCGACAGAGGTGCATTAGCACCTGTGCGTTCTTGGTCGACAAATTGTCGTGACCATTAAGACCAAAGAGAGAAAGGGTAGCTAGTTTGATGAAACATAACACGCCAAGTGTTCGACAGAATGCCTGTGTGGGGGTGAAGTTGTGACCTTAGCTTGTATTCCTTGGATTTTTCATTCGTTATCCATTTACTTGCTTTGTTAATTAGTTAACTAGATTAATCACACTTCCATTTAGTGCTGTTCGAATAAGACTTTAGCGATTAACAATCGGTACTTGGTAAATATTTGTCATAGTTCCTCATGGGTACGACACTCTCCTTATCACTGTATTACTTGTTAGACCGCGTATACTTGCGCGTGTTTAGTGATCGATTTTTCGAGACAACAACTACAGGCCAAAGATATACAGTTATATCATCATTTAGGACTGAGAATGATTAAAAATATTTTAAAGAAACGAATCCAGTGAGATAAAAGGACAAAGATTAGGAATTCGCACTTTAGATAATCCAAGTTCAAAAACACTCCATAATAAACCATAGTGGAGTAAAATTCAAGAATGAAGATCAAAACATGTATACAATCAAAGATAGTAACCATGCTAGACATCTTGGACAAAGAAGAGAAAATTTCATTTTTCTTTGAATAGTGTCGTATTCGTGAATATTGTCATATACGTGAATAGTAACCCCGACACAAAAAGGAAAAAATTTCATAATAAAATTTATATCAATATTTTGGCATAATGATATTGAAGAAAATAATATCATTTACGAAGAAAATAACATCATTTACCTCAAAAGAACAGTACTTCTTACTGGAATATCGGATATGTTGCTGAAAGAAACTTACACTGAATAGCAACTCTCAAAGTATCTAAATACTCACAAAATACGCTCGATAATATAGAGAGAGAAAACTTATGTTTTTGGTGTGATTTTCAATTTTAACTAAGCACCCTATTTATAGAAAAATGTTAGAACGCCAAAGCAGACTAGTTTAATAAAATAATAATTTATCAAAAATGTTCAAGTACGCCACAATTGATCAGATTTCAGCACACCTTAAGTGGGGCCCACCAAAATCAGCCAATTCTATACCAACTAAAAGTGGGGCCCACCATATTTTTAATAAAAATATTTATTTTCGAAACTTCAACAATTCATAATAAATAGCCCTTTTATCGGAAAATTCAAATCTCATGTCTATTCCATAGAAAAATAAATTCTCTACAACTTTGTAGAAGAAAGTTTATTCAAATTCCAAACAAAAAATGTCCGAAATCCACATACGGATGATTTTTAATACCTTCATTCTGACAAAATACTGATAAAATACTAAATTCACTTATCCTAGACCATCACTCCATTTCTCGACTCGTCCCAGCTATATTCTCATTTCCTGAAGAGAACAATGAAAGAAAGGGTGAGCTCAACTAGCCAGTAAGAAATATTATGACTAAGATAATGCAGAATAAATTATCCTTAGCCTTTAACAGTATAACAACTGATAGAATACAATTGACAACAAGCTTTAGATCAGCAACTGTAGCAAAACAAACAATTCATTAGAAGAGTCAAGTAGAACATAATGTCTACTATCTCCTCTAGATTAAAAGTCAATCTTTAATATTTCATTCATGTAATACTCATCAACAGTTCTTTGTTACACCCAAGACAAAAAGAACTCTCTTCACATGTCTTCACCTGAACCACCAAAGATTATAGTTAAATCAAAAATTCATATTTATAATCATGTAAATCAACAGTTTCTCCTTACCATAAAGGCTTAATAGAACGTTTACTCAATATCCTTACCCTTAAGGCTAAAGATATGCAAGTGTAATAACAATGATCATACCAATCAGTTTTCTACCTTTGCACTACGGGCCAAAGATATTCAACTATAAAACCAATAGTCATGATCATACCAATCAATTGTCCGTCAGTGCACTACGGCCAAAGACATTCAACTGTTAACTAATGGTCATGATCATGCCAATCACATCTTCGAATTATCCATGCACTACTGGCCAAAACGGGCCAAGGACATTCGTTATTATCACCAGTGGTTATAATCATGTCATACACCTGTCCATCTTTGCACGTAAGCCAAAAATATATAACTGTAAAATCAATAATCAACAGTCCATCTATGCACGTAAGCCAAAGATGACTTTCATCACAATATAAGCATGAGGATGATGACAATGATATAAGCATTAATCAAACGAAATCAAGGATAAATATTAAAGACTTTAAATTTATCCAGAGTTTAAAAATATCCAAATTGTCAACATGATATTGCTTTGTGGAGTAAAATTCAGGAATAATATTCATGTACCAAAAATAATTTGGACAGAAAAGAAATATATTTTTCGGATAAATAGTATTTCGTGAATAGTACCCCGTTAATAGTGCTTCGGGAATAGTACCTCGTAAATAGTACCCCGACATGAAAAGTATTCCAAATACCCGAGTGAATAATATTCGGATAAATAGTAACTCGTGAATAGTATTTTAACACGAAAAGTGCCCCGAATACCCGAGTGAATGATACTAGAGTGAATAGTAATCGGGTGAATTATAACCCGTGAATAGTAACTCGTAAAAGAAAAATACCAAAGAAAATGATATTCCATGACGAGTACAAAAGAAATGATGTCTCAAACGAGTATAATAGAATATACGAAATTACAAATGGATTTTCATCCGCTATGCGGTAATCCACGTAGACAGATCATTTCCAACAGAATAATAAAGAATGGAATAACAAAAGAATTCACCAGGCATGCGATAGACCGCACAGACAGGTTATTTCCAACAGAATAATAAATAATAGAATAACAGAAGAATTCACCAGGCATGCGATAGACCGCACAGACATGTTATTCCCAATAGAATAATAAATAATGGAACCAGGTCATGCGTAATACGCACAGACAGGATATTCCAATAGAATAATAAAGAATGGAACCAGGTAATGCGTAATCCGCACGCACAGGCATGCGATAGACCGCACAGACATGTTATTTCCAACAAAATAATAAATAATAGAATAACAGAAGAATTCACCAGGCATGCGATAGACCGCACATACATGTTATTCCCAATAGAATAATAAATAATGGAACCAGGTCATGCGTAATACGCACAGTCAGGATATTCCAATAGAATAATAAAGAATGGAACCAGGTCATGCGTAATCCGCACAGACAGGATATTCCAACAGAATAATAAAGAATGAAATAACAGAAGAATTTCACCATGTATGCGGTACTTGCATAGACAGGTTATTCCAACATAATAATAAAGAATTGAATAACAGAAGAATTTCACCATGTATGCGGTACTTCGCATAGACAGGTTATTCCAACATAATAATAAAGAATGGAATAATAGAAGCTCTCTTCATGAATACGAAAGAAACAATACCCCTTACCTTAGAAGAAAATTAGACACTGGAATAGTGAGGTAGCAGACTTCTCTTCTTCTTTCTCTCTATAATTTCTCTCTATAATAATTGCTCTTGTGAGACTTAGTGAATTGGTGAGAAATGAAGGAAGAATGAACTTCTATTTATAAGAAAATATAGTTTTAATAATTGCACATTTTGGGGCTTAAAATATTACAGTATAATACCTCCACCTTTTTCTTCATTTTTAATTTAGTCCTGCAAGTATTGTCAAACTTGCACCACTTCCCCTAATAGTAAATTATGTGAATTAATAGTTCATTCATGTGACTTAATAGTATAATCATGTGAAAAAACTAATTACAGTATAATACCTTCATCTATACCTCTATTTTTAATTTAGTCATGCAAGTATTATCAATCTTGCACCAACTCCCCTAATAGTAAATCATGTGAATCAATAGCACACACATGTGAATACATAGTTATAAACATGTGAATTAATAGCAATTAATTGCTCATTTATCCGGTTAATTACCCGATTGGTCAATATAACCTCCAGACATTAATTATTATCGAAATAACTGTTGATTTCCATTAACACTAATAATTTCCACACAATGAAATCATCAATTTCATCTTTAATCAACACGAACTTATTCATCATTAATATCATAACTCACAATATTTAACAACCAGATCATTCCCAGGAAAGAGGATGCTTTCTGATAAGGATTTCACCTTATTGGCGCGCAATTAGGTGACCAAACCTCTCCTTGACAGAACTTTCTAGACATTGTCAATATTATAAATAATAATATGAATAACTTTGTCGTCTCAATTATTGATTTAATAATATAACGTATTATGCAGATGATACTGTGACAATAATTAAATCAATAATAGGAGAGATATGATGCAGTAATTACTATAGCAATAATTGAATATAACTGAGTGACTTCTCACGTAAGTATCAATAATCAATACCGTATGCTACTATGTAACCACGCGTATTGTTGTACTTTTACTACCGGGTAGTTCAACAGTTTAACGGTAAAACTTCCGCCGTTATTTTTATAAAAAGATAATTATGTCGTTTTCTAACTACGACAATACTTCCGTTGTGGGATCCACCAATGATTGTACCGTCGTACGAATATTCCATGTTAAAACGAATATTCCCCGACCAATCGAATATTATATAACCACTTACTTGCTTTGTCAAATTTGTAAATATTATCCACAACTATAAACATTATATCAAATCCACACCATAATATTCAAAAAATATATTTTGAGAAAATCATTATTTATTCATAAAAGTTGGGGTCTTACAATAAACACGAGACATGCTTGGAGGTAATGCGAGTCTATAGGCCACATTTCCTATTCGGTCAAGAATCTCAAATGGACCAACAAATCGTGGATTGAGCTTTTCTCTCATCCCAAATCTTGTAACTCCCTTCCATGGAGCAATACGTAACAATACATGATCCCCAATATTAAATTCTACGTCCTTTCGATGAAGATCTACATAACTTTTTTGTCGATCTTGTGAGATTTGAATACGTTGCCGAGTCATTTGGATCTTTTCTGTAGTCATGCGTACCAATTCTGGTCCCAACAACGTTACTTCACCCACCTCGTCCCAGTATACTGGAGAACGAAACTTTCGTCCATATAACGCTTCGAATGGAGTCATGCCTATACTTGCTTGATAACTGTTATTGTAGGAGAATTCCACCAATGGTAAGTACTTATCCCAACTCCCTTTGAAATCTAGGATACAAAGCCTTAATAGATCTTCAAGAGTTTGAATAGTCATTTCTGATTGCCCGTCCATTTGATGATAGTATGCCGAACTGAATCGTAAATTTGTGCCCATAGCTTTCTGCAAGCTAACCCAAAATTGTGAAGTGAATCTTGGGTCACAATCTGAAACTATAGATACTGGCATGCCATATAATCTCACAATCTCATTCACGTACATGCGAGCAAGACGTTCAAAGGAATAAGTCTCCCGTATCGGCAAGAAAGGAGCAGACTTAGTTAATCTATCAATAATAACCCAAATCGCATCTATGCCTTGAGAAACCTTGGAAAGACCCGTAACAAAATCTATAGTAATGTGTTCCCACTTCTATTTCGGAATCTCAAGTGGTTGCAATGGACCCTTTGGCATTTGATGCTCCGCCTTTACACGTTGACAAGTTAAACACCTCTAGATAAACTCTATGATCTCTCTCTTCATATTAATCCACCAAAATATATGTCGAAGATCATGATACATTTTGGTACTCCTAGGATGGATTGCAAACGGTGTGTTGTGTGCCTCCATTATGATTCTATGCTCCAAGTCAGAATCGTTAGGAACACAAAGTCTGGAGTTGACTCGAAGTATTCCTTATTCATCGATTCTTGCTTCTAGAACATCACCTTCTTGTACTTTCTTCTTCATATGCATCAGCTCCAGGTCTGTAATTTGAGCAGCTTTAACTTTATCTATTAAAGTTGGTTCTATTCGTATATTTGATATCATCACGTGGGTCCCTAGAGTCTTTAACTCTATCTCCATCCTTTGTAAGTCATACAAAATGGGCCTTTGCGTTGACAATATCGCACGCGTTCCCGCATATGATCTTTTACTCAATGCGTTAGTAAGTTCCTTTTGGGTGAAGAAATATTTAAGGCTCTTATGATCCGTATAAATCTCCACTTTCTCCCCATACAGGTAGTGTCTTCAGATCTTCAACGTGAAAACGACTGCTGCTAACTCCAGATCATGAGTAGGATAATTCCTCTCATATTCTTTGAGTTGTCGCGAGGCATAGGCTATGACTTTCCCATGTTGCATGAGAACACACCCTAACCCTTTGCCTGAAACATCGATGTAGATAACAAATCCATCCGAACCAGATGGTATTGTCTGAACAGGTGCCGAAATGAGTCTCCTCTTGAGCTCTTAGAAAATCTTCTCGCATTCCTAGCTCCATACGAATTTTGTATCTTTCTGAGTCAGTTGACTTAACGGAGTAGCAATTCAAAAAAATCCTTTCACGAATCTCCGATAATAACCAGCTAAGCCCATAAAACTACGTACTTCGGTCACCGACTTCGGTTGCTCCCAATTTGTATGGCTTCAATCTTCGTCGGGTCAACAGATACTCCATATTTTGACACCACGTGCCCAAGGATGCTACTTTCCCAAGCTAGAACTCGCATTTCTTTAGCTTGACATATAGCATATTATCGCAAAGCCTTTGAAGTACTAGCTTCAAATGATGCTCATGATCTTCACTGTAAGACCCCGAATTTTATGAAATAAAAGTATTCAATTTTTCTTATAATTACACTTCAGTAAATGGTTAAATTGATAAAAAGTTAAAGTGAAGGGTGAAATGTGAAAATTTTTCAAAATAAACAAGTGGTTATAAAATAATCATTGTTGTCGGGGAATATTCGTTGGTCGTGGAATATTCTTTCTGTCGGGAAATATTCGTACGACGGCGCAGCTATTTGTGAGCCCCATAACGGAAAGCGATTGGATGAAGAAAACGACAAGTATAAGTTGTTTATAATTAACGGCGTAGTTGTTATCGTTAATACTGTTGGAATACCTTGTGGTTAAAATACAGTAGCACACGGTATTGCACCAATTATTGATTCTTACGAAGGAAGGCACTACTCAATAATTGTTACAGTAGCTACTGTTCAATATTTTATTTTATTGATTCAATAATTGCTGCGTTGATATTTTATATTATTGTTGTTTTAATAATTGTTGCTGCACAATATTTTCTTTTATCAGATCAATAATTCATATTATTTGAATAATATTATTAGATAACATTATTGGCAATGTCTAGAAAGTTCTGTCTAAGGAGAGGTTTGGTCATCTAATTGCGCGCCAGTAAGGAGAAATCCTTATTGGAAAGCCCCCTCTTTCCTGGGAACGGCCTGGTTGTCATAAATGTGATTCTGTAATATTATTTGTGAATAATTAATTATTGATTCATATGATAAGGAAATATTTATTTTATGTGGATATAAATGAGGGATATATTTTTGTGGTTAAAAATGAAGTAGTTAATATTGAGATTTTTATCAGTATTTTTGTCGGAATGGAGGTATTAAAAATTAGGGTTTTGGAGATATTTTACGGGGGTTATAATTTTTAATCCGATCGTTGGATCGTGGTAATTTTTGGATATGTTATACATATATAAGTTGAGTATATGTCCACAAATTTTGAACCGTTAAAAATGAACGTATGATTTGTTATGAATTTTACGAGATGACTGGTTTAGAAATTGTTGAAGTTTCGGAATTTATCATTTTGGTAGAAAATTCTAGAATTGGTGGGCCCCACTCTTGGTTGGTGAAGAAATGTGCTGAGATTTTTATTCAAATGTGGTGGGTGGAAATAGTAACAGGTAAACCCATCAGGTTGCAGGTTAAGTCTGCTTCGGCGTGCTAATATTTTCCTATAAATAGAGGGCTAAGTTAGAATTGAAAATCACACCAGAAACATAAGCTTTCTCTCTTTCTCTCTCTATATTATGAAGCATATTTTGTGAGTATTTAGATACTTTGAGAGTTGCTATTCAGTACAAGTTTCCTTCGGTTTTGCATTCCAGTCAGAAATACTGCACTTTTGAGGTAGGGGATTGTAAGGGATAGTAAGGGATAGTAAGGGGTGTTATATTCTTCTTAAAATGATATTTTCTTTAATATCATTATACCGAAATATTGGTATGACCTTTTTATCAAATTTGGAACTTTTTGAGTCGGGGTTACTATTCACGTATACGACACTATTCACGTATACGACACTATTCATGTATATGACACTATTTACGTATATGACATTATTTACGTATACGATACTATGTACAAATACGGAATACTATTCATGAGTTACTATTCACGAGTTACTATTTATGAGTTACTATTCACGAGTTACTATTCACGTGTTACTATTCACGGGTACTATTCACGACAAAAATTGGTTTCTTTTTTCTGACCAAATTATCGTTGATTTATGATTGTTGCTCTCGAAAATAAATAAAGTTGTTGATCATATTGTTTTTATTATCATATATAACATTTTTATAACCCTGATGTTGAATTTCTCTTTAACTTGAGGGTAAAGATGGGTAAATTATTGGTATGATCGTGACTGAGGAATGTCTTTGGCCTGTAGTGCAAAGATGAATTGTTAACTGGTATGATCATGACCATTGAATTTATAATTGAATATCTTTAGCTTAAGTGTAAAGATGAATTGATTAACATGGTTATAATTATGGTGTATATAAATTCTGAAATGATTATATATTTCTTTGAGATATGAATATATTTGGCCTGTAGTGCAAATATGAACTGTTGAGGAATATCTTTGGCCTGTAGTGCAAAGATGAATTGTTGATGAATATCTTTGGCCCGTAGTGCAAAGATGACCTGTTGTTGAATATATTTGGCCAGTAGTGCAAAGATGAACTATTGACGAATATCGTCGGCCTGTAGTGCAGAGATGAATTTATTAGTATGATTATGAACATGAACTGTGATTTGGTATAACCACGATATTTGATGTTTCAGGTGATAAAAATTATCTTTGTCCTTGATGAGAAAAGGAATTTAGAACTACAATTACTATTCTGAGTTATACACGTGATTGTGGATAGGAAATGTTGAGTGATGTTACAGGGATAAAATATTTTTGGTGAATTTTTATCATGGAGAAGATAATAGACTTTATAGTCTATTTGACTCTTCGAATGGATTGCTCGTTCCGCTGCAACTATGGTTGAAATTTTTATCATCTACCATATGTTCTAAATCTCTGATTTATTATTGATGAAGGCTATTGATAATTTAATTATATTTAGTAATGATATTCTTTACTGGGATAGTTGTGATCACCCTTCTGTTTCACAATTCCTTTCAGGTAATAAGAGTGTAGCTGGGTCGAGCGGGGGTAACAGGGGAATAGAACGGTGGTCATCATTTAGTAGTTATATTTGGTGAATCATCTAGGGTGAAGCGAACCCAACGTTGAAAGGGTGTTTTGCCACTATCATACAAGATGTCTAATGACATACAACCTCGTGTCATCATAAGACAGGATTGTTCTCATCCACTTGCTAAGTATATCTACGAGCACTACCTATATAATCTTGGTGTTTGTTTGAAGTATAATTCACGATTAAAGACAGTGGAGATAATGATAAGTAAAGAGAAGACTCACCATTGGGAAGAATATGATAGTAATCTTCTCGTTTTTCTTTGGGGTCTATTGGGTCAACCAAGGATAATTCTGTGGCCATATGATATCTATCATAACCTAGACATATGGCCTCCCATGTACAAAGGTTTCCTTGAGCACTTCCCAAAGATTCTCATTTCTAAAACAGTTTTTGACTATACCTTTATGTAAGGTGTCATTGTGAGGTGTTGTCCACGGTTGGGACATGAGTTACATTTGGTATATATTTGTGTCCAAACTCACAGCATATGTATTGTATTTTGTACGACAATAATTGTAATAAAATTGTAGTTGTTTTCTGTACCATGTATTTGGCGACTCAGAATAGGTTGGATGGAATGGACCTGTTTTGGGGTCGTTACATTCACGACTTTTGGAATAGATGAGGATGTCATCAATAAAGACAATAACGAACTGATCCAAATATTCTTTAAACACACGGTTCATCATATGCATGAAAGCAGCATGAGCATTAGTCAATCCAAAAGACATGACTAAAAATTCATAATGCTTGTACCGAGTTCTGAAGACAGTCTTCGGAATATCCTCAGTTTTAATCTTCAGCTGATGATATCCAGAATGAAGATCGATCTTTAAAAAAAATTGTGCTCCTTGCAACTGGTTGAACAGGTCATTAATGCGAGGTAGTGGATACATATTCTTGATGGTGACATGGTCTCGGTAATCAGTGCAAAGTCTCATACTCTCATCTTTCTTCTTTACGAATAAAATAAGAGCACCCCAAGGAGATGCACTAGGACGAAAGAAACCGATGTCTAACAACTCCTGTAGTTGGACCTTTAACTCTTGAAGTTTAATTGGAGTCATTCGATATGGGGTTTTAAAAATAGGCTTTGTATCAGGTTTGAGGTCAATAAAGAATTCAACTTCACGTTCTGGGGGTAGACCAAAAAGTTCTTCAGGATATACGTCAAGAAATTCACTAACAACAGAAATATTATTCAAATCTGACGTGTTTTTGTTCAAGTCCGTGACATGGGCTAAGAAAGCTTGACATCTGTTTTTCAATAAACGAATAGCTTTATGGATTGATATGATAGTGATTGACTTTAGTGGTTTGGTTGCTTGAATTCGCATAACAGGTTGGTTAGGAATATGAAAACTAACAACCTTACGAAAATAATCAATTGTGGTATGATGAATAGTTAACCAATCAATCCCTAAAATTACATCAAGTGCAAGTATTTTCAAAGAAATAGGATCGACAAGTAATGTGATGGTACCAACTTGGATCAAACAAGATTTATATACAGTAGATGTAATGAAAGTTTCTCCTAACGGAGTCTCAACAAATAAGTCAAAGTCTAATTTCTCCGGAGTCAAGTTCAAACGTTGAGCACAAGCAGGAGAGATAAATGAATAGGTAGAACCGGTATCTAATAAGGTATCTTACCCGTGATCACCTCGTTCGGGTTCCTCGCATTTTGGGCAGTCACGACAAACGCCCTTCCAGGAACCACCGTCTTTGACTTGTCCGGAACAGCCTTTGGAGTCATCATCCCCGTTGGACTTGGTTTCGTTACAAGACAATCTCTAGCTATATGACCTTCCTTTCCACAGTTATAATACACCTTGGATTGTTGTGGGCAGTTTGGGCTGATATGTTCCTCTTTTCTGCATTTGTAACAAACGACCGATGATCATTCTCCTCCCCTAGAAACAGTTGATGCTGATGCTGACGTCTTCACGTTATCATTGTTGTACATTCTCTTTTTGAAATCTCCCCCCTACTCGCTTCTTTTACTATCATAGCCACGATTACCACCAGAGTGGTTACCGCTTTTGTCCGAATATTTTCCTCCCCGCTGGTTGTCATTGCTCCGATGACTGCTGTCACCGGTATGACCCTGGTTGTGGTTCCTCGGTTGAACATACTCATTATATTGCTCTAATAATTGAGTCATGTTTACAACATCTGAATATAGAGAAAATTTATGAGAAATAAGATATTGCCGAATTTCAGGTTTCAGAACTCTCAGAAACATTCGCGTCATATACTCCTCATTCTCTACCAAATGAGGTGCAAACCTGGATAACTCTGCGAACTTAGCCTCGTACTGGGACACAGTCATGTTGTTCTGTTCCAGTCTAATAAACTCTACCTCCTTCATATGACGAATACTTTCAGGAAAGTACTTGTCATTGAACAGTTTTTGAAACGTTTCTCAAGACATATTGAGTACGGCTGGCTGTGTACACTTCACAGACTCCCACCAGTAGTCTGCCTCACCACGAAATATAAAGGTGGTGAATGGGACCTTTTATTCCTCCGTGCATCCTAAGACATTAAATATCTTGGTAATTTATTTAACCGACGTTTTCACCTTGATCGGATCTGGCTTTTCCACAAATTCTGGTGGTCCCAACTCTTTGAACTGCTTGGCTGTGACAAGTCGCGCGTTGCTATCATTTTCACCCGTATTTTGTACACGAGTCTCCCTCGTCTAATTTTGCATGAACTGCAAAAAGTTTCTAAACATTCCATTATTCATCGTTTGTTCGGTAGTGTTGTTTATAGGAAGAATATTGCCTTCCTGTTGCACGTTCCCCTGGTTGGTGATTAAAGTGTCTCCACGGTCTCATTCACTCAATTGTTAACATTCTCAGCTACCATTCTCAAATACTGTCATAAAATAAAGGTTAATTAAAGAAATTGACATACCACATAATACCCCTATATTATGACCGACCAACAAATAAGCTTAGGTAGGACACACTAGCAAAGGATTTACTCGTCTTTCCCCTCCTAATTCTATTCCCCGATCTCCGCCAGAGACCATATCCCTAAGCTCTGATACCACCTGGGACGCTCCCAAAATAGACATACATCACCCATTCTGGGTCACTAAATACATGGTACATAACAAATACAACTTCATTAATACAATTATCGTGCAAAATACGACAACACATATACTGTGAGTTTAAATATAAATATTGTCTAATAGACAGTATTCAAACTCAAAAGGAGTCTTCATTACAATTATTGATACACTATTTTATAAAAAATAGTGAGGACTGCTAAAATAGCTTTTTAGAACCATCACTCCATACCCCGGCTAGTTCATGCTATATTCTCACCTCCTGAGAAGAAAAATAGAACAAAAAAAAAGGTGAGCTCAACTAGCCCAGTAAAGAATATTATGACTAAGATAATGAACAACAAAAGCCTACAACAAATCAGATAAAATATAATGAACAACCAGTTTTAGATCAATATTCACAGCGAAAATAATAATTCATTAAATCTACTATCATCTATGAATTTAAAAGTCCATCATCAATATTTTATCCCTGTAATATCAATTAATATACATCTTGCATCAAATATTCATCTTTGCACTACGGGCCAAAGATATTCATTTGTATCACCAGTTGGTCATATTCATCTTAACACATATTCATCTTTGCACTACGGCCAAAGATATTCATCAGGTAATCATTCATCTTTGCACTACAGGCCAAAGACATACAATTATATCATCATTTAGGACCGAGAATGATAAAAAATATTTTAAAGAAACGAATCCTGTGAGATAAAATAAATATTTCCTTATCATATTTTACAAAATAAGCAAATGGTTATAAAATATTCATTGTTGTCAGGGAATATTCTTACTGTCGTGGAATATTCGTACGATGGCGCAACCATTTGTGGGCCCCATAACGGAAAACGGTCGGATGAAGAAAATGACAAGTTTGATTTTTATAAATAACGGCGTATTTGTTACCGTTAATACTGTTGTAATACCCGGTGGTTAAAATATAATAATATGTGTGGTCGCACAGTAGTACACGGTATTGCACAGTATTTTTAGATTATTGATTTTTACGTAAGAAGACACTACTCAATAATTGTTACAGTAATTATTGTTCAATATTTTATTTTATTGATTCAATAATTGCTACGTTAATATTTTATATTATTATTGTTCAATAATTATCACTGCACAATATTCCCCATTATCATATCAATAATTTATATTATTTGAATAATATTATTAGATAGTATTATTGGCAATGTCTAAGGTAGTTATGTCTAGAAAAAGGGTTTGGTCACCTAATTGTGCGCTAGTAAGGAGAAATTCTTATCGGAAAGTCCCCTCTTTCTTGGGAACGACTTGATTGTCATAATTGTGATTCTGAAATATTATTTGTGAATAATTAATTATTGATTTATATGATAAGGAAATATTTATTTTTTATGTGGATATAAATGAAGGAATTAATATTGAGGTATTTTATCAGTATTTTGTTAGAATGAAAGTATTAAAAATCATCCGTATCTGAATTTCAGACATTTTCTGTTTGAAATTTAGAAAAACTTTTTTCTACAAAGTTGTAGAGAATTAAATTTCCTATATAATAGATATAAGATTCGATTTTTTTTGATAAAAAGACTATTTATTATGAATTATTGAAGTTACTGATTATTGTTTAAATTTAAAACATTTTAAAATTTTCTAGAATGGGTGGGCCTCACTTTTAGTTGGTGAGAAATGTGCTGAAATTTTATTTCAAAAGTGGCGGGCGTGAATAGTAATAGGTAAAGCCATCAGGTAGCAGATTAGTTTGCTTTGGCGTTCTAGAATTTTCCTATAAATAGGGTGCTTTCTCTCTCTATATTATCGAGCGTATTTTTGTGACTATTTAGATACTGTGAGAGTTGCTATTCAGTACAAGTTTTTTTTAGCCTTATACCTGATATTTCAGCCGAAAATACTGTTCTTTTGAGGTAAGGGGTGTTATTTTCTTCGTAAATGATGTTATTCTTTCAATATCATTATACAGAAATATTGGTATGAATTTTATTATAAAAATTTTATCTTTTTATGTCGAGATTAATATTTACGTATACGGCACTATTCACGTATACGGCACTATTCACGAATACGGTACTATTCACGAGTACTATTCACAAAGTATTATTTTTCTTGTAAAATTTCTATCTTTTCGTGTCGGGATTACTATTCACGTATACGACACTATTCACGTATACAGAACTATTCACGAATACGGCACTATTCACCGAAAAATAAAATTTTCTCGTCTTTGTCCAAGATGTATATTATGGTTACTATCTTTGATTGTATCCATATTTTGATCTTTATTCTTGAATTTTATTCAGCTATGATTTATTATAGAGTATTTTTGAACTTAGATAAACCGAAGTACGAATTCCTAATCTTTGATCTTTTATCTCACTTGATTAGTTTTTTTAAAAATATTTTTCATCACCCTCAGTCCTAAATGATGATATAACTGAATATCTTTGGCTTGTAGTACAAAGATGAATGATTATCTGATGAATATCTTTGGCCCGTAGTGCGAAGATGGACAGATGTTGAGATGAATATGAGCAATTGGTGATACAAATGAATATCTTTGGCTTGGTGTGCAAAGATGAATATTTGATTCAAGATGTATATTGATTGATGTTACAAGGATAAAATATCGATGATAGATTTTTAAATTCATAGATGATAGTAAATTTCATTCTCTACTTAACTCTTCTAATGAATTGTTATTTCCGCTGCGATATTGATCTAAAACTGATTGTCCATTATATTTTATCTGATTTATTAAAGGCTAACGATAATTTGTTGTACATTATCTTAGTCATAATATTCTTTACTGGGTTAGGTGAGCTCATTATTTTCCTTTTTGTTCCATATTTTTTCTCAAGAGGCGAGAATATAGCGGGAACTAGTCGGGATGTGGAGTGATGTTTCAAGTCGGTTGTTTTAGCAGTCCTCACTATTTTGTAAAACAGTTTATCAATAATTATAATGAGGACTTATTTGAGTTTGAATACTGTCTAGATAATAATATTTGTATTTAAACTCATAGCATATATGTTGTCGTATTTTACATGACAATTGTAATAATAAAGTTGTAGTTATTTTTGTACCATGTATTTGGCGACTCAGAATGAGTGATGTATACCTATTTTGGGGGCGTCACAGTCCGCATTACAAATATTATTACACTATTTTATAGAATAGTGAGGACTACTACAGCCACCGTCTCAGACCGTCACTCCATTCTCCGACTAATCCCGGCTATGTTCTCATTTCCAGAAGAGAATAATGAAAGTAAAGGGTAAGCTCAACTAGCCCAGTAAGAAATATTATGGCTAAGATAATGTAGAATAAATTATCGTTAGCCTTCAACAGTGTTAAACTAATAGAATACAATAAATAATAAGTTTAACTGCAGCGGAATAAGCAATTCATTAGAAGAGTCAAGTAGAGCATGATATCTACTATCTTCTATGATTTAAAAGTTCATCATCAATATTTTATCGCTGTAACACAGCTCAATAAATAATTCACATCACTGAATTATCCATGCACTACGAGCCAAGGATATTCATTAGTATTACATCCACGAATCATCCATGCACTACGGGCCAATGATATTTGTTATTATCAGCAGTGGTCATGATCATGTCAACAACTGTCCATCAATACACTACGAGCCAATAAGGATTTTTACAATATCATTTGTAACATTACAGGTCATGATTATACCGATACATAATTCCTGGTCATAATCATACCAATCAACACTCCATCTATGCACTACGAGCCAAAGATAACTTTTATCATAATATAAGCATGAGGACGATTGCAATGATATAAAAATTCAATTATATGAGAGCAAGGATAAATTTTAAAGATTTATAATTTAATTTATCCAGAATTCAATAATGTCCAAATTATCAACATAATACTGCTCTGTGGAGTAAAATTCAAGAATAATATTGTATCAAAAATAATTTGGACAGAAAAGAAATTAATTTTTGTCATGAATAGTACCCCGGGTGAATAGTACCTGAGTGAATAGTACTTTGTGAATAATATTTTGTGAATAGTACTCCGGCAAGAAAATGTTAAAATTTAACAAGAATGTTAAGAAAAATATTCCCGTGAAAAGATACTCGATGAAGATCAAATTTTAAGGACATTCTACTAATTTCAAGCATTATAGAAGCAATACTTAACAAAATGAGTGTAGAATTTAGAATCTGAAATGAAATAATATTACTTACATACTACAGAGTATGGAAGAAAATATTATTTCATACGAATATTGAACAAAAATAATATCTCTTACCTTAAAAGGAGAGAACTTCTGAATGGTATAGCGATGATATTCTTGAATAAAACTTGTACTATTTTCTACACTCAAAGCTTCCTTAAACTCAAAAGAAATACGCTCAATATTATATGTGACGCCCCCAAAATTAGGTATACATCACCCATCTTGGGTCGTCAGATACATAGTACAGAATACAAATATAACTGATTAATACATCTGTCGTGTACAATACGACAAAACATAAACTGTGAGTTTGAATACAAATATTATCTTCTAGAGAGTATTCATACTCAAAAGGAGTCCTCATTACATTTATTAACACACCATTACATAGAATAGTGATGACTACTAACTAATACTATCATTCGGACCATCACTCCGTACCCCGACTTGTCCCAGCTACGTTCTCATTTCCTGAAGAGAACAGTGAAAGAAAGGGTGAGCTCAACTAGCCCAGTAAGAAATATTATGACTAAGATAATGCAGAATAAATTATCATTAGCCTTCAACAATGTTAAACTGATAAAATATAATAGACATCAAGTTTAACTGTAGCGGAACAAGCAATCCATTAAAAGAGTCAAGTAGAAAATAAACTCTACTATCTTTTATGATTTAAAAAGTTTTTCAACACTGTGATCGCTGAGACTCAGCTTAATAAAATAATCCACATCATCGAATCACCCCTGCACTACGGCCAAGGATATTCGTGTATTCATTAATGGTCATGATCATGCCAACAACTGTCCATCAATGCACTACGGGCCAATGAGGACTTTTACCACATCATTTGTAACATTACGGTCATGATTATACCGAACAATCCCTGGTCATAATCATACCAAGTCCATCTATGCACTACAGGCCACAGATGACTTTCAACATTTTATAAACATGAGGATGATGACAATGATATAAGAATTCAATAAAACAAGTTCAAGAATTAATTTATCCAGGAATTAACAACGTCCAAATTGTCAACATGATACTGCATTGTGGAGTAAAATTCAAGAATGCTTAGAAGAATATTTTCTTGAAAAGATACTGGATGAAACGCAACTATCAAGGATATTCCACAAATTTCATGGAGTATAGAAGTCAAAACTTAACCAACTGAGTATAATAAAGAATGGAATAACAAAAGAAATCACCATGCATGCGATAAACCGCACAGACAGGTTATTCCAACAGAATAATAAATAATGGAACCAGGTCCGGCGTAAACGCACAGACAGGATATTCCGACAGAATAATAAATAATGGAACCAGGTCCGGTGTAAAACACACAGACAGGATATTCCAACAGAATAATAATAAAACGGAACCAGGTCCGGTGTAAAACACACAGACAGGATGTTCCAACAGAATAATAAACGGAACCAGGTCCGGTGTAAAACACACAGACAGGATGTTCCAACAGAATAATAGAAGAATGTCACCAAGTATAGGGTAGACCGCGTATACTGGTTATTCCAACAGAATAATAACGAATGGAATAACAGAAGTTCTCTTCATGAATATAAAAGAAATAATATTCCCTACCTTAAAAGAACTGGATATTGGAAAAGTGATGTAGCAGAATACTTTTATTCTCTCTCTCTTATTCTCTCTATACTTTCTCTCTCTATAGCTTGAATGAATTCGTGAAAAATAATGAAGCCCTAGGCCTCTATTTATAAAAAAACTGAGGGTGGCTCTTGGTCTTAACGAAGGGTCAAATGACTCTTGGTCTTAACGAAGGGTCAAATGACTCTTGGTAATATTGAAGGGACAACTACTATTGACGAAAGTAATTACTATTGACCAAGGTAAATACTATTGACGAAGGTAATTACTATTGACCAAGGTAAATACTATTGACCAAGGTAAATACTATTGACGAAGGTAATTACTATTGACCAAGGTAAATACTATTGACGACGGTAATTACTATTGACGACGGTAATTACTATTGACGACGGTAATTACTATTGACGAAGAGACTCTTAGATGATGACATATGGCCCCCCTATAAAATAACCAAACTTACCACAACGTCTCAATTATTGATTTAATAATATAACATATTATACAGACGATACTATGACAATAATTTAAGAGATATGATGCAGCAATTACTATAGCAATAATTGAGTATAGCTGAGTGACTTCTCACGTAAGCATCAATAATCAATACCGTGTGCTACTATGCAACCACGCGTATTACTGTACTTTTACTACCGAGTAGTTCAACAGTTTTAACGGTTCTAACGGTAACACCTCAGCCGTTATTTTTATAGAAAGATAATTTTGTCGTTTTCTCAATCCGACAATAATTCCGTTGTGGGGTCCACCAATGATTGTGCCGTCGTACGAATATTCCCCGACAAAAAGAATATTTCCCGACCAAACGAATATTTTATAACAACTTACTTACTTTGCAAAATTTATAAATATTACCCACAACTATAACATTATATCAAATTAACTTCATAATATTCAAAAATGATATTTATAGAAAATTCATCTTTATTTATAAAAATTGGGGTCTTACATTATAGAAGAAGAATTCTCTGATTCTGGTGTGATTTTTATTTCTAAACTAAGCATCCTATTTATAGGAGAATGGAATGATATTATTTCAAAATAAAAATCATGGGTGAACAGTCGACCAATTCACGGGCTGCAACTAGTGGAAAATTTTGATTTTACTATTTATTACTGTGTAATAAAATATTCTAATAAAACAAAAATTTTAAATAAAATATAATATATTCTATTTATAATCTAATAAAACAAAACTTTATATATATATATATATATATATATATATATATATATAATTTATAACTTTCTACCAATTATTTTGAAAAATGAGTAAGTGGGGGTCCATGTAATAAGCAAAATTTATAACAAATACTTCATCACAAACCCCTTTATATATATTAATTCACTTGGCCTCACTAAACACATTTTTAATAATATTTATTCATCATTAATATTATAATTCGCAATATGAATAACCAGATCATTCCCAGGAAAGAGAGGGCTTTTTGGTAAGAAATTCTTCTTATTGGCGCACAATTAGTTGACCAAACCCCTTTTCTCGACATAACTTTCTAGACATTGTCAATAATACAAACAATAATATGAATAACTTTGTCATATCAATTATTGATTTAATAATATAAAATATTATGCAGATGATACTGTGACAATAATTAAATCAATAATATGAGATACTATGCAGCAATTACTGTGGCAATAATTGAATAAAACTGAGTGACTTCTCACGTAAGCATCAATAATCAAAGATACTGTACAATACCGTATGCTACTGATGAGTGGATTTTATACCCATTAATTGAGTGCGTTTGAGCTTAATCTTTTAAAAGTTTGTAAGTGTTTGTGTCTATTCATGCATGTTTTATGTTATTTTGTATGAATTGGGACAAAAATTACTTGGATCGACGTTTGGAGTTGCTAGATTCGCATTTTCGGCTTGCTATTTACATAACATCCACTTCAGAGCCAATTTCAGCAATTCTTCGGCCCTTATTTCGAAAAACTTAAAGAATAAAAGTTGTATATCTACGTCTCCTATTTCTGGAACATCTTGAATCATCAAAATCGAAGTTCAGACAAAGAAGTTATGGCCATTTTCCCAAAGGCCGTCAGAGTAGAAAATTCTCAAAAAGAGCCCAGCGTCGGGGCGACCATTCCTAGGCTATTCCCAGCGCCGGGGCGCCCAGAGGCAGATTTCCAGCGCCGTGAGCAGCGCCAGGGCACTGGGGGTTAGGCCTGATCAAGTTAGGACGCATTTTGGGGCTAAATTTGATATTTTTTTTACTCCAAATCGGATTGGGTTTCCTCCTAAGCTAGAAATTGGACTTGTAAACTATAAATACATGATGTGAGGCATAAAATAGAAGGGATTAGACAGATTAGATTAGATTAGATAGTAGATTAGAACATAAACCCTAGTTTATAATCGATTGTTGGAGATTGAAGCAACTTGGGGATCATTGAAGATCAAGAGCAGGAGCAAGAGGGAGCATCAGATTTGCAAACAACAGATTTCATTCTTTCCTCTACTTCTATTTTTGTCTTTTAATATTTATTCAATTGTGGATTCTAGACTTTAATTCAATGATTATGAGCTAAATTCTTGTTTAAGATTACAACGGATCTTGTTGCATAGCTTATTTTAGTATGATTCTTTGTTAATTACTGTGATCTATTCTATGGATTGTCTATTATGATTGTGTATCAATTACCATGATAATATATATGAACTCAGGAGATAAAATATAGATTTAGATCTAATCATACTAGTATGTGATTGTGTTTTCTGCATGGTATTGAAATTCATGATTTGTGTTTAGGATAGGGATATGCCTTTACGCCGCGTGTAATCTGATAGGGAACATGTGCTTTAAATTCTTTTTAATTGTAATTCACAAAGGAATATAGTGAATTAGTTAATTAGGGTGTTTAATTCAATTCTATCAACTGTGGATTTGGATTAATATGTTTGTGATGCATCGGAAGGTGGTTATAAATATTAATAAGTTCCTGATTAACAATCCAGAATAGTGAGCATAATTAATAAGAAGTATTTTAATATAAGTGAAGTAATAAGTGAAGTTGTGATCTTAAATCTCCATAACCTGATTTTCAACTAGTTATGGTAGTAGTAGTAGTTTAATTATATATTTTAATTCACAACATTAAATCGATTGTTTAAATAAAATTAGTTTGGTTAAGAACTAGTACTTAGTGATTTTTATTAAATAATTCCTCGTGAAAACGATACTCTACTTTCACTTTATTACTTGTTGACCGTGTATACTTGCACGTATGTTTTAATTATGAAATCGATCAATAGCTACTATGCAACCACGCGTATTACTGTACTTTTCTCACCGAGTATTTAAACAATTAACGGTAAAACTTTATCGTTTAATCACCGGTTACTTTTATCGCCGTTAATTTTTTAAAAAGATATTTCTGTTGTTTTCTAACTCCGACAGTAATTTCGTTGTGAGGTCCACCAATAATTGTGCCGTCGTACGAATATTCCTGATAAAACGAATATTTCCCGACCAATCGAATATTTTATGACAACTTGCTTACTTTGCAAAATTTGTAAATATTACCCACAACTATAACATGATAACAAATACACACCTTATTACTCAAAATGATATTTAGAAAAATTAAATCTTTATTCATAAAAGTTGGGGTATTACATTATGAGTAAAAAAAATTAAATTCCGAGATGACTTTTGAAAAAAGTGATGATCGAGGTGTTGGATTGTTTGTTAGAGGGAGGTCAGTTGAGAGAAGTTTAAAAAGTGGTAGTACACATAGATCGAAATCTAAGCATAAGAGTTTCAGTTGTAACTACTGTCATGTAAAGAGGCATATAAAGCGTAATTGTCCAAAGTTAAATAATATAAAATAGAGAGGCAACAATCATGGTCAAATTAATAATGTGCAGAATGTGCAGAATCAGCATAATCATGGGGTAAGAATGCATGCTCAGGCTAGTGTTGCTGAGGATAGTGATGATCTTCTGTTAGTAGCCGATGACAGAGAAAGACTTAGTAGTGACTGAATTTTGGATTCTGTGTGTTCTTATCATATGTGTCCTACTCGTGATTGGTTCTCCACGTATGAACCATTTGATGGTGGAATTGTTTTGATGAGAAATAATTCTAAATATAAATTAATTATCATTGGTATAATTAAAATTAAGGTGCATGATGGCATAATCAGGACATTGTCAGATGTTAGACATGTTCAGAACAGATAATGGGCTTGAGTTTTGTGAGACTGAATTAAATGAGTTCTACAAGAATGAAGGAATTGTTCAGCATTGTACAGTAGTTAAGACACCGCAACAGAATAGAGTTATAGAACGGATGAACAGAACCTTGATAGAGAAGGTTAGGTGCATGTTGTTAAATGTAGGTTAGGAAAGGAATTATGGGCAGAAGCAGTGAACACAACATCTTTTTTGGTGAATCGTTCTCCTTGCACAGCTATAGAATGTAAAACCCCTAAAGAGATTTGGTCAGGTAATCCGAAAGATTATTCAACTTTTAGGGTATTTGGTTGTCCTGAATGTGCACATGTGAATAAGAGAAAACTTGAACCTAGAGCCAAGAAATGCATCTTTCTCGATTATGGTTCTTGTGTGAAAGGTTATAGACTTTGGTGTGTTGATCAGAAGTCAGCAAAGGTTATGATTAGCAGAGATGTTACTTTTGATGAGTCAGCTATGCTTCATAAGAATAAGAAATCCTCTATTCCTTATATTGATAGTTTTGATAGTATTAGTCAGAAGGTGGAGCTTGAAGTAACTTCTCCTCAAGTTCAGAAATCATAACATAGTTCAGATTGTGTGCCTGCTACTACTACTACTGTTGTAGATGAGAATATAGTTCCAGATGAGGAACATGTGAACTATCAATATAGTCTCATTAGAGAAAAGGCAAAGAGGACAGCGCGACCACCACAGAGATATTGGTGCTCAGATTTTGTTGCTTATGCTTTGTCAGCTGTCGAGACAGTTGAGTACAGTGACCTTGTGACTTATAAAGATGTCGTTTCCTCGAATGATTTAGAAAAATGGTTGATTACTATGAATGAGGAGATGGAATCTCTTCATAAAAATCAGACTTGGGAGCTTGTGAAACCACCTAAAGGTAAGAAAATTGTGGGTTACAAATGAATATTTAAGAAAAAAGAAGGCATCCCAAGAGTTGAAGATGCTAGGTACGAGGCTTGACTAGTAGCAAAGGGATTTAGTCAAGTAGAGGGAATTGACTTCAATGATGTGTTTTCACCAGTTGTGAAACATTGCTTTATTCGAGTATTGTTTGGTTTGGTTGCTATGCATGATTTAGAGTTGGAATAACTCGATGTGAAAATAGCTTTCTTGCATGGTGAACTTGACGAAAAGATTTATATACGTCAACCTCAGGGATTTCAGATTCAAGGAAAGGAAAACCATGTTTGCCTGTTGATAAAGTCTTTATATAGTTTAAAGCATTCTCCTAGGCAGTGGTATAAACAAATTCATGATTTATTTATGGTTGGTATTGAATATAGCAGGAGTCAATATGATAATTGTGTGTATTTTAGGAAACTTCAGGATGACTTATTTATCTATTTGTTACTTTATGTTGATAATATGTTGATTGCAGCAAAAGATAGTTCAAAGATTGGTAAGCTGAAATCACAATTGAGCACTGAGCTTGAGATGAAAGATTTAGGGGACTGCAAAAAAAATTCTTGGTATAGAGATTCAGTGAGAGCGCAAAATTAAGAAATTGTACTTATCCCAGAAAGACTACATCAAAATTATTTTAGATCATTTTGGTATGAAGAATGCCAAACCAGTAAGTACTCCTCTTGATGTTCATTTTAAGTTATCAGCTAAGTTATCTCCTCAAACAGATGAGGAGGTTAGTAATATTTCAAGTGTTCCTTACTCTAGTGCAGTTGGTAGCCTCATGTACGCTATGATTTGTACTTGTCCAGGTATTTCACATACCATTAGTGTGGTAAGTAGATACTTATCACGTCCATGTAAAATTCATTGAGAAGTCGTGAAATGGATTTTAAGATACTTGTGAGGTACCTCTGATGTTGGGTTAGAGTTTGGAAGGAATGACGATTGTGACGCCCCCAAAATAGGTATACAACACCCATTCTGAGTCGCCAAAATACATGGTACAGAAACAACTACATCTTTATTATTACAACACAAGAACTGTGAGTTTAAATACAAATATTGTCATTTAGACAATATCCACACTCAAATAAGTCCTCATTACAATTATTGATACATTATTTCACAAAAATGGTGAGGACTACTAAAGTAACTTCTAGAACCATCATTCCATACCCCGACTAGTACTCGCTACATTCTCGCCTCCTGAGAAAAATGGAACAAAAAGGAAAAGGGTGAGCTCAACTAGCCCAGTAAAGAACATTATGACTAAGATAATACAGAACAAATTATCGTTAGTCTTCAACAGGGAAAAATCTAATAGAATACAATAGACAACAAGTTTTAAATCAATAACTGCAGCGGAAACAGCAAACCATTAGAAGAGTCAAGTAGAGAATGAGTTCTACTATCTTCTAAGATTTAAAAGTTCATCATCAATATTTTATCCCTGTAACAACAATCAATAATCATCTTTAATCAAATATTCATCTTTGCACTACAGGCCAAAGATATTCACTTGTATCACCAGTCGGTCATGTTCATCTCAACACCTGTTCATCTTTGCACTACGGGCCAAAGATATTCATCAGCTAATCATTCATCTTTGCACTACGGGCCAAAGATATTCAGTAATATCATCATTTAGGACTGAGGATGATGAAAAATATCTTAAAGAAAACGAATCCAGTGAAACAAAATAACAAATATTAAGGATTCGTATTTCGATTTATCCATGTCCAAAAATATCTTATAATTATTCATAGTGAAGTAGAATTCAAGAATGATCAAAACATGGATACAATCAAAGCTAGTACACAGAATAGATATTTTGGACGAAAAGAAGAAAATTTTATTTTTCGGTGAATAGTAACTCGTGAATAGTAACTCGTGAATAGTAACTCATGAATAGTTACCCCGACGTGAAAAGTTCCAAATTTGATAAAAATTTCCAACCAATATTTCGGCATAATGATATTGAAGAAATAATATCATTTTCGAATAAAATAACATCCCTTACCTCGTAAAGACAGTACTTCTGGTCGGAATACCGGTATAAGGCTGAAAGACACTTGCTCTGATGAATAGAAACTCTCAAAGTATCTAAATACTCACAAAATACACTCAATAATCTAGAGAGAGAAAGAGAGAAAACTTGTTTCTGGTGTGATTTTCAATTCTAACTTAGCCCTCTATTTATAGGAAAATGTTAGCACGCCGAAGCAGACTTAATCTGCAACCTGATGGCTTTACCTGCTACTATTCTCACCCACCACATTTGAATAAAAATCTCAGCACATTTCTTCACCAACCAAGAGTGGGGCCCACCAATTCTAGAATTTTCTACCAAAATGATTAACTCCAAAAATTCAACAATTTCTGAACCAGTTATCTCGTAAAATTCATAATAAATCATACGTTCATTTTTAACGGTTCAAAATTTGTGGACATATACTCAACTTATATATGTATAACATATCCAAAAATTACCACGATCCAACGGTCGGATTAAAAATTATAACCCCCGCAAAATATCTCAAAAATCCTGATTTTTAATACCTCCATTCCGACAAAAATACTAATAAAAACCTCAACATTAACTCCTTCATTTTTAACCACAAAAATATATCCCTCATTTATATCCACAAAAATAAATATTTCCTTATCATATGAATCAATAATTAATTATTCACAAATAATATTATAGAATCACATTTATGACAACCAGGCCGTTCCCAGGAAAGAGGGGGCTTTCCAATAAGGATTTCTCCTTACTGGCGCGTAATTAGATGACCAAACCTCTCCTTAGACAGAACTTTCTAGACATTACCAATAATGTTATCTAATAATATTATTCAAATAATATGAATTATTGATCTGATAATGGGAAATACTGTGTAGTGACAATTATTAAAACAACAGTAATATAAAATATCAACGCAGCAATTATTGAATCAATAAAATAAAATACTGAACAGTAATTACTGTAACCATTATTGAGTAGTGCCTTCTTACGTAAGAATCAATAATTGGTGCAATACAGTGTGCTACTGTGTAACAACGCGTATTACTGTATTTTAACCACCGGGTATTCCAACAGTATTAACGGTAACAACTACGCCGTTATTAATAAACAACATATACTTGTCGTTTTCTTCATCCAATCGCTTTCCGTTATGGGGCCCACAAAAGACTGCGCCGTCGTACGAATATTCTCCGACAGGAAGAATATTCCACGACCAAACGAATATTCCCCGACAACAATGAATATTTTATAACCACCTGCTTATTTGAAATATTTGCGCATTTTACCCATAACTAACCTCATTAATCAATTTAACACTTACTATTTCAAAATAATAAATAGAGGGAATTTAAATTTTATTTATTAATAATTTGGGGTCTTACAACCTCCCCTCCTTATGAAATTTCGTCCTCGAAATTGACGTACGCACCTGGTGTTTCGAAAAGATGAGGATACCTCGCTTTCATTTCCGTTTCCAACTCCCAGGTCATTTCCTCAATAGCATGGTTTCTCCACAAAACTTTAACTTGTGGTATGACCTTCGTGCGTAGGACATGCTCCTTTCTATCCAAGATCTTGACAGGTACCTCTTCGTACGTTAAGTCTTCAGCTATCTCGTCCGGTTCTAACTCAATAACGTGGTCTGGGTCTTTCACATATTTACGTAATATAGATATATGAAAAACATTATGAACACGAGACATACTTGGAGGTAACGCGAGTCTATAGGCCACATTTCCTACTCGGTCAAGAATCTGAAATGGACCAATAAATCGTGGATTGAGCTTTTCTCTCTTCCCAAATCTTGTAACTTCTTTCCATGGAGCCACACGCAACAATACATGATCCCCAATGTCAAATTCTACGTCCTTTTGATGAAGATCCGCATAACTCTTTTGTCGATCCTGTGCCGTTTGTATACGTTGTCGAATCGTTTGGATCTTCTCTGTAGTCATGCGTACCAACTCTGGTCCCAACAATGTTGCTTCACCCACCTCGTCCCAGCATACTGGAGAACGACACTTTCGTCCATATAATGCTTCAAATGGGGCCACACCTATACTTGTCTGATAACTGTTATTGTAGGAGAATTCCACCAATGGTAGGTACTTATCCCAACTCCCTTTGAAATTTAGGACACAAAGTCTTAATAGATCTTCAAGGGTTTGAATAGTCCTCTCTGATTGTCCGTCCGTTTGAGGATGGTATGCCGAACTAAATCGTAAATCTGTGCCCATAGCTTTTTGCAAGCTAACCCAAAATCTTGAAGTAAATCTTGGGTCACGATCCGAAACTATGGATACTGGCATGCCATGCAGTCTCACAATCTCATCTACGTATATACGAGCAAGACGTTCAAGGGAATAAGTCTCCCGTATCGGCAAGAAATGAGCAGACTTGGTTAATCTATCAACAATAACCCAAATAGCATTTATGCCTTGAGAAACCGTGGGAAGACCCGTAACGAAATCCATGGTAATGTGTTCCCACTTCCATTTCGGAATCTCAAGTGGTTGCAATGGACCCTTTGGTACTTGATGCTCCGCCTTTACACGTTGACAAGTTAAACACCTCGAGATAAACTTTGCAATCTCTCTCTTCATATTGTTCCACCAAAATGTATATCGAAGATCACGATACATTTTAGTACTTTCAGGATGGATTGCAAATGGTGTATTGTGTGCCTCCATCATGATCTTATACTTTAAATCAGAATCGTTAGGAACACAAAGTCTGGAGTGGACTCGAAGTATTCCTTCTTCATCGATTCTTGCTTCTGGAATAGCACCTTCTTGCACTTTCTTCTTCATACGCATCAGCTCCGGGTCTGTAGCTTGAGCAACTTTAACTTTATCGATTAAAGTTGGTTCTACGCATATACTTGACATCATCGCACTCGTTCCTGCATAGGATCTTCTACTCAACGCGTCAGCTACCACGTTTGCTTTTCCAGGATGGTATTGAATAGTGTGGTCGTAATCTTTTAACAGCTCGAGCCAACGTCGTTACCGCATGTTGAGTTCTTTTTGAGTGAAGAAATATTTGAGGCTTTTATGGTCTGAATATATCTCTACTTTCTCCCCATATAGATAGTGCCTCCAGATCTTTAGCGCGAAAACGACTGCTGCCAACTCTAGATCATGAGTAGGATAATTCCTCTCATATTCTTTAAGTTGTCGCGAGGCATAGGCTATGACTTTCCCACGTTGCATGAGAACACATCCTAACCCTTTGCCTGAAGCATCGCTGTAGATAACAAATCCATCCGAACCAGATGGTATTGTCAGAACAGGTGCCGAAATGAGTCTCCTCTTAAGCTCTTGAAAACTCTTCTCGCATTCTTCGCTCCATACAAATTTGATATCCTTCCGAGTCAGCTGAGTTAACGGGGTAGCGATTCGAGAAAACCCTTCTACGAATCTCCGATAATAACCAGCTAAGCCCAGAAAGCTACGTACATCGGTCACCGTCTTCGGTTGCTCCCAGCTTTATATTGCTTCAATCTTCGCCGGGTCCATAGATACTCCATGTTTTGACACCACGTGTCCTAGGAATGCTACTTCCTCAAGCCAGAACTCGCATTTCTTCAACTTAGCATATAACTTGTTTTCACGCAGCCTTTGGAGTACCAGCTTCAAATGGTGTTCATGATCTTCACGGCTTTTGGAATATATGAGGATGTCATCAATAAAGACAACAACGAACTGATCCAAATAATCCTTGAATACTCGGTTCATCATATCCATGAAAGCCGCAGGAGCATTAGTCAATCCAAAAGACATGACTAAGAATTCATAATGCCCGTACCGAGTTCTAAAGGCAGTCTTCGGAATATCCTCAGTTTTAACCTTCAGCTGATGATATCCAGAACGAAGATCGATTTTTGAAAAGAATTGTGCTCCTTGTAACTGGTCAAACAGGTCATCAATACGAGGTAGCGGATACCTATTCTTGATAGTGACATGGTTTAATTCCCGGTAATCGATACAAAGTCGCATACTCCCGTCTTTCTTCTTTACAAATAAAACAGGAGCACCCCAAGGAGATGTATTAGGACGAATGAAGCCGATGTCCAACAACTCTTGTAGTTGGACTTTTAACTCCTGAAGTTCAATAGGAGCCATTCGATATGGAGTTTTAGAAATGGGCTTTGTACCAGGTTCAAGATCAATGAAGAATTCAACTTCACGTTCTGGGGGTAGACCGGGAAGTTCTTCAGGAAATACGTCAGGAAAGTTACTAACAACAGGAATATTATTCAAATTTGACGTGTCTTTATTCAAATCCATAACATGGGCTAGGAAAGCTTGACATCCGTTTTTCAATAAACGAATGGCTTTATGACTTGATATGACAGTGATTGATTTTAATGGCTTTGTTGCTTGAATTCGAACAACAGGTTGATTAGGAATATGAAAACTAACCACCTTACGAAAACAATTAATTTTGGCATGATGAGTAGTTAACCAATCAATTCCTAAAATCACGTCAAATGCAAGTATCTTTAAAGAGATAAGGTCAACAGGTAAGGTGATGGTGCCAACTTGGATCAAACAAGATTTATAAACAGTGGATGTGATGAAAGTTTCCCCTAACGGAGTCTCCACAGATAAATCAAAGTCTAATTTCTCCGGAGTCAAGTTTAAACGTTGAGCACAAGCAGGAGAAATAAATGAATGGGTAGCACTGGTATCTAGTAAGGTATAAACTTCACATGAATTTATGATTAGCTTACCCGTGATCACCTCGTTTGGGTTCCTCACATGTTGACCAGTCACGACAAACGCTCTTTCAGGAACCGTTGACTTTGACTTTTCTGGGACAGCCTTTTGAGTCACCGTCCCCGCTGAACTTGGTTTCGCTATCATACAATCTCGAGCGATATGTCCTTCCTTTCCACAATTATAGCATACCTTGAACTGTTGTGGACAGTTTGAGCTGATATGTCCCTCTTTTCCACATTTATAGCATATGACCGGTGGTCGTTCTCCTCCCTTAGAACCAATTGCTGCTGGTGCTGACGTCTTCGTATTATCATTGTTGAATCTCCTCTTTTTAAAATCTCCTCCCGACTCGCTTCTTCTATTTTCATAGCCACGATTACCACCAGAGTGGTTGCCGTTCTTGTCTGTATTTTTCTTTCTCCGCTGGTTGTCATTGTTCTGATGATTGTTGTCACCGATATGATCCTGGTTGTGGTCCCTCGGTTGACCGTACTCGTTATCTCGCTCTAACAATTGAGCCCTGTTGACAACATCTGAATAGAGAAAAAATTTATGAGAAATGAGATATTGACGTATGCCGGGTTTCAAACCTCTCAGAAACATCCGTGTCATACGTTCCTCATTCTCCACCAAATGAGGTGCAAACATGGACAACTCTGCAAACTTCGCCTCGTACTGGGACACCGTCATGTTATTCTGCTCCAGTCTAATAAACTCTACCTCCTTCATATGACGAATACTTTCAGGAAAGTATTTGTCATTGAATAGTTTTTGAAATGTCTCCCAAGACATGCTGAGTGCTGCATGATGGGTACGCTTCACAGATTCCCACCAGTAGTCTGCCTCGCCACGGAACATAAAGGTGGCGAATGGAACCTTCTGTTCCTCCGTGCATCCCAAGACATCAAATATCTTGGTAATTTGCTTGACCCATGTCTCCGCCTTAATCGGATCTGGCTTTCCCCAGAATTCTGGTGGTCCCAACTCTTTGAACTGCTTGGCTGTGACCAGCTGTGCGTTGCCATTGTTTCTTCCTATATTTTGAACAGGAACCTCCTTCGTCTGGTTTTGCATGAATCGCAAAAAACTTCTAAACATCTCATCGTTCATCGTCTGCTCATTGGTGTTGTTCACAGGAGGAACATTGCCAGCCTGTTGCACATTCTCCTCGTTGGTGAGTACAGGTGTCTCCACGGTTTCATTTACTCCACTGTTAACATTCTCAGTCGACATTCTCAAATACTGCCATAAAACAATGGTTAATTTAACAAATTAACAAATCACATAATATCCCTATATTATGACCGACCAACAAATAAGCTTAGGTAGGACACACTAGCGAAGGATTTACTCGTCTCTCCCCTCCTAGTTCTATTCCTCGATCTCCGCCAGAGATCATATCCCTAAGCTCTGATACCAACTGTGACGCCCCCAAAATAGGTATACAACACCCATTCTGAGTCGCCAAAATACATGGTACAGAAACAACTACATCTTTATTATTACAACACAAGAACTGTGAGTTTAAATACAAATATTGTCATTTAGACAATATCCACACTCAAATAAGTCCTCATTACAATTATTGATACATTATTTCACAAAAATGGTGAGGACTACTAAAGTAACTTCTAGAACCATCATTCCATACCCCGACTAGTACTCGCTACATTCTCGCCTCCTGAGAAAAATGGAACAAAAAGGAAAAGGGTGAGCTCAACTAGCCCAGTAAAGAACATTATGACTAAGATAATACAGAACAAATTATCGTTAGTCTTCAACAGGGAAAAGTCTAATAGAATACAATAGACAACAAGTTTTAAATCAATAACTGCAGCGGAAACAGCAAACCATTAGAAGAGTCAAGTAGAGAATGAGTTCTACTATCTTCTAAGATTTAAAAGTCCATCATCAATATTTTATCCCTGTAACAACAATCAATAATTATCTTTAATCAAATATTCATCTTTGCACTACAGGCCAAAGATATTCACTTGTATCACCAGTCGGTCATGTTCATCTCAACACCTGTTCATCTTTGCACTACGGGCCAAAGATATTCATCAGCTAATCATTCATCTTTGCACTACGGGCCAAAGATATTCAGTAATATCATCATTTAGGACTGAGGATGATGAAAAATATCTTAAAGAAAACGAATCCAGTGAAACAAAATAACAAATATTAAGGATTCGTATTTCGATTTATCCATGTCCAAAAATACCTTATAATTATTCATAGTGAAGTAGAATTCAAGAATGATCAAAACATGGATACAATCAAAGCTAGTACCCAGAATAGATATTTTGGACGAAAAGAAGAAAATTTTATTTTTCGGTGAATAGTAACTCGTGAATAGTAACTCGTGAATAGTAACTCATGAATAGTAACCCCGACGTGAAAAGTTCCAAATTTGATAAAAATTTCCAACCAATATTTCGGCATAATGATATTGAAGAAATAATATCATTTTCGAATAAAATAACATCCCTTACCTCGTAAAGACAGTACTTCTGGTCGGAATACCGGTATAAGGCTGAAAGACACTTGCTCTGATGAATAGAAACTCTCAAAGTATCTAAATACTCACAAAATACACTCAATAATCTAGAGAGAGAAAGAGAGAAAACTTGTTTCTGGTGTGATTTTCAATTCTAACTTAGCCCTCTATTTATAGGAAAATGTTAGCACGCCGAAGCAGACTTAACCTGCAACCTGATGGCTTTACCTGCTACTATTCCCACCCACCATATTTGAATAAAAATCTCAGCACATTTCTTCACCAACCAAGAGTGGGGCCCACCAATTCTAGAATTTTCTACCAAAATGATTAACTCCGAAAATTCAACAATTTCTGAACCAGTCATCTCGTAAAATTCATAATAAATCATACGTTCATTTTTAACGGTTCAAAATTTGTGGACATATACTCAACTTATATATGTATAACATATCCAAAAATTACCACGATCCAACGGTCGGATTAAAAATTATAACCCCCGCAAAATATCTCAAAAATCTTAATTTTTAATACCTCCATTCCGACAAAAATACTAATAAAAACCTCAACATTAACTCCTTCATTTTTAACCACAAAAATATATCCCTCATTTATATCCACAAAAATAAATATTTCCTTATCATATGAATCAATAATTAATTATTCACAAATAATATTACAGAATCACATTTATGACAACCAGGCCGTTCCCAGGAAAGAGGGGACTTTCCAATAAGGATTTCTCCTTACTGGCGCGCAATTAGATGACCAAACCTCTCCTTAGACAGAACTTTCTAGACATTGCCAATAATGTTATCTAATAATATTATTCAAATAATATGAATTATTGATCTGATAATGAGAAATACTGTGTAGTGACAATTATTAAAACAACAGTAATATAAAATATCAACGCAGCAATTATTGAATCAATAAAATAAAATACTGAACAGTAATTACTGTAACCATTATTGAGTAGTGCCTTCTTACGTAAGAATCAATAATTGGTGCAATACAGTGTGCTACTGTGTAACAACGCGTATTACTGTGTTTTAACCACCGGGTATTCCAACAGTATTAACGGTAACAACTACGCCGTTATTAATAAACAACATATACTTGTCGTTTTCTTCATCCAATCGCTTTCCGTTATGGGGCCCACAAAAGACTGCGCCGTCGTACGAATATTCCCTGACAGGAAGAATATTCCACGACCAAACGAATATTCCCCGACAACAATGAATATTTTATAACCACCTGCTTATTTGAAATATTTGCGCATTTTACCCATAACTAACCTCATTAATCAATTTAACACTTACTATTTCAAAATAATAAATAGAGGGAATTTAAATTTTATTTATTAATAATTTGGGGTCTTACAATGATACCCTTATAGGGTATGTTGATTCAAACTATGCTGGTGATCTTGATAGGATGAGATCATTGACTGGTTATATATTTATCCTTAGAGGTTGTGTAATTAGTTGGAGAGCTACTTTACAGCATACGATTGCTCTCTCTACTACAGAGGCAGAATATATGGCTATTACATAGGCTATTAAGGAAGCTATTTGGTTGCGAGGCTTGTTTGCAAAGATCAGTATGGATCATGGAGTTACTATTGTCCATTGTGATAGTCAGAGTGCTATACACTTGACTAAATATCATATGTATTATAAGAGGACAAAACATATTGATGTCAGGTATCATTTTGTTCGAGACATTGTTGAAGATGGTAACATTAAGGTCTTGAAGATTGGTACTGCAGACAATTCAGCTGACATGTTAACGAAGTCGTTACGACATACCAAGTTCAAACATTTCTTGAACCTGGTTAGTGTTCGATGCACTTAAGATGTGCATTTGAGAAGAGGAGAAAGTTTGCTGTTTGTGCAATATTTAGAGGATTCAAGTCAAGGTGGAGATTTGTTGGGTATGACATAAATCCTTATTGGATTTGAATTTAGATATTACCTAGAATCTGTTTTGGTTTAGGACAATTATCTTTTCTAACTATACTCAATTTAGTATTTCTAATCTTATTTAGTTATGAATTTTTATATGGCCTATAAATATAGGTGTTGGATTTTTGGAGTAGAGACATTCAGAAATATTCTAAGAATTCTCATAGTTCTCTCTCTTTATCTTGTACTCTTCAGATATTTATTTAGTGGATTTCTTCTTCCTTCTCCGTAGTTTTTTTTTTCGATTTAGGTTTTCACGTAAAATCTTGTGTTATTGTCTTTTATCTTTCTGCGTTAATTTATTATATTTGTCATAATTTATCATAATATATATATATATAGCAATTGGTCATGCTAAAAAAAGTAGTGCACAAAAAAGTAATCTCCTTATGTGAAACTTATACATTATTCCCCACAAATTTTAAATTATGAGCTCCACATGAGACCATATACAAGATAGAATAATGATTAAAATTTCTGGCGGTGGGATGATGGGAACTCTAAAATGAACCATTAGGATAGTCTCATACTAGTTATAAAGGTCATTTGGTAAAGGATAATATAGGCATAGGTAGACCTCTCCTTTTGGACAACTAGATTTTCAAGGCGGGGAAAGTGATTTCGTTTTGTGTCAATTGGTACTTTCTTTAAGAGCCATGCTACATGTAAATATGGTGATCTCTAGAAAGAGCTACACATATAGGGTCTGGATTAAAATACTAATAGGTACAACCGTCATCCCAGATAATTTTGTGTGGACTGATATATAGAACATCAGAGTGATTAACATGAAGTTAATTTTGATCAATTGATCAATACAGTATCGATACGTAGGTCGGGATGTGATTTCTCTCTCTACGTGTCAGTACTGTATTAGTCAATTGACCAACTTACCATGAAGTTAACTTAATGGTAACTGAATCCATAGACTATAGCATGTCCAGGTTTACTTCACGGGATCTTTGTACCTTCTATTTTATTTGATAGAAGTAAATTAATTGGCAGTTTGTCATTACATTATCTAGAAATAGATTTAAGCGGGCAAAACTAAGGAAAACCTCATTACAGTTGGCACGTTTTACATATTATATCATTAAATTTTTAAAAATTGAAATTACCCTATTGAACTAATTAAAATTTTGAAATTATACCATATTCGGTTAATAAGATTGGATGGACGTCTATTATTTATCTATATGGCATCATGAACAAAATAATAAAATTAAAAGATAAATTACGTGACAAAAAATAATAACCAAGAGCTTAGAACAATGACATGGCGTTCAAAGCAAATACTTTTTCTCCCTTTCTTCTTTGTCATTCACCATCACCACCGTAAGCCACCACCATCAACACTAACATAGCAATAATTAATTGAACTAATTTGGCAGAACCTTCAATTCATAAACTTAACATCTCATGGACTCCAAAGTGAACACATTAGTTAAAATTTATAAACCAACCGAAATTACCCCATAGATCTGTGCTTCAGATTTATCAAATTGATGAAATTAATGATGTTATTTAGCCAAATTAAATATATCCAAATTCGATTTTTTTTTCTTGATATTCAATTTGTTCAAATTACATCATTAATTTGATAAATTTCATACAATTTAAATGTATATACACCACCATTTTCATAGACAGATGCAGAGGAGAGATTTAGAAGCCTAACAGCTATATTAGGTATGTTTTTTTTCTCCATTTTACCAATTTTCTCTTCTCGATCCTCCTCCGCCTATCTTTTGCAATCACAACTTTTACAACCCTAGCCGCCTCTATCAAATCCCCAATTCTATTTACCAAATCATAGCCCCATTATCAGCCCCCTGCACCCCAAATCACCCTCTATTTGTCCAATTACTAGCACCAACCCCACTACAATATCAACCCACGTAGCCTAGATCCAAAAAAAGTGGAGAAGAAGAGAACCGGCTAGCGGCACACTCATCACCGTCGTTAAAAGCTTCAACACCAAAGGAGCTACTGCCACCATAAAAAGCCTCCAACGTCGCCACCGCCACAAGGAGCCTCCACTATCGTCACTGTTGTCGCCGCCACCGCCACATGGAGCCTCCACCGTTGTCTCACCTTGTGCCACCGCCTTCTCCTACACTTGGTAGGTTTTCTCTCTATGCGTATTTTATTTAGGTTTTGGATACGTACTTGGGAGATGGGTTGATTTTACTGCTTAATCCACATATGAATGTCACATGTCATTTTATTTTCTTTTTTCACTAACCACGTCTAAAAAAATCTTAGCTAATTTGACGGACGTCCAATCTTATTAACGGAATGGTGTAATTTCAAATTTTTAATTAGTTCAATAAAGTAAATTTAATTTTTAAAAGTTTAATAGTATAATAAGTAAAACGTACCAGAGTTTTCTTAGTTTTGCCGATTTAAGCTAGAAATAGAATCAAACCAAAGATGAAACTTAGTGGGATACATCAGAGGTGTTCAATTCATGTTCATGAAACAAAATAAATAAGGACTCATATTTCAGATTTATAGAACAATAAGGTACAATCACCACTTCAATACATACGAGAAACAATAACAAAAGTATAAATGGGAAAATAATGCCAAAACAAAAATACAAAGCCAACTCGGAAGTAGGACCAGTTCCATATATATAATATCTGGAGATAAACAATCAAATGGAGGAAATGATAAATCCATGGGATATTAATTGGTGCATTTAAATAGAACGTAGGGTGGATTCTCAAGGGCTAGTGGTTGAAGGTGGTGGGGAGAAGAAAGGAATGGATGGAATTGTTGTAGGAATATTAATGCCTGGAATTGTGGGGAGTGATGCCGGCAAAGGAGGAAGCGTCACCTTTGGGAATGTAGGCACGGTTGGCAAAGATGGAATTGTTGGTAGCGTAGGCAATGGTGGCAATGCTGCCGCTTTGGGAAGGGTTGGGATTGCTGGTAATGGAGGTAATGCAACGTTGGGCAGAGATGGAATAGCAGGTACTGCTGAAGTTTGTAGCAAGTGGCGAGCCGCAAGACTCACATTTATGCTTGAAAGTGATAGTGCTACCACCAATGTTAGGACAATGCATTGCTTAAAACCAGCCATTAATTTAATTTGTTGATATATAGGAGTTTGAGTGCTAGCAAATGTAGTATTTTGACTTGGAAATTAAGTTGCAATTTGAAAAGGGTATTTATAGGAATTGTAAATGGAAGGGTCGGTCGGTCTTTAGAGTTAGATGAGATGTAGTTAAGAAAGTGTGGAGAAAATGCTTGTTAGCTCACCTTAATTCTCAGCTAGACGTACTCCCTCCAATTTCTCAAATATCTTAGTTTAACACAAGTCGTAATAATTAGGAGGTGTTTGGTGGGACAAGCATATATAGGTTGGTCAAGGTAGGTTAAATTAATCATCCTCAATTAATATTTGAGCAATCTAAAAGATTGGCATGACATTTAGGATATTTAACTGAAAGTTCAGTTCTCATTGGTTATAAATTAAACATGCATGTTGTACTTGGTCCTTAGTACCTTTGAAGCATTATTATCTTCCAAAACATGGTGCATTCAAAGGAAGCTACGTTGGATACAGGCAAAAAAATAGAGAAATCTTTAAATTAGGAGTCTATTTGGCGAAATGATAGGTGGATTAAAAGCACTTGTAAATTAAATCTAGAATTTTTTTAGTGCTTGGTCACCCTCACTAACAAAAAAACATATTTAATAAATGACGCGGACATAAAAATTAGATAAATTATTTATAATATCACCTATTTATAGGATAAAAATACAAATAGATTCAAAGTAATTTTTGCATAAGAAATTATTTTGACCTTGGACTTAACAAAATTGTCCCAAACTTTGTGATTCTTTTTAACTTTTCGTTACGTGGCCACAGTTCACAAAAGTACAAGTTGGTCACTAAATTATTGGGGAAAAATTGAAAACACACACCACACATTTGCCTATAAGTTTGGCCCTATTTTTTTTTTTTTTAAGTAATTTTGTTGTGTGCGGTCAAACACTAATTAACTTTGTCAAGAAATCACTGAAATTCAGGTTTTTTTACTAACAAAAACACTTTTATCTGGCCGCAATCACTCCATGCCGCTATCACCGGGTAATTCAACAAATTTTTTCTTTACCAACTATTCCCTCTGTCCTCAAAAAACAAATGTCTTAACTACAAAGTTTACACAAATTAAAAAATTAAAGAAACGGAGGAGAGCATAAAATAAGGAATAATGCTAGAGACACAAATTATTTTACAAACTGTTGATGTGTCATACTCCACCTCAGCATATTGTGTGGGACCGAAGACTACATTGAAATAATTTGTTGATTAATACGCTGAAATGGACTATGCCACATCAGCGGTTTGTAAAATAATTTGTGTATGTAGTACTACTCTAAATTAAGTACCATATTTGTCATAGTAGACCCCATGCAAGTACACTAAATAAGTTTTTGTGTCTTTTAAACTTGGTGGGCCCACTTTAGTATATTTTTAAGTAAGGCTATAAAATGAGCAAACAGTTCGAGCTCGATTCGTACTCGCTCGACTAAAAGTTCGATTCGAGCTCGCTCGAAATATAAATGAGTCAAATATGAGCAAATTTTAAACTTCGATAAATTACTCGAACCTCTTTAAATTATAATTTTTTATTGATAAACGGATCATATTCGTTCGAAAAGTTCAACCTGCTTGAGCTCAATTCGGGATTGTACTCGACTCGATAGCTAAATAAGTTTCAATCAAACCTTATTTTATAGTCGATAAATTTTGTGAACCAAATCTGAGCAACTTAATACGCGGCTCGACTCAGTTCATTTGTACCCTTATTTTTAAGGATAAACTAATTTTTAGACTTATTTTATATTTAATTTGTGTAGTTTTAGACATCTTTTTATAGAAGGATGGAGGGAGTAGTTGTTAGTAGTTTCCTCTGTTAGTACCAATATACTCATCACAAATTTTGCCTTAATTAGCAATTGGTACATGATTGAATGAAATAAATATGGAAATCATAATCATATTCATGTATAGGAACAATCAAGTACAACAATCAGTATCAATACCCTAGTACTAATAAAAGGAGAGCAATGTCGAAACTGAAATACAAGAACCACAACCAGTTCCATAAACTATGGAGAAAAGACCATACAACCAATAGAAGAAATGATAAATTCATAGGGGATATATATTGATCTCGATATAGTGGTGTTGGAATATCTCAAGGGCTAGTGGTTGATGGGGGTGGAGAGAAGAAAGGAATGGATGGGATAGTTGTAGGAATATTAATGCTTGGAATGGTTGGTAGTGATGCCGGCAAAGGAGGAAGTGTCACCTTTGGGATTGTAGGCATTGTTGGCAAAGTTGGGATCGTTGGTAACGTAGGCAAAGGCGTAGTAGTTGGCAGTGGTGGCAATGCTGCTGGTTTCGGAAGGGTTGGGATTGCAGGTAATGGTGGCAATGCAACCTTGGGCAGAGATGGAATAGTAGGCAATGTTGGTACTGCTGAAGTTTGTAGCAAATGGCGAGCCGCAAGACTCGCATCTATGCTTGAGAGTGATAATGCTACCACCAATGTTAGGACAATGCAATGGTTAAAAGCAGCCATTGTTTTGTAGGAGCTGAAGTTTGAAGGGGTAGTCAAGTTTTCTTTTGAGTATTGAGTACTAGGAAATGTGTTGTAATTTGAGTTGGAAAGAGAACAATTTGTATTGGCTATTTATAGGAAGAAAGGAAGGGTGGGTTTTCAAGAGTTTGATGGAATGTTGGAGGGCAGTTGTGGAGAAGTATTTGTCTGTTCACTTTCTCACCTATATATCATCCAGATCATAATATAATTAAGAACTTGAAATGAAATATGAATTATGTATAAACAGTGCTATTAGTCTTTTCTTTATTTATTTTTCTCTGGTAGCTGTAACCATAATTATTTGAACGGTACTTACATGTTTAATCGCGATTAATAGGCGAGTTGAATAAATTCTTGAACATGTTTGGAAACACGATACTTTATGGATAAACTATATGAGAATCTAATCCAAATCATTCTTTTACATGTCTCTTTTCTTGGCATAGTAAACCAACAACTTATTTGATGTTACATAAAGACTAAAAAAAATTGCATGAGCCAGTCCTCTAATGAACAGGTTATTCAGCATGGCTGCGCCTAATAGAATTTAGAAACCTGCTGGAAATCCACCCTTTCTAGGGTCACTTACTGCTACAAGTGCCCCTAATTTTAACTCATGAACTACAAATTGACATATTGTCCCACCAGCAAGACTTTGTAGGACATGACCCTTCTTTTGTAGGGCTGCCCTTGTCTCTACCGGAATTTCAAAGTGATCGCCAACTACAGTTGTCCAATTCTCATACTGCACCACATTAGGAATCAACTGCACAAACAATATAATGTAACACTACATTGCAGCACATTATTGTTCACTTGACTGTAATTATTTCATTCTCTATTTTACTATCTAAGTCGATTTTGGCACACTAGTTTTCAGAAAATGATTATGACATAAAAGTGATAAGAGTTAAAGGGTTTGAGAATTACCTGATGATAAACTCTTGGAGCCATGACAGAAGAGAAAGGATCCATTCCCTTGGTGAAATGATTCAATAACACCTCTGTAGTCCCTGCAATTATCATGGCTCCTCCACTTGCGCCTACAACAGCTTTCAAGTGTTCACCCTGTAAAAAAGGTAATTAGAATCAGGAGGGAAAAAAATCAGAAATGTGAAAAAGGAGATAAATTAATGGATAAGGCTATGTGCCTTAGGCTACGATTGAGACTGACTACTGCAAACTCACAAGAACATAAAAAAGAGCAACAAATATTACCTGTAGGACAATAGTAGGTGTCATTGATGACAATGGCCTTTTTCCTGGTTTGATGAAGTTGGCTGGTGCTGGTGGTCGACCATTTTCACTAGTATTCATTGGCATGGAGAAATCATCCATTTCATTGTTAAGGACTATACCGGTAGTTGGAGAGAGAATTTGTGAGCCAAAATATGAGTTTATAGTATCAGTCATTGAAACAACATTCCGGTCACTATCTACAATGGACAAATGGCTGGTACCATGATCAATGATCTGATTCCACCTATAATCATGCAAGAAAGAAATTTAGACACAAGTGTTGATTTCTAATTTAATAGATAAAAAAAATGTTAACATTCTTTTGAACAAATTTCTGATGCGAACTCAATGAAATTAAGTTCTGTGATTATTTCATTAGAAATAAATTAGCTACTTGGTACTTACTTGCCACCGTAATGACTGGGACTGAAAGTCATGTTGTCGTATAAGGCTTTCTTTAGCTCTTTGGCGAATTTAGGTGATAACATGTCAGCTACAACTTCCTTAATATTTACAAAATCTGGATCACCAAGATTCATCCTCACTGCAAAAGCTTGTTTCAAAGCTTCAATTTCTCTGTGAATACCAAGGGAGCCAGAAAGGCCAAATTGAGCTCCATATTGAGCAAGTATATTCAGTATCTAAATGTCATCATAAAAGAAAATTTGTCCTGTTAGTGTATACCTGGCTAAAGCCTATGACAATAAATGATTATGCATTCTTTTCCATCTACATGAATATATGTATGTATGAAGAGACACAGAAAGACTTGAATGCAGAGAGGATGATAGGTAAAATGATACTCCTTTCGTGCCAAAATCAAAGATATATTTGTAAAACGGTGACTTATAAGAAAAAAACTACTTTTTCAAACATATGCTAGAAATGTAGTTGCGGTGAAGTAATGGCATGTTAAGAATTTCATGGCACTTTATAGTACAAAATTAGAAATGTATATCTAATTTTGACGGACTAAAAAAAATTATCTCTAATTTTGGAACGGAGGGGATAAAATGGTATACATTCATCAAAAGATAAAACTTACCAATACCATGCAAGGACCTCCTGAAGAAGGAGGTGGCATACTAAGTATCTTAAGCCCCATAATGTCTGCAGAGATTGGTTTCCTCATTTTAACTTGATACTGCTGCAAGTCCTTCATTGTTAGTATCCCTCCAATTTTCTTTACATCTTCAACCAAATTGAATCCAATCGAGCCATTATAGAAAGGTTTAATCCCATATTCTGCAATTGCTTCAAGTGTTTTGGCTAGTTTTTTGTTGTAGCAGATATCCCCTGGCTGCAGTAGGCTCTTGTTCGACGTAAATATTCCACTAAGTCCCTTGTCTTTCATGATACCCGATTCTGTTCTAACCATCTGCATGTAAAGATATGGCGAAATTTTGAATCCCTTACGAGCAAGACTCTCAGCTGGCCTTACTAGTCTCTTCCATGGAAGCTTTCCATATTGTTCCCAAGCTTTGTGTAGGCCTGCAAGTTCCCCTGGAACTGCAATGGAGAGGGGACCCCGGGATTTTTGAGTAGTATTTCCACCATACATATTCTAGGGGCATGAAAACAATGGAAAAGCACGACTTCAGTCTAGTTTTAGCAGTCCAGCAATTTGCAAAGCACTTTTTGGTTCCCACATATTTATACCCTTCCTAGTGCTTGTTTGTCTACCAACGTATGGGGCGTTTGGTGTTTTTGGAGGTCAAGACGCATTTGAGATGTTGTTCGTCTAGAAGTAGTTTGTTTGAAACGCAGCTTATTTAACTTGCAAATGAATTATTTAGAGTCTAAACACGAGGCATTTTTTTTTGCAATGCATTTGGACCTCCAAAAACACCAAACGATACCATTGCAAACACTGTAAGTGCAAGTAACTGAAAATAATAGGATTCCAACCCATTGTTCCTCTAAATTGTATCAAGAATAAGGGAAAGAAAGGGAAACGACATCTAAAATTAAAAAGTCCCAACTTTTCCTCTACTATTTTTCCATGGTAAATAAATGAACATGAACACCACCTTTGCATTTACAATTTCCTTCATTTGATAAATCCTCTCAAGTATGAAAAACTAAGTGAAGATTGAAAGAGGGAAAGTGTCCACATATTCGGAGTACCTGGGAAGCAAGCATTGGAGCACTTTCTCGCATGTCAAACGCTTGTGTGGTTCCATTGGCTGACCTAACAAGCATAAATGCCCCTCCTCCAATGCCACTAGAAGCAGGGCTTACAACACCCAAGCAAAGAGCTGCAGCCACTGCTGCATCAACAGCATGACCTCCATCACGAAGAACATTCCTCCCGATTATAGAACATCTACCATCATCCGTGGCAACAGCACCATGGCGCGCTGTAATTACCTCGCGCCTAGATTTTGACGGAGCTCTATTTACGGTTGCAGTGGAAGATGATAGTGAAAGGAGCAGAAATAATATGATGCCCCATGAAAGAATCTGAGCTGTGTAACAAATTCAGTAGCCTTCAGTTTCATATATAAAACACTAAAAATGCAAAGCAAGATTAATAAATTTTTTCCAGAACAAGTTCCAAGTTTGATATCTAATAGATAAACAAAAAGGCACATCTTTATGTTGGATAAATTATACATTTTATTGCATAAAATAAAATCAAATCAATAATAATAATAATAAGTACTTGAATTGAGAGAAGCCATCTTGTATGTATCACTCTTTCTCAATCTTAGGATGGATGTATAAGCGTATATAAAATTATTGAGACAACAATTGGGATCAAACCCTAACCATTTTATTTATAGAATAGCTAAGGGTCAAAATTGTCCATCAATATTATAAAACCCTAGGGCCCATTATGCCCATCAAGATTATGAAACCCTAGGGCCCATTATGCCAAATACTAATAGGAATATAATTTATAATTTATAAGTCACATAATTAATTACCAAACTCATAAATAAATTGATTAAATTAATACAACATGTAAGCTCAATAATTACATAAATAGTAAAGGTCATATAAAAAATATTAAAATATTTCAACATTCTCCCACTTGGCCGAAATACTATTTAAATATAAAACATAATACTTACAATCATTAATTTGGTCAAGTATTAATTTAATATCTATATCTCGTTCAAATAAAAATACCAATGCGAATTAATACAATCTTTGTGTTACTATTAACACAAGATCCCCATTAGTTACACAATTAGTACTTTTATTAAAACAAAAATTAACATTAAGCATAACAAGTATGAATAGAGTTTATAAAAGTGGTAATAGATTCAACTCATTCATATGGTTCAAAATATAACCGTACCGTTTGCTTACAAGTTCTCAAGTGTGCACAATAAAGAGAATAGTTGTTGATCGATTTCACAATCAAAACAAGCGTGCAAGTATACACGGTCAACAAGTAATAAAGTGACAGTAGAGTATCGTTCCCACGAGGAATTATTTAATAAAATTCACCAAGTACTAGTTCTTAATCAAACTAATTTTATTTAAACAGCTGCAATTTATGATTTTTAAAATTAAGCAAACTAAATTAACTAATTAAACTGAATTACTTTATAAATGAATTCAAATAAATAAATGTTAAGACTACAATATCCCCAATTATGAACTATAAACCAATTATTCAATTAACCCAATTATTACACCACCTGAATTGTTAACAGGAATTCTAGTTGTTAAAAGCCCTTTCCCAAGTAAACAGATAACTTTTATTCAATTCAATTAATCTTGTGATAATCGTGTGCAAAATAATTAAATTAAACCCATAAAGTTTTAATTCCCAATTCGTTACATGCAATGAATAGATATTCCTATTCAATTCACGACCCTAATTATTCATCTCATGCAAATAATTAAGCATACATGTTATCATGTCTAGTTCTAACTCTAGATTTCATTTCCCGAATCCTTCTAGAGTAACACGGTAATTACTGGCCAAATAATTAATCAAAAACGCACAAGACATAATAAACAATTCACCTTGACATAAATAATTAGAATAAATTAGACAATTAATTCATAGACATAAAAGGTTCAATTTGTAGTCTTAATAAAAGAAATTTAGTTCATTACCATTGAATTAAAATCAAGAATCCGCAAATGAATAAACATTAAAAGATAAAAGTAAGATTAGAGTGAAGAATAAATTTGTTGTCAGCAAATCTCTATCTTCCTCAAGCTCCTGCTCTTGTTCTTCAATGGTCTCCAAGTTGCTTCAATCTCCAAAACTAATAAGAACTACTGTTTATGTTCTAATCTAATGGAGTGTATCTCTAATATAATCTATGTAATCTCCCCTTTATTTTATGTCTTACATCATATATTTATAGGTTACAAGTCCAATTTTTAGCTTAGGAACAAACCCAATCCAATTTGGAGTCAAAAAAGTGTCAAAATTAGCCCAAAAATGCGTTCAAGCTTGACCAAACCCTTCCCCAGCGCCTCGGCGCTGCAACACTGCATTCTAGCACCCCGGCGTTGGGCATAGGCCTTGTTTGGGCGCCCCAGCGCTAGTCTCATTTTTGGAAATTTTTTGCTCCGACGTCCTTTGGGAAAATGGCCATAACTTCTTCGTCCGAACTCTGATTTTGATGATTTAAGATGTTCCGAAAAGAGAAGACGTAGATCTACAACTTTCCTTCTTTGAGTTTTTCGAAATAAGGTCCGGAGCAATGTTGAAATTGGCTTTGAAGTGGATACTATGTAAATGGCAAGCCGAAAATGCGAATCTAGCCACCCCAAACGTCGATCCAAGTAACTTTTGTCCCAATTTCTACAAAATAATGTAAAACATGCATGAATAGACACAAACACTTAAAAATATCCAAAAAATTAAGCTCAAATGCATTCAATTATGGGTATAAAACTCACTCGTCAAATACCCCCAAACTTAAATCTTTGCTTGTCCTCAAGCAAAAATATAATTTAGAAAAATTCATCCTCTAGAAATGATCCACCCAAACAATGAATCAATATAAATTTGCATAATGGCCTCAAAGGTTACAACAAATGTTAACCCACAGAAAATTTCAAAACAATGTCATGTCTAAAATTTCAACAACTTTCATTAGCTTCACATCTATTCATGATCCTTTAACTGCGTGTGTGCATCCATATGTTCAAACTAGTCATGATTTAGCTAAGATCAACCAACACTTATAAAAGATTTTCAAAACAACTCTCAAAACTTCTTATCGCATCAATCACCGCTAAAATAGACAAAGCACAATTTTTTTTTCTTGAGGATCAACCGGATATTCAACTTTTAAGCGCATATGAACCCTCCCAAGTATTTCAAGCATACATATTTTTTTTTCTATTTAGTGAGTGCGTTTTACGCTCCATCTCACTTTCCACTTTTCATGAACGAGCGCGTTTTACGCTCCATCTCGTTTTCCACTTTTCATTGAACGAGTGTGTTTTACGCTCCATCTCGTGCTTAATGGGGAGTGCGTTTTACGCTCCATCTCGACCCACCACATGTTTCAATTATTCAACTCGGGAAGGTTCCAATATTTTTTTTTCAAAAATACCCCAAGATTTCTCCAAAACTTATGTGAGTGCCTAATTTTCACTTCGAATAATGCTCAAATAAGATTTCTCAAGTTGCAACAGTATCTTTCATAAGCATTTAGCCAAAAAATGTCAATCCCAACTGGCTAAACAAATGGATGTGTAAAATTTTTCAAAAATTTCGCAAGTAATGTGAAAACCAACTAATGAGTTAAAATATAGACTAAGCATGCTCATAAATTCTCCAAGAGTTAACAATATCAACCACCCACTTATCATTGGCCAAAATCAAATTCCATCAAAACATTGCCCAAGTAAATACTAAACATGATAAATACCCCCAAACTTAAAACATATCTTGTCCTCAATGGCTAAGATAGGAAAAATTAAAAGAGAGGACTTCCCTGACATATAGCAATTTATCTCCTTGTCTGCGAAGTCTGAAGAATAGGTTAGGTACATTGGAATGAATCGGGCACCGCACTTGAATTTGACTTGAATAACCTGTAACCCATGATAGAAATAATTTTATTAAATCCTAAATAAATGCAAATTCAAAGCTACTAATATAAAACCTAATAAAAACTAAAAAATAAACTTGGGTTGCCTCCTAATAAGCGCTTGTTTTATAGTCTCAGCCTGACTTCTTCAATTCTTTATCCAATTCCCCTTCGAAAATTGAGGAATCCTCCATCCATCAGTAGCAATGTCTCTTTTGGGAGGTTCCCATTAGCAAAGGCCCTTGAATTAAAGTCACCTAGCATGCTCTTTGTAGATAGGTTCCCTATTAAGAATGTCCAACAACTAGTGTTTTCTCCATTATGTCTATGATCAGATTGGGGCATTGAATTTTAGTAAACACAATGGGATCTTCCTCTATCTTCTCCTTTTCTTCCCACCATGACTCCATAGTTGTACTAGCTCTTATGTCACAAAGAGCTTTGCCTACGACATGACTGCCAATTAGGCACGGTCTTGAAAAACTGCCCAGATCCTTAAACTTTTGACTAGATATCTTTTGATTAATCCTCCTCTCCTCACATGAAGCTATGAACTTGGACAAAGTTTCCTCCAATTTTGAATGTTCTTCCTGTTGTAGTGGCGGTGGACACGAGAAATTCGATGGGTATGTTAGACTTGGAGTATAAAATTGATCTTGATGAGTATGGTTCCATGAAAAATTCGGGTGATACCCCCAATCCTGATAATAGTTATTGGGATAGACATAATTGTTGGGGTAATCACCACTATACGATACCGGCTCGAAACTAGTGGTACATTAATGACTCGGATGATTTCCAGCACAATAATCACAAGTAACCGCCACACTTTGACGACGTTGTGCTTCGAAAGCGCCTAACCTCCTCGAAAGTTTCTCAATCTGTGTTGACAATGCAGAAAGTGTCGCGAGTCCATCAATCTTCGCTCCCCTTGGCTAAGTCATTCTCGTATACATCCATTGATAATTAAATTCCGTCATGGTACCTGAAAAGAAAGAAAAAATAGAAAGAGAATTAAGTGAGATACAAATAAATAAAAAAACGTTTAAATTAAAACTAATTTGATAAAAATTAATATTGACAAATATTATTAAATTAATTCCCCGGCAACGGCGTAAAAAACTTGTTGATCGATTTCACAATCAAAACAAACGTGCTAGTATACACGGTCAACAAGTAATAAAGTGAAAGTAGAGTATCGTTCCCACGAGGAATTATTTAATAAAATTCACCAAGTACTAGTTCTTAACCAAACTAATTTTATTTAAACAGCTGCAATTTATGATTTTTAAAATTAAGCAAACTAAATTAACTAATTAAACTGAATTACTTTATAAATGAATTCAAATAAATAAAGGTTAAGACTACAATATCCCCAATTATGAACTATAAACCAATTATTCAATTAACCCAATTATTACGCCATCTGAATTGTTAACAGGAATTCTAGTTGTTAAAAGCCCTTTCCCAAGTAAACAGATAACTTTTATTCAATTCAATTAATCTTGTGATATTCCTATGCAAAATAATTAAATTAAACCCATTAAGTTCCTATTCCCAATACGTTACATGCAGTGAATAGATATTCCTATTCAATTCACGACCCTAATTATTTATCTCATGCAAATAATTAAGCATACATGTTATCATGTCCAGTTCTAACCCTAGATTTCATCTCCCAAATCCTTCTAGAGTAACACGGTAATTACTGGCCAAATAATTAATCAAAAACGCATAAGACATAATAAACAATTCACTTTGACATAAATAATTAGAATAAATTAGACAATTAATTCATAGACATAAAAGGTTCAATTTGTAGTCTTAATAAAAGAAATTTAGTTCATTATCATTGAATTAAAATCAAGAATCCACAACTGAATAAACATTAAAAGATAAAAGTAAGATTAGAGTGAAGAATAAATCTGTTGTCAGCAAATCTCAATCTTCCTCAAGCTCATGCTCTTGTTCTTCAATGGTCTCCAAATTGCTTCAATCTCCAAAACTAATAAGAACTAATGTTTATGTTCTAATCTAATGGATTGTATCTCTAATCTAATCTATGTAATCTACCCTTTATTTTATGTCTTACATCGTGTATTTATAGGCTACAAGTCCAATTTTTAGCTTAGGAACAAATCCAATCCAATTTGGAGTCAAAAAAGTGTCAAAATTAGCCCCAAAATGCGACCAAGCTTGACCAAACCCTTCTCCAACGCCCCGGCGCTGGGCACGGCGCTGCAACACTGCATTCTAGCACCCCGACGCTGGGCATAGGGCTTGTTTGGGTGCCTCGGCGCTAGCCTCATTTCTGAAAATTTTCTGCTCCGACGTCCTATGGGAAAATGGCCATAACTTCTTTGTCCGAACTCCGATTTTGATGATTCAAGATGTTCCAAAAAGAGAAGACGTAGATCTACAACTTTTCTTCTTTGAGTTTTTCGAAATAAGGTCTGGAGTAATGCTTAAATTGGCTTTTAAGTGGATGCTATATAAATGGCAAGCTGAAAACGCGAATCTAGCCACCCCAAACGTCGATCCAAGTAACTTTTGTCCTAATTCCTACAAAACAACGTAAAACATGCATGAATAGACACAAACACTTAAAGACATCTAAAAGATTAAGCTCAAATACATTCAATTATGGGTATAAAACTCACTCATCAATAGCAAACTATAAACATAAAGTGAAGTTCAAAACAACGAGCTCAAAAAATTATTGTCTTACATCAAAATAACTCACTAATTAAGACTACTAGTTAAACCCATGCCGGTAACATGCTCTAAAAAAAGCTTGGGTGGTAAGCCTTTCGTAAGTGGATCCGCTAACATATCATGCGTACTAATATACTTAATAACAACGCTTTGATCTTCAACTCTTTCCCTGACAAATAAGTACTTAGTGTCGAGGTATAGTCCAACACCACTCGAACTAGTGCTATTGAAAAAACTAATAGCAGAATCATTATCACAAAATACTTTCAATGGCCTTGAAATGGAATCTGCAATCTTAATTCCTGAAATAAGATTCCTCAGCAATATGGCGTGACAAGTAGCATGATAACAAGCTACATATTCTGCCATCATCGTGGAAGTGGTAGTTAACTCCTGCTTATGACTTCTCCACGAAATAAGGCCTCCTGAAAGCATAAAAATGTACCATGATATAGATTTCTTTTCGTCTTTAAACAAAATCAGAATAACCAACAACTTCAAGGTTATCTGTTTTTCTGAATGTAAGCATAAAATCCTTAGTACCCTTTAAGTAGCGTAAAACCTTTTTGGCTGCTTTCCAGTGATCTAAACCTGGATTGGACTGATAACGTCCAAGCATGCCAGTTACATACGCTATATCTGGAAGTGTACAAACTTGAGCGTACATAAGACTCCCAACCACAGAAGCATAGGGAATAAGATTCATTTGATCACGTTCAAGTTGATTCTTAGGACATTGATATGAGCCAAATTTGTCACCCTTAACAATAGGTGCAACAGTAAAGGAGCAATTTTGCATGTTGTATTTGTTAAGAACTTTGTCAATATAAGCTCTTTGAGACAATCCTAATATCCCACGAGACCTATCTCGATGAATTTCAATACCTATAACATAAGAGGCTTCATCGAGATCCTTCATATCAAAATTTCCAGAAAAAAAACGTTTGGTCTAATGCAACATGTCTAAGTTATTACTTGCAAGTAGTATATCATCAACATACAAAACAAGAATAACAAATTTACTCCCACTGACCTTCAAGTATATGCATTGATCCACTATATTTTTCTTAAAATAAAAATTACTCATCACCTCATGAAACTTAAGGACCATTGTCGAGAAGCCTGCTTTAACCCATATATGGACTTCTTAAGTCTACATACCATATGTTCCTTGCCTTTAACCAAAAAACCTTCTAGTTGTGTCATATAGACATTCTCATGCAAGTTACCATTAAGGAATGCAGTTTTAACATCCATCTGATGTAACTATAAATCATAATGAGCTACTAAAGCCATGACTATTCTAAATGAATCTTTTCTGGATACTGGAGAGAAAGTTTCATTATAATCCACACCTTCCTTTTAAGTGATTTAGCAACCAATCAAGCTTTATACCTTTCAACGTTCCCTTTAGGATCTAATTTGGTCTTATAGACCCACTTACAACCAATAGGTTTAAAACCATTTGGTAATTTCTCAAGATCCCAAACGTTATTAAGCTCCATTGATTTCAACTCATCATTCATGGCTTTAAGCCATTGAGTTGATTGAGCACTCGTAATGGCCTCTTTATAGGAGATAGGATCATTAATCTTACTTGAATCATAGTCAATCTCATTAAGATAGGTTATAAAATCATTAGAATTAATAGGCTTTTTAGGTCTTTCGGACCTACGTAAAGGCTGCACAATTTCAGGAATATAATTTTCAATAATATGAGGTTCAACATTAGGTGGCGGCTCAGCTATCTCAGGGGCATCGTTCGCCTCAATAGGAGGTTGTTGTGCCTCACCCTCTTGAATTACAGGATTAGAAACATAAAACTTATTTTCTTCAAGATCAATTTTTCTAGTCTCACCACTCCCACTTAAATCATCATTCTCTAAAAACTCTGCATGCCTAGTCTCAACAATTCTAGTGGTATGCGAGGGACAGTAAAATCGAAAACCCTTAGATCTCTCAGGATATCCAATGAAATGACAACTAATGGTTTTAGAGTCAAGTTTCTTTATTTGTGGATTAAAAATCTTAGCTTCGGCTGGACAGCCCCACACCCGTTAGTATATTTTAAACTAGGTTTTCTACCTGTCCAAATTTCATAAGGAGTGTTAGGGACAGATTTACTAGGAACCCTGTTTAAAATATGAACAGTTGTCTTTATTTCCTCAGTCCACAAAAACACAGATAAGCTAGAATTGCATAACATACTACGTACCATATCCATAAGGGTACGATTTCGCCTCTCAGCTACACCATTCTCCTGCGGTGTACCAGGCATTGTATACTGAGACGATTCTATTTTCTTGACAAAATAAGGCAAATGGGTTAGGACTATAACATGTATCGGAGTTTTTACCATAATACTCTCCGCTTCTATCTGATCTCACTACTTTAATTTTTCGCTCAAGTTAATTTTCAACTTCAGCCTTGAAAACTTTAAACATATTTAGTGATTCAAATTTTTCATTAATCAAGTATACATAAGTATAACGAGAATAGTCATCAATGAATGTAATGAAAGATTTGTGTCCACTAATTCCTGGAGAAAATGGTCCACATATATCAGTGTGAATCACCTCAAGAAGTGTACTACTTCTAGTTGCTCCTTTCTTATTACCTTTCACAAATTTTTATTTTATACATTCAATACAATGGTCAAGTTCAGAAAAATCTAGTGAATGAAGAATTCCATCCTTTATAAGACGTTGCATTCTGTCTTTTGAAATATGGCCTAAGCGTTTATGCCACAATTTTGAAGAATTCTCATTATCTAGTTTTCTCTTATTTCCACTTTTAGAGGTATTTTCTATCACATTCCTTGTTAACAAGGATTCAGCAAAGACATTATCCAAATTTATCTTATAGAGGTTTCCCTCTAAAGAGCCAGAACCAATAACATTAGAGTAATGATAAATAATTATTTTATTATTCCCAAACTTAAACGAAAATCCATCAACGTCAAGTTTAGATACAGAAATTAAATTACGTGTCATACTGGGAACATAAAGAGTATCATATAAATACAAGGTGAAACCACTCTCCAAAACTAAAGGAAGAGTTCCTACAGCTTCAACTTGTATAGACTCTCCATTGCCAACTTTAATGGTTCTTTCCCCCTTTTGGAGTGCCTTCTTTGAAAAGAAACCCTGCAATGAATTAGTAATGTGAACCATAGCACTAGTGTCAAGCCACCATGTATTAGAAGGAACATCAATTAGAAAGGATTCATAAGTTACATAATTGAAGGACGATATACCTTTCTTTTCAAGCCATTCTCTGAATTTAGGGCATTCTTTCTGAATATGTCCTTGCTTCTTACAGAAGTGACATTTAGGAGACCTGCCTCAGAGTTGTTACCTGAATGATTTGCCTTATTTGTTTTGGTAGAAATTTGTTTATCCTTATTCTTAAAACTTTTGCCATTTTTATGAGCCTTCTTCTTATGAGATCTAGTGGTAGTCAAATGAGCAACATTAGGTTTTTCAATCTTAAGTCTTTCTTCTTCTTGGACGCACATGGCAATTAACTCGTTCATCTTCTATTTTTCTTTCTGCGTGTTATAATTGATCTTAAATGGATCAAACTGTGCAGGAAGAGAAGTCATAATGAAGTGAACAAGAAAACTCAGAAATCGCCATGTCCATACCCTTTAATTTAAAGGTCATGTCGTTCATCATCATAATGTGCTCGCGCACTCCACTAACCCCATCATACCTGCTAGTGAGCATTTTCAAAATAAGGGTACTTGTATGAGTTTTAGAAAAACCCTTGAATTGTTCCTCGACTAAAGTTAAGTACTCTTTAGCATTCTCAGAGTCAGGAATGGCTCCTCGAATGGCTGTCGTGATAGAGTTTTTCATAATAGTAAGGGACATACGGTTGGATCGCTCCCACTTTTCATAAATAGCCTTTTACTCTATTGAGCTTGTATCCGTAAATGGAGCAGGAGGATCAACTCGTAATGCATAGTCCAAATCCATAATGCCGAGAATAATTTTTATTTGCTCTTTCCAAACAATAAAATTAGTTTCATTCAAGGCTTCAATTCCAGAGAGATACCCAAAAATACTAGTTGGAGTCAATACTAAAATACAATCAAGCTCATAAGCATTTTTACAAAAAACTAAAAGAAATCCACAATGTATAACAATAATTAATAATTAATCATAATAAAAACCAACTGTAGTGCAAGCAGTTAGTTACATAAAATCTATTTACAACACCTAAAAATAGATTTTAATGAGATGTTAGTGCATAATTATTAATCTTTCGTTGGTCCAATAATAATATACTAATAACATCTCCATAAAATAATGTACAACACATTTATCCACGCATCACCGTTGGGCAGAAAACGAAATAAACATGTTACTTATGTAATAAAATTCCATTTAATAAATTTTAAATTTAATTTTTCGTTGGGTAAAATTAAAATATTCATTTATTAAATGTAACATTATGTGACTTTTCTTAATCTTTAATTGTTTCGATTAATAACTCTCCGTTGGGTTGATTATTAATTTTAACAATAAAAGAGTCACGCATACATGTAAATTATTATGATCAAACTCAATTTTTTCTTTAAACATATTAATCAAGTTTGAAAATTAACATTATTTAAAATTTACATGTAACATCTTAAAAGCCCTAATAATATATCACACCATGTTCAAAATTTTAAATTAAAATATATAATTATGAACACGAATTGATTATAAAATAATCACGTTAATTTTAACATGAATATATGAGGGCATAAGAATATCATAATATTATCTAAACATAATAAATAATAAATTTAACATATATTATTTTAATATACATGTTCCTGTTCATGCATAACATTATGAACAATAAAACTTAAAATAAAAATTGATTAATGTACTCCATATATATATATATATATATATATATATATATATATATATATATATATATATATATATATATAGTAAGGATCTTAGACTCACCCATCTAAAAACTCACCCAACTCACCTATATATACCCTCCTTTTCATTCTCTCTCCTAATTAGACACTCAGCCAAAAAAAAGAGTCGCGCTTCTCCATCTCTCTCCCTCTCGTCGCGACTGAAGATACTTTTCCCTCTCACTTCTCACTTCTCCCTCTCACTTCTCCCCCTCACTTCGCCATATATATCTACAAAGTCTCCCACTCTCTTCCATACGGAATCGACTCCTTCGCATCCAACGGCCTCTTCGTCGCCCTTTCAAGTCGAATCAGTGGCAAGGTAACAAAATTAGAACTTTGGGTCATGATTTTCTTATTTTATGGGTTGAAATCAGGCTTAGAGAAGGTCCAATTTGTGATTTGGTGTTCAATAATAACTTTTTAGGGCTTAAAATTTCTGTTCCTCAATGGCTATAATAAGCAAAATTACTGTTGGGTTCTGTATTATGAAGTTGGGTTTTCTGTACTTGGTGAAAAGCCATATAAGTACCACAAATTTCTGTATTATAGAGTTGGGTTTTCTGTACTGAATTGTTAAAGCTAAAATTAATTTTTACTACACCAATTTTATATTTTGAAAATTTCAATAGCTTTATTTTTTGTAGTGGGCATGGAATACAACTCCGAACAAAGTCATATACTATTTTTTAAGGACAATTGTTAAAATCCAGCATCTTCATTCATTTCAAAAGATTATGCGGCATTCAAAACAGTGATATCACTTATATTACATTCATATATAACCTGTGCTACACTTAATCATTTTTTAAAATTTATTATGGGCAGAATAGAAGAAAATGGATGTCATGAACCATGAAATAGATAGTTGTGGGGATAATGTAGAAATGAAAATGGTTCCGCTGAGGGATGACTTGAGTGAAGAGGGGTTGAATGTGAACAATATTAAAACTATTGTCTACTATCCTCAAGTAGCCGATGAGTTTACGCCTAAGGTAGGTCAAGAATTTCAAACATTAGACGACGCTCACACTTTTTACAATACATATGCAATGCAGGCGGGTTTTAGTGTGCGAAAGCATACTCAGAAAAAAAAAAGGAGGGAAGCGGTGAGATTTGTAGAAAGTCGTATGTGTGTTATAAACAAGGAAAGGGTAAACTATTTGTCGATGTGGATGCAAGAAGAAAACGTGGATCTATTAAAGAAGATTGTAGTGTAAGAATGATAGTGGTTAAAAGAAATGACATGTACATAGTTACCATAATTGATGAGGGCCATTGTCACCCATTGTCAACTCCACATAAGAGGCATCTTTTACAATCGCATCGTAATGTCTCATCTGTCCAAAAATGTTTGAGTCAACAACTTGCTATTGTCAATATACCACAATGCCAACAATTCAACTTTCTTGCAATGCAGGCGGGAGGTATTGAAAATATTAGTTGCACGCAACGAGATTTGTATAACTTTGAAAGAGACAATCGTAATGAGCTGAAGGGACAAGATGGTGATATGTTGAATGAGTACTTGAAGTTAGAACAACAAAAGAATCCTTCATTCACTTTTACAATCGACACAGACAATAAAAAAAGGATTACTCGTTGTTTTTGGGCTGATGCAACTTCTAGACGGGCTTATAGATTACGGTGATGTTGTCATTTTTGATACCACGTACAACATTAATCGTTACGAAATGATATTTGCACCACTATTGGGGGTTAATAACCACGGTCAAACTAGTGTATTTGGTTGTGCTTTCTTAAGTGATGAGACCATAGACACTTTTGTTTGGCTATTCAAGTGTTTTTTGGAAGCAATGCCAGGTGATGCACCTAAGATGATTATCACCGATCAAGATCCGGCTATGACAAATGCCATTTCACAGATCATGCCGAATACATTTTATAGATATTTTAGTTAGCACATTTTGACCAAATTTTCATAGAAGATTGACTCGGTAAAATACAATGCTTATTATAAAGAGTTTTCAGATTGCATTTGGAATTCAGAGCTGTGGAAAAGTTTGACTCCACTTGGGTGGAGCTGGTGGAGAAAAGTGGGTTGACTACTAATAAATGGCTACAATCAATGTATGACATCCGTTGTAGATGGGTACCCGCACATGTTAATAATGTTTTCTCAGCCGGCATGTCAAGTAACCAACGAGCGGAGAGTTCTCATGCATTTTTTAAGAGATTTGTTTCTAAAGGAAATTCATTAGTGGATTTTATGATTCAATTTGGTCGGGGCCTTCAACATCAACGATATGTAGAGTTGGAATCAGATAACAAAGATTTGATTGAGAGACCGAAAATGAAAATTGCCAATCACTTCTTAAGTCAAATGGTTGACATTTATACATACTCTATGTATTATAAATTTGAAGATGAGATGTTTGAGACCTTGAATTATAAGTTTGAACTTATGAAGGAGGATGTCAACTACCATGTATACAAGATTTGGCGAAGGGATGTCACAAAATGTAATGTAAGAGAAATTTATTATGACAAATCTTGGGATTATGCAACATGCACTTGCAAAAAGTTTGAGAGTTTGGGAATCTTATGTCAGCATGTACTAGCTTACTTAAATAAGTTTCATGATCTTGACAAGTTACCGACAAAATACATTTTAAATAGGTGGACAAAGACAGCAAAATCAAGTGGTGTAATTGATGATAATGGTGTGGCGATAAAAGATGACAAGTCATACCTTCTCTTGCGGAGTCGTTTGATTCAACGTTCTTTAGATTTGATTGATAGTGCTCTCACAAATGAAAAAAGCCACAAATGTATTAAATGAATGTTTAGATAATGAATATGAAAAGATCAAGCAAATTATACGTAAGAATGATTCCGAAAGAAACAAGGAAATGGAGTGTGGTGGAATTAGTGCATCCAAGTCGGTTAACATGACTTCTACCTATGAACTTACTCATGAAAATAGTCATATTGAGCTGAACCACGTGCGAGCAAAAGGGTGTGGCAAAAGGTTGAAGGGTGGAAAAGAAAGGGCTTTGGAAAAAGCAAAAAAAGTAACGAGTAGACGTTGTCATGCATGTGGCCTAGTTGGTGTGACACACGATAAAAGAAATTGTCCGATGCTTAATAATCTGTAAGCAAATTTACTAATTTTGACTTTGTTATGTATTTAAAATTGATTTTGGTATTTGTTTAAATTTGACTTTGCTAATTGTTTATATGTAGAACTGGAGAATCAAATGATGATGCTACTCAGGAGCAAAGTGTAGCTAATGATTATAGTGATCCAACAGATTTCTAAATTATGAGGTAATGATAATATTCAACCAAGTGTATTAAATTTACAGCAATATTCAGTGTTTTGGAGGTGTATAGAAATTTATAGCAATAGGTAGTGTTTTGGAGGTGTATAAAATTTATAGCAATATGCAGTGTTTTGGAGGTGTATAGCAATTTATAGTAATATTCAATGTTTTGGAGGTGTATTAAATTTATAGCAATGTATTAAGTGAATTTCTGTTTTATGCAGGTGTATGACAGCTGGTCTCATGAATTACTCTGTGTCTCACTTTGTTAACTCTTGTGATAATTCTCTAAAAATCTTCTGGATGTAAAATTATTTTCTGTGGACAAAATAGGCTATAATATCAATGGCTTCTTTTGTATTTCTTGTTGTTTTTTATATGTAATCAAGCAGCCTTCTACTGCCTTGGTCTTTATTCTAAGGCGCAATTGATATTTACCAATGTAAGAAGGCTTTTATTATTTTTTGAGTACCCATCCTTTTAATATTTAAACTTGATATTTACCAATGTAAATTGATACATGAAGGCTTTTATTATTTTCTTGAGTACCTATCATTTTAATATTTAAACTTGTACCACTTAATTTCTTGTTGAAACATCTTAGCAAAACTCCAAAAAAATTCATTGGCAGGTGGATGGCGGGCGGTACTTAAGTATAGCAAGCCAGAATTGTCAACAAAGTCACTTCTGCTGTGTGGAGTCACACCAGTTGTGGAGGAGGATAGTTAATACATTGTTGTTTATGGTATAAGTGATGTTTGTGCTGGGAAGGGCCAATACTTTCCACGGTGCTCTCATGAATCATGAACTTTCATGAACAAAAAGCAAGAGTACAACCCCCCCCCCCCCCCCCACTCTTAAAATTTCATTATTATTCTAGATTGCCTTTTTGGAACTGATACTTTCATGAGAATCTATTTTTTTGTCCTCCTTCAATATGCCTATTACTTTCTTTTGTACAGGGGATTTAATGTTTCTTTGGTTCTCTGTAAATTTTTGTTTGCTTAATTCTTTTGAACATAAGAAACTTTTAATGTTTATATTTTATCTGTGATAACATATTATTAGACTTATGTCAATATTCATACATGACATATTAGCATGCACATGTTTCATACATGACATATTAGCATTTTTTTTATAGTTTATAGTTAGCAGTCTGATGAATTTCTTTACATTAAGCCAGGTGTACAAGATAGTAAGGAAACAATTATAGTATGTAATCATGGTGAATCAGTTGGAATCCAACCAGTTGTGGATGATAGTAGAGAAACAAATACTCATGGTGGACTCAGTGACACGAGTCTTTTATACAAAATGGAGCTACAAGGAGCTAAGGAGGGAAAAAAACAACTAACACTGAAGGAGGAAGCTATAGGAGCTAGTTTTATGGATTGTACTCATGATGCAACCAAAGAAACAACTACAACAACTTGGTAAATAACGTATTTCATATTTCATTGCCACCACACTATTACACAACCTAAAAAAATGAAAGCATATCATGATTACATGTTTTTCTTGGACAAGGTTACAATAAACTAATACTAAAGTTTAATCAACCAAAATGACAATTTTTACTCCATCTACAATAACATTATTAAAATCAATAATCAAGAACGTACAAGTGCAATAATTAATTGTATTCTTCCTTTGTTGCCTATTGCGCGCATGTTCTCCATCTCTTGCTCCATTCCATTGATCTTTCGAATTAATCCAGGTATTATTTACCTTGATCTGTCGCACATTGAAGGATCGTACCAACCAAAAAACTGACAAGCATTCCTCTGTAAACAAAAAATTTTAAATTTTATGTATAAGTAAATAGAATGAAAGAGATAATATAGAATGAAAGAGAAAATAGACAAAAATGGAACACTAACACACTTACTTTTCCATAATTCGGAGGGTTAGTATCAGTCCATGATGTTTTAAGTTGAGCTGGCCTATCACAATCACATAGTGCATTCATGGCTGCAAATACAAAACATATTCAAGTAAGCCTTAGTCAAAGTATCAGACTCAAAGAATATGTAAACAAACACTATTCCAGCAGCAAATAAATGCAAGGCTAATGTTAATATTAGCGAGACAAGACTACTCTAGCTCGCTGTACGCATAAGAGTCCACAATGTCAATAATTTTGTACAAATAGCTTTGAATTACAGAGGATGTGCAAAGCATTTCTATTTACATCAAAAGACTACAATATACCAACTTTGCACACCGAACCCAACTCCATCCCAAGCTATTTTGACTATATTAGTGCAATTTCCTCACAACCAAAGTAAATTCATCAGCAGAAAAAATGACTCATTACTATCACGATGGACTCATTACTGTAAGACCCCGAATTTTATAAAATAAAAGTATTTAATTTTTCTTATAATTACTATTCAGTAAATGGTTAAATTGATAAAAGGTTAAAGTTAAGGGTGATATATGAATTTTTTTCAAAATACACAAGTGGTTATAAAATATTCATTGTTGTCGGGGAATATTCGTTTGGTCGTGGAATATTCTTTCTGTCGGAGAATATTCGTACGACGGCGCAGCCATTTGTGGGCCCCATAACGAATAACTGTCGGACGAAGAAAACGACAAAAATTGAGTTTTTATAAATAACGGCGTAATCGTTACCGTTAACACTGTTGGAATACTCCGTGGTTAAAATACAGTAATACGCGTGTTTGCACAGCATTACACGGTTTTACACAGTATTTTTGAATTATTGATCCTTACGTAAGAAGACACTACTCAATAATTGTTACAGTAATTACTGTTCAATATTTTATCTTATTAATTCAATAATTGTTGCGTTGATATTTTTTATTATTGTTGCTAAATAATTGTCACTGCACATCATCTCCATTATCAGATTAATAATTCATATTATTTGGAATAATATTATTAGATAACATTATTGGCAGTGTCTAGAAAGTTCTGTCAAGGAGAGGTTTGGTCACCTAATTGCGCGCCAGTAAGGAGAAATCCTTATCGGAAAGCCCCCTCTTTCCTGGAAACTGCCTGGTTGTCATTATTGTGATTCTGTAATATTATTTGTGAATAATTAATTATTGATTTATATGATAAGGAAATATTTATTTTATGTGGATATAAATGATGGATATATTTATTTTTATGTAGATAAAAATGAAGGAATTAATGCTGAGGTATTTTATCAGTATTTTGTCGGTGTGGAGGTATTAAAAATCATCCGTTTGTGGATTTCGGATATTTTTGATTTGAAATTTAGAAAAACTCAAAGCTACAAAGTTGTAGAGAATTCGATTTCAGGCAGAATGGATATAAAATTCGTATTTTGATAAACAGTCTTTTTTCTATGAATTATTGAAGTTTCGGAAAATAAAATGATTTTTATTAATTTATGGGTGGGACCCACTTAGGTTGGTGTTGATTAAACACATGGGCTGCTAATTTTTGTCTAGGAAGGCATGCTTGGTGGGTGGCGTAGATTGGTTTTAAAAATAATAATATTTTATTATTTAGTCTCCTTTGGCGTTCTAAGCATTTTTCTATAAATAGGGTGCTTAGTTAGAATTAAAAATCACACCAGAATTCATAAGTTTTCTCTCTTTCTCTCTCTATATTATCGAGCGTATTTTGTGAGTATTTAGAGTGAAAGTTTACTTCGGCTTTATATCCGATATTCAAGTCAGAAGTACTATTCCTTTGAGGTAAGGTATTTTAAGGGTTATTATGTTTTTCAGTTCGTACTTCTTCCGACCTTCAGAAAATTCTGGAAAAATTTAAAATGATATTTTGATGAGTTTTATTGATTTTGTCCAAAAATGGTGATTTTTGGATTTATAGATTAAGAGTTATGAATTTTACGAGAAAATACTATTTTAAAAGTAACCGCTTATAACTCCTCGTGGTTAACTCCAAAATTGATGAAATTTTTATTAGAAGTATATCTATATAATATCAGTGTACTCTGTGAATTTCGGAATTTTTGGATAAAAGTTCAATTTATGATAAATGTCTAAATATTCGACAGTTTTGGCCATATAAAAAATAGTAAATGAATTTTAAAAATTCCGAGAAAAATATATGTTCAATATGTGACTATATTCTGCTAAATCCCAGAAAAGAAATATTTTTGAAACTGATTTGATATTTTTCATGAAAATAGTCTAGTTATGAGTAAATGAATTAAATATGTTATATGAAGTAAAAAAATTGAAAAATATAATTTTATGTCTTGAGAATCATATATCAGTTATATGCAGATTTTGTTTATGAGGGTTTTGGTTATTGGTGACGAAATCTTAAGAGTTGGCATTTTATGATGATTAAATGCATTAATTAGTAAAGTGTAAACAATTTAAATAAATTGTTTATAAGTTTAAGAAATGTTATTTCACTATCATTATACCGAAATATTAGTATGGATTTTATTGTGAAATTTCTACCTTTTTGTGTCGAGTTTACTATTCATGAGTTACTATTCACGAGTTACTATTCATGAGTTACTATTTACGAATTACTATTTACAGAAAAATTAGTTTCTTTTTCTGACCAAATTATAGTTGATTTATGAATATTATTCTTGAGATTAAAACTATATGTTGATCATATTATTTTTATTATCATATATAATATTTTTATAACCCTAATGATGATATTTCTCTTTGATTTGAGTGTAAAGATGGGTAAATTTTTGGTATGATCATGATTATGGGTTCTCTTTGGCCAGTAGTGCAAAGTTGAATTGTTGATTGGTATGATCATGACCATTGAATTTATAATTGAATATCTTTAGCTTAAGTGCAAAGGTGAAATGATCAACATGGTTATAATTGTTTATATAAATTCTGAAATGATTATATATTTCTTTGAGATATTAATATATTTGGCCTGTAGTGCAAATATGAACTGTTGATGAATATATTTGGTGTAAGACCCCAAATTATTAATAAATGAAATTTAAATTCCCTCTATTTATTATTTTGAAATAGTAAGGGTTAAATTGATTAATGAGGTTAGTTATGGGTAAAATGCGCAAATATTTCAAATAAGCAGGTGGTTATAAAATATTCATTGTTGTCGGAGAATATTCGTTTGGTCGTAGAATATTCTTCCTGCCGGGGAATATTCGTACCACGGCGCAGTCTTTTGTGGGCCCCATAACGGAAAACGATTGGATGAAGAAAACGACAAGTATAAGTTGTTTATAAATAACAGCGTAGTTGTTACCGTTAATACTGTTGGAATATCCGGTGGTTAAAACACAGTAATACGCGTTGTTGCACAGTAGCACACTGTATTGCACCAATTATTGATTCTTACATAAGAAGGCACTACTCAATAATGGTTACAGTAATTACTGTTCAGTATTTTATTTTATTGATTCAATAATTGCTGCGTTGATATTTTATATTACTATTGTTTCAATAATTGTCTCTACACAGTATTTCCCATTATCAGATCAATATTTCATATTATTTGAATAATATTATTAGATAACATTATTGACAATGTCTAGAAAGTTTTGTCTAAGGAGAGGTTTGGTCATCTAACTGCGCGCCAGTAAAGAGAAATCCTTATTGAAAAGCCCTCTCTTTCCTTGGAACGGCCTGGTTGTCATAAATGTGATTCTATAATATTATTTGTGAATAATTAATTATTGATTCATATGATAAGGAAATATTTATTTTATGTGGATATAAATGAGGGATATATTTTTGTAGTTAAAAATGAAGGAATTAAAGTTGAGGTGTTTTATCAGTATTTTGTCGATGTGGAGGTATTAAAAATCATCCGTTTGTGGATTTCGGATATCTTATGTTTGGAATTTGGAAAAAATTTCTTCTACAAAGTTGTAGATAATTAAATTTTCTATGGAAACAAGTGAGTTTTGAATTTTTTTTTTTTATAAAAAAGCTATTTTCTATGAATTATTGAAGTTTCAAAAAATAAAATGATTTTTATTAAATTACGGGACCCACTTTTTGGTTGGTGGATTAAACATGTGGGCTGCTGGGATGAATTTCAGAATTGGCATGCCTTGACAAGTCTTGGTCTTGGCATGCGTAAGGAAAATAAGAAAATATTAATTTATTATTTTAGTCTCCTTTGGCGTTCTAGCATTTTCCTATAAATAGAGGACTAAGTTAGAATTGAAAATCACACCAGAAACAAGTTTTCTCTCTTTTTCTCTCTATATTATCGAGCGTATTCTTGTTAGTATACTTTGAGTGTTGCTATACGGTGCAAGTTTCTGTCAGCACTATACCCGAAAATTCAGTCAGAAGTACGATTATTTTGAAGTAAGGGATGTTATTTTATTTGAAAATGATATTATTTCTTCAATATCATTATGCCGAAATATTGGTTGGAAATTTTTATCAAATTTAGAACTTTTCACGTCGGGGTTACTATTCACGAGTTACTATTCACGAGTTACAATTCACGAATTACTATTCACTGAAAAATGAAATTTTCTTCTTTTCGTCCAAAATATCTATTCTGGGTACTAGCTTTGATTGTATCCATGTTTTGATCATTCTTGAATTTTACTTCACTGTGAATAATTATAAGGTATTTTTGGACATGGATAAATCGAAATATGAATCCTTAATATTTGTTATTTTGTTTCACTGGATTCGTTTTCTTTAAGATATTTTTCATCATCCTCAGTCCTAAATGATGATATTACCTAATATCTTTGGCCTGTAGTGCAAAGATGAATGATTAACTGATGAATATCTTTGGCCCGTAGTGCAAAGATGAACAGGTGTTGAGATGAACATGACCGACTGGTGATACAAATGAATATCTTTGGCCTGTAGTGCAAAGATGAATATTTGATTAAAGATGGTTATTGATTGTTGTTACAAGGATAAAATATTGATGATGGACTTTTAAATCTTAGAAGATAGTAGAACTCATTCTCTACTTGACTCTTCTAATGGTTTGCTATTTCCGCTGCAGTTATTGATTTAAAACTTGTTGTCTATTGTATTCTATTAGATTTTTCCCTGTTGAAGACTAACGATAATTTGTTCTGTATTATCTTAGTCATAATGTTCTTTACTGGGCTAGTTGAGCTCACCCTTTTCCTTTTTGTTTCATTTTTCTCAGGAGGCGAGAATGTAGCGAGTACTAGTCGGGGTATTGAATGATGGTTCTAGAAGTTATTTTAGTAGTCCTCACCATTTTTGTGAAATAATGTATCAATAATTGTAATGAGGACTTATTTGAGTGTAGATATTGTCTAGATGACAATATTTGTATTTAAACTCACAGTTCTTATGTTGTAACAATAAAGATGTAGTTGTTTCTGTACCATGTATTTTGGCGACTCAGAATGGGTGTTGTATACCTATTTTGGGGGCGTCACAGTTGGTATCAGAGCTTAGGGATATGATCTCTGGAGGAGATCGGAGAATAGAACTAGGAGGGGAGAGACGAATAAATCCTTCGCTAGTGTGTCCTACCTAAGTTTATTTATTGGTCAGTCATAATATAGGGGTATTATGTGATTTGTTAATTTATTTAATTAACCCTTGTTTTATGATAGTATTTGAGAATGTCGACTGAGAATGTTAACAGTGGAGTAAATGAGACCGTGGAGACACCGGTGCTTACCAACGAGGAGAACGTGCAACAGGCTGGCAATGTTCCTCCTGTGAACAACACCAATGAGCAGATGATGAATGATGGAATGTTTAGAAGTTTTTTGCAATTCATGCAAAACCAGACGAGGGAGACTCGTGTTCAAAATACAGGAGGAAATGATAGCAATTCACGGTTTGTCACAGCCAAACAGTTCAAAGAATTGGGACCACCAGAATTTAAGGGAAAGCCGGATCCGATCATGGCGGAAACGTGGGTCAAGCAAATTACCAAGATATTCGATGTCTTGGGATGCACGGAGGAACAGAAGGTTCCATTCGCCACCTTTATGTTCCGTGGCGAGGCAGACTACTGGTGGGAGTCTGTGAAGCGTACCCATCCAACCGCACCCAGCATGTCTTGGGAGACATTTCAGAAACTGTTCAATGACAAGTACTTTCCTGAAAGTATTCGTCATATGAAGGAGGTAGAGTTTATTATACTGGAGCAGAATAACATGACGGTGTCTCAGTACGAGGCGAAATTTGTAGAGTTGTCCAGGTTTGCACCTCATTTGGTGGAGAATGAGGAACGTATGACGATGATGTTTCTGAGAGGTTTGAAACCCGGCATACGTCAATATCTCATTTCTCATAAATTTTTTCTCTATTCAGATGTTGTCAATAGGGCTCAATTATTAGAGCGAGATAACGAGTACGGTCAACTGAGGGACCACAATCAGGATCATATCGGTTACAGTAGTCATCAGAACAATGATAACCAGCGGAGAAAGAAAAATACAGACAAGAACGGCAACCACTCTGGTGGTAATCGTGGCTATGAAAATAGAAGAAGCGAGTCGGGAGGAGATTTTAAAAAGAGGAGATTCAACAATGACAATACGAAGACGTCAGCACCAGCAGCAACTGGTTCCAAGGGAGGAGAACGACCACCGGTTATATGCTATAAGTGCGGAAAAGAAGGACATATCAGCCCAAACTGCCCACAACAGTTTAAGGTATGTTATAATTGTGGAAAGGAAGGACATATCGCTCAAGATTGAACTGTAGCAAAACCAAGTCCAGCGGGGATGGTAACTCAAAAAGCTGTCCTAGAAAAGATAAAGTCAACGGTTCTTGGAAGAGCGTTTGTCGTGACTGGTCAACATGCGAGGAACCCAAACGAGGTGATCACGGGTAAGCTAATCATAAATTCATGCGAAGTTTATACCTTATTAGATACCGGTTCTACCCATTCTTTTATCTCTCCTGCTTGTGCTCAACGTTTAAACTTGACTCCGGAGAAGTTAGACTTTGATTTATCTGTGGAGACTCCGTTAGGAGAAACTTTCATCACATCCACTGTTTATAAATCTTGTTTGATCCAAGTTGGCACCATCACATTACCTGTTGACCTTATTTCTTTAAAGATACTTGCTTTTGATGTGAATTTAGGGATTGATTGGTTAACTACTCATCATGCCAAAATTGATTATTTTCGTAAGGTTGTTAGTTTTCATATTCCTAACTAACCTGCTGTACGAATTCAAGCAACTAAGCCATTAAAATCAATCACTGTTATATCAAGCCATAAAGCCATTCGTTTATTAAAAAACGGATGTCAAGCTTTCTTAGCCCATGTTATGGATTTGAATAAAGACACGTCAAATTTGAATAATATTCCTGTTGTTATTGACTTTCCTGACGTATTTTTTGAAGAACTTTCCGGTCTACCTGTGACGCCCCCAAAATAGGTCCAATCCATCCAACTCATTCTGAGTCGCCAAATACATGGTACATAAAATAACTACAACTTTATTATTACAATTGTCGTACAAAATACGACAACACATATACTGTGAGTTTAAATACAAATATTATCTAATAATATTATCAATAATATTATCTAATAATATTATTCAGATAATATGAATTATTGCTCCGATAATGGAAATACTGCGTAGTGACAATTATAAAATATCAACGTAGTAATTATTTAATCAATAAAATAAAATACTGAACAGTAATTACTGTAACCATTATTGAGTAGTGTCTTCTTACGTAAGAATCAATAATTTGTGCAATACAGTGTGCTACTGTGCAACAACACGTATTACTGTGTTTAACCACCGGGTATTCCAACAGTATTAACGGTAACAACTACGCCGTTATTTATAAATAACTTATACTTGTCGTTTTCTTCATCCAATCGCTTTCCGTTATGGGGCCCACAAAAGACTGCGCCGTCGTACGAATATTCTCCGACAGTAAGAATATTCCACGACCAAGCGAATATTCCCCGACAACAATGAATATTTTATAACCACTTGCTTATTTAAAATATTTGCGCATTTTACCCATAACTAACCACATTAATCAAATCAACCCTTACTATTTCAGAATAATAAATAGAGAAAATTAAATTTCATTTATTAATAATTTGGGGTCTTATAACCTCCTCTCCTTATGAAATTTCGTCCTCAAAATTGACATACGTACCTGGTGTTTCAAAAAGATGAGGATACCTCGCTTTCATTTCCGTTTCCAACTCCCAGGTCATTTCCTCAATAGCATGGTTTCTCCACAAAACTTTAACTTGTGGTATGACCTTCGTGCGTAGGACATGCTCCTTCCTATCCAAGATCTTGACAGGTACCTCCTCGTACGTTAAGTCTTCGGCTATCTCGTCCGGTTCTAACTCAATAACGTGGTTCGGGTCTTTCACATATTTACGAAGCACAGATATATGAAAAACATTATGAACACGAGACATTCTTGGAGGTAACGTGAGTCTATAGGCCACATTTCCTACTCGGTCAAGAATCTGAAATGGACCAATAAATCGTGGATTGAGCTTTCCTCTCTTTCTAAATCTTGTAACTCCTTTCCATGGAGCTACACGTAATAATACATGATCCTCAATGTCAAATTCCACGTCCTTTCGATGAAGATCCGCATAACTCTTTTGTCGATCCTGTGCCGTTTGAATACGTTGTCGAATCGTTTGAATTTTCTCTGTAGTCATTCGTACCAACTCTGGTCCCAACAATGTTGCTTCTCCCACCTCATCCCAGCATACTAGAGAGTGGCACTTTCGTCCATACAATGCCTCAAATGGAGCCACACCTATACTTGCCTGATAACTGCTATTGTAGGAGAATTCCACCAATAGTAGGTACTTATCCCAATTCCCTTTGAAATCTAGGACACAAAGTCTTAATAGATCTTCAAGAGTTTGAATAGTCCTCTCTGATTTCCCGTTCGTTTGAGGATGGTATGCCGAACTAAATCGTAAATCCGTGCCCATAGCTTTTTCAAGCTAACCCAAAATCTTGAAGTGAATCTTGGGTCACGATCCAAAAATATGGATACTGGCATGCCATGCAACCTCACAATCTCATTTATGTACATACTAGCAAGACGTTCAAGGGAATAAGTCTCCCGTATCAGCAAGAAATGAGCAGACTCGGTTAATCTATCAACAATAACCCAAAAAGCATTTATGCCTTGAGAAACCGTAGGAAGACTCGTAACGAAATCCATGGTAATGTGTTCCCACTTCCATTTCGGAATCTCAAGTGGTTGCAATGGACCCTTTGGTACTTGATGCTCCGCCTTTACACGTTGACAAAGTTAAATACCTCGAGATAAACTTTGCAATCTCTTCATCATGATCTTGTACTTTAAATCAGAATCGTTAGGAACACAAAGTCTGGAGTGGACTCGAAGTATTCCTTCTTCATCGATTCTTGCTTCTAGAATAGCACCTTCTTGTACTTTCTTCTTCATACGCATCAGCTCCGGGTCTATAGCTTGAGCAACTTTAACTTTATCAATTAAAGTTGATTCTACGCGTATACTTGACATCATCGCACTCGTTCCTGCATATGATCTTCTACTCAATGCGTCAGCTACCGCGTTCGCTTTTTCAGGATGGTATTGGATGGTATGATCGAAATCTTTTAACAGCTCGAGCCAACGTCGGTGTCGCATGTTGAATTCTTGGAAGCTCTTCTCACATTCCACGGTCCATTCGAAGTTTGTATCTTTTCGAGTCAGCTGAGTTAATGGAGTAGCGATTCGAGAAAATCCTTTTACAAATCTCCGATAATAGCCAGCTAAGCCTAGAAAGCTATGTATTTCGATTACTGACTTAGGTTGCTCTCAACTGTGACTCATATCCCAATCTTGGATAGCATATCACAATGACACCTATCAGTTTACTACCGCAAGAATATGGCGTCCCCTACAGAGAGTCTGGATTCAGTGCATTCCACAAAGGAAGTCACCAGATAAAGGCTCGGGTACAAACTTCTACAGTTAGGTTTTTAACTCCTGAAGTTCAATAGGAGCCATTCGATATGAGATTTTAGAAATGAGTTTTGTACCAGATTCAAAGATGATACAAAATTCAATATCACGCTCTGGGAGTAAGCCAAGAAATTCTTCAGGAAATACGTCAGGGATTTACTAACAATAGAAATATCATTCAAATCTGACGTATTTTTGTTCAAGTCCATAACATAGCTAAGAAAGCTTGACATCCGTTTTTCAATAAACGAATGACTTTACGGCTTGATATGAAAGAGTTTGACTTCAATGGTTTGGTTACTTGAATTTGAATAACAGGTTGCTTAGGAATATGAAAACTAACAACCTTACAAAAGCAATCAATTTTGGCATGATGAGTAGTTAACCAATCAATTCTTAAAATCACATCAAAAGCAAGTATCTTTAAAGAGATAAGATCAACAGGTAATGTGATGGTGCCAACTTGGATCAAACAAGATTTATAAACAGTGGATGTAACGAAAGTTTCTCCTAACGGAGTTCTCACAGATAGGTCAAAATCTAACTTCTCCGGAGTCAAGTTTAAACGTTGAGCACAAGCAGGAGAAATAAATGAATGGGTAGAACCGGTATCTAATAAGGTATAGACTTTGCAAAAATTTATAATTAACTAACCCGTGCTAACTTCGTTCGGGTTCCTCGCATTCTGCCCAGTCACGAAAAACGCTCTTCCAGGAATCGTTGACTTTGACTTTTCTGGGACAACTTTTTGAGTCACCACCCCCGTTGGACTTGGTTTCGCTACAGTGCAATCTCGAGCGATATGTCCTTCCTTTCCATAGTTATAACATACCTTAAACTGTTGTGGACAGTTTGGGCTGATATGTCCTTCTTTTCCGCACTTATAGCATATGACCGGTGGTCGTTCTCCTCCCTTGGAACCAGTTGCTGCTGGTGCTGACGTCTTCGTATTATTATTGTTGAATCTCCTCTTTTTAAAATCTCCTCCCGACTCGCTTCTTCTATATTCATGGCCACAATTACCACCAGAGTGGTTGTCGTTCTTATCCGTATTCTTCTTTCTCCGCTGGTTATCATTGTTCTGATGACTGCTGTCACCGGTATGATCCAGGTTGTGGTCCCTCGATTGACCGTACTCGTTATCTCGCTCTAATAATTGAGCCCTGTTGACAACATCTGAATAGAGAAAATTTATGAGAAATGAGATATTGACGTATGCCGGGTTTCAAACCTCTCAGAAACATCCGCGTCATACGTTCCTCATTCTCCACCAAATGAGGTGCAAACCTGGACAACTCTGCAAATTTCGCCTCGTACTGGGACACCGTCATGTTATTCTGCTCCAGTCTAATAAACTCTACCTCCTTCATATGACGAATACTTTCAGGAAAGTACTTGTCATTGAATAGTGTCTGAAATGTCTCCCAAGACATGCTGAGTGCAGCTGGATGGGTCCGCTTCACAGATTCCCACCAGTAGTCTGCCTCGTCACGGAACATAAAGGTGGCGAATGGAACCTTCTGTTCCTCCGTGCATCCCAAGACATCAAATATCTTGGCAATTTTCTTGACCCACGTTTCCGCCATGATCGGATCCGGATTTCCCTTAAATTCTGGTGGTCCCAACTCTTTGAACTGCTTAGCTGTAACCAGCTGTGCGTTGCCATTGTTTCTTCCTATATTTTGAACAGGAATCTCCTTCGTCTGGTTTTGAATGAATCGCAAAAAACTTCTAAACATCTCATCGTTCATCGTCTGCTCAGTGGTGTTGTTCACAGGAGGAACATTGCCAGCCTGTTGCACGTTCTCCTCGTTGGTGAGTATAGGCATCTCCACCGTTTCATTTACTCCACTGTTAACATTCTCAAATACTGCCATAAAACAAGGGTTAATTTAACAAATTAACATATCACATAATATCCCTATATTATGATTGACCAACAAATAAGCTTAGGTAGGACACACTAGCGAAGGATTTACTCGTCTCTCCCCTCCTAGTTCTATTCCCCGATCTCCGCCAGAGATCATATCCCTAAGCTCTGATACCAACTGTGACGCCCCCAAAATAGGTCCAATCCATCCAACCCATTCTGAGTCGCCAAATACATGGTACAGAAAATAACTACAACTTTATTATTACAATTGTCGTGCAAAATAGGACAACACATATACTGTGACTTTAAATACAAATATTGCCATCTAGACAGTATTCATACTCAATTAAGTCCTCATTATACTTATTGATACACTATTTTACAAAATAGTGAGGACTACTAAAATAACTGTCTTGAACCATCATTCCACACCCCGACTAGTACTTGCTATATTCTCGCCTCCTGAGAAGAAAAATGGAACAACAAGGAAAAGGGTGAGCTCAACTAGCCCAGTAAAGAATATTATGACTAAGATAATATACAACAAATTATCGTTAGTCTTCAACAGGGAAAAATTTAATAGAATACAATAGACAACAAGTTTTAAATCAATATTCGCAGCGGAAAATAATAATTCATAGAAGAGTTACGTAGAGAATGAAATCTACGATTATCTATGAATTTAAAAGCCCATCATCAACATTTTATCCCTGTAACATCAATCAATAAATATCTTGTAACAAATAGTCATCTTTGCACTACATGCCAAAGATATTCATCAGTTGGTCATGTTCACCTCAACACCTGTTCATCTTTGCACTACGGGCCAAAGATATTCATCAGAAATCATTCATCTTTGTACTACAGGCCAAAGATATTCAATTATATCATCATTTAGGACTGAGAATAATGAAAAATATTTTAAATGAAACGAATCCAGTGAAATAAAATAATAAATATTAAGGATTCGTATTTCAGCTATTCCATGTCCAAAAATACCTCATAAATAATCATAGTGGAGTAAAATTCAAGAATGATCAAAACATGGATACAATCAAAGCTAGTATCCATAATAGATATTTGGACGAAAAGAAGAAAATTTCATTTTTCGGTGAATAGTAACTCGTGAATAGTAACTCGTGAATAGTAACTCATGAATAGTAACCCCGACATGAAAAGTTCCAAATTTGATAAAAAATTTAGATCAATACTTCGGCATAATGATATTGAAGAAAATAATATCATTTAAGAAGAAATAACATCCCTTACCTCGGAAAGACGGTACTTCTGACTGGAATACTAGATATAGTGTTGAAGGAAACTTGCACCGTATAGCAACACTCAAAGTATCAAATACTCACAAGAATATGCTCGATATAGAGAGAGAAATAGAGAGAAACTTGTGTTTCTGGTGTGATTTTCAATTCTAACCTAAGCACCCTATTTATAGGAAAATGCTTAGAACACCAAAGCAAAAAATTGAATATAATAATAATATATTTAACAAATTTTTCTTAGCCCACCTTGACCATCTGAATTCAGCCATAACACATGTTAATGATGTCCACAAAATACAAAAAAATGTTTTTGTAAACAAAAATAATTAAAACTTCCAAAAATCAATTATTTCAGAATTTCGGAACTTCAATAATTCATAATAAATAGCCCTTTCATCAGAAAATTCGAATCTCGCGAGTTTTTATAGGAAATTCAATTCTCTACAACTTTACAGAAGAAAGTTTTTCCAAATTTCAAACAAAAATTGACCGAAATCCACAAACGGATAATTTTACAGTCTATAATAAATTTTCGGTCAAGAATTGTGTCCACCAACACACAAAACATGTGTTAAACATTTAATCCAACAAAAATACTCTTCCTCCTCATATACTCATATATCCCACATTCATTATAAAAATATCACCGTTAATATATTATTAAAATAATATATTTAAATGAATTATTTTATCAGAAAAAGATAAAATATTAATTTTTAACAATTGTCACATTTAAAAATTTTCTCCATCTATATCCACATAAAATTAATATTTTTCTCATCATATAAATTAATAATTAATTATACACGAATAATATTATAGAATCACAGTACTGGCAACCAGGCCGTTCCCAGGAAAGAGGGGGCTTTCCAATAAGGATCTCTCCTTACTGGCGCGCAATTAGATGACCAAACCTCTCCTTAGACAGAACTTTCTAGACATTGCCAATAATGTTATCTAATAATATTATTCAGATAATATGAATTATTGCTCCGATAATGGAAATACTGCGTAGTGACAATTATAAAATATCAACGTAGTAATTATTTAATCAATAAAATAAAATACTGAACAGTAATTACTGTAACCATTATTGAGTAGTGTCTTCTTACGTAAGAATCAATAATTGGTGCAATATAGTGTGCTACTGTGCAACAACACGTATTATTGTGTTTAACCACCGGGTATTCCAACAGTATTAACGGTAACAACTACGCCGTTATTTATAAATAACTTATACTTGTCGTTTTCTTCATCCAATCGCTTTCCGTTATGGGGCCCACAAAAGACTGCGCCGTCGTACGAATATTCTCCGACAGTAAGAATATTCCACGACCAAGCGAATATTCCCCGACAACAATGAATATTTTATAACCACTTGCTTATTTAAAATATTTGCGCATTTTACCCATAACTAACCACATTAATCAAATCAACCCTTACTATTTCAGAATAATAAATAGAGGAAATTAAATTTCATTTATTAATAATTTGGGGTCTTACACTACCCCCGGAACGTGAAATTGAATTCTTAATTGATCTTGAACCGGGTACAAAACCCATTTCTAAAATCCCATATCGAATGGCTTCTATTGAACTTCAGGAGTTAAAAGTCCAACTACAGGAATTGTTAGACATCGGTTTCATTCGTCCTAGTACATCTCCTTGGGGTGCTCATGTTTTATTCGTAAAAAAGAAAGACGGGAGTATGCGACTTTGTATTAACTACCGAGAATTAAACCATGTCACCATCAAGAATAGGTATCCACTACCTCGTATTGATGACCTGTTTGACTAGTTACAATGAGCATAATTCTTTTCAAAGATCGATCTTCGTTCTGGATATCATCAGCTGAAGGTTAGAACTGAGGATATTCCAAAGACTGCCTTCAGAACTCGGTACGGGCATTATGAATTCCTAGTCATATCTTTTGGATTGACTAATGCTCCTGCAGCTTTCATGGATATGATGAACCGAGTATTCAAGGATTATTTGGATCAGTTCGTTGTTATCTTTATTGATGACATCCTCATATATTTCAAAAGCCGTGAAGATCATGAGCACCATTTGAAGCTGGTACTCCAAAGGCTGCGTGAAAATAAGTTATATGCTAAGTTGAAGAAATGCGAGTTCTGGTTTGAGGAAGTAGCATTCCTAGGGCATGTGGTGTCAAAACATGGAGCATCTGTTGACCCGACGAAGATTAAAGCAATAAAAAGTTGGGAGCAACCAAAGACGGTGACCGAAGTACGTAGCTTTCTGGGCTTAGCTGGTTATTATCGATGATTCGTGGAAGGATTTTCTCGAATCGCTACCCCGTTAACTCAGCTGACTCGGAAAGATATCAAATTCGTATGGAGCGAGGAATGCGAAAAGATTTTTCAAGAGCTTAAGAGGAGACTCATTTCGGCACTTGTTTTGACCATACCATCTGGTTCGGATGGATTTGTTATCTACAGCGATGCTTCAGGCAAAGGGCTAGGATGTGTTCTCATGCAACGTGGGAAAGTTATAGCCTATGCCTCGCGACAACTTAAAGAATATGAGAGAAATTATCCTACTCATGATCTAGAGTTGGCAGCAGTCATTTTCGCACTAAAGATCTGGAGGCACTATCTATATGGGGAGAAAGTGGAGATTTATTCAGACCATAAAAGCCTCAAATATTTTTTCACTCAAAAAGAACTCAACATGCGGCAACGACGTTGGCTCGAGCTGTTGAAAGATTACGACCACACTATTCAATACCATCCTAGAAAAGCAAACGTGGTAGCTGACGCGTTGAGTAGAAGATCATATGCAGGAACGAGTGCGATGATGTCAAGCATACGCATAGAACCAACTTTAATTGATAAAGTTAAAGTTGCTCAAACCACAGACCCGGAGCTGATGCGTATGAAGAAGAAAGTGCAAGAAGGTGCTATTCTAGAAGCAAGAATCGATGAAAAAAGAATACTTCGACTCCACTCCAGACTTTGTGTTCCTAACGTGTGACGCCCCCAAAATAGGTATACAACACCCATTCTGAGTCGCCAAATACATGGTACAGAAAACAAACTACAACTTCAATAATAAAATTGTCGTGCAAAATACGACAACACATATTGTGAGTTTAAATACAAATATTGTCTTCTGGACAATATCCACACTCAAATAAATCCTCATTACAATTATTCAAACACTATTTTATAGAAATAGTCAGGACTGCTAAAACATCTTTCTAGAACCATCACTCCATACTCCGACTAGATCCTGCTATATTCTCACCTCCTGAGAAGAAAAATGGAACAAAAAGGAAAAGGGTGAGCTCAACTAGCCCAGTAAAAAATATTATGACTAAGATAATATACAACAAATTATCGTTAGTCTTCAACAGGGAAAAATCTTATAGAATATAATCGACAACAAGTTTTAGATCAACAACTGCAGCGGAAACAGCAAACCATTAGAAGAGTCAAGTAGAGAAAGAATTATACTATCTTATAAGATTTAAAAGTCCATCATCAATATTTTATCCTTGTAACATCAATTAATAATCATCTTTATCCAAATATTCATCTTTGCACTACAAGCCAAAGATATTCATTTGTATCACCTGTCAGTCATGTTCATCTCAACACCTGTTCATCTTTGCACTACAGGCCAAAGATATTCATCAAGTAATCATACATCTTTGCACTACATGCCAAAGATATTCAGTAATATCATCATTTAGGACTGAGGATGATGAAAAATATCTTAAAGAGAACGAATCTAGTGAGACAGAAGGACAAATATTAGGGATTCGTATAACAGTTTATCCAAGATCAATAATACTTCATAATAATCAATTGTGAAGCAGAATTCAAAAATAAAGATCAAAACATGGATACAACCAAAGATAGTAACCATAATAGACATCTTGGACAAAAAGGAAAAATTTTATTTTTCGGTGAATAGTGCCGTATTCGTGAATAGTACCGTATACGTGAATAGTGCCGTATACGTGAATAATAACCCCGACACAAAAAGTTCTAAATTTGATAAAAACTCATATCAATATTTCAGCATAATGATATTGAAGGAAATAATATCATTTAAGAAGAAAATAATATCTTTTACCTCAAAATATCAGTACTTCTGGTCGGAATACCGGTATTAGGCTGAAAGAAACTTGCTCTGATGAATAGAAACTCTCAAAGTATCTAAATACTCACAAAATACACTCAATAATCTAGAGAGAAAAAGAGAAAAACTTGTTTCTGGTGTGATTTTCAATTCTAACTTAGCCCTCTATTTATAGGAAAATGTTAGCACGCCGAAACAGACTTAACCTGCAACCTGATGGCTTTACCTGCTACTATTCCCACCCACCACATTTGAATAAAAATCTCAGCACATTTCTTCACCAACCAAGAGTGGGGCCCACCAATTCTAGAATTTTCCATAAAAATGATAAACTTCGAGAATTCAACAATTTCTGAACCATCGTATTCTTCTTCTTCTTCACCAAAGATATAGAACCGGTAAGTAGTCTGAACTCACACTCCTTAATTTTGTCAACTATCCAGTGAGAAGCTCTGAATTCTTCAAAGTAAAAATATGTGACATTGTTATTCTCGATCTATACATTCTATATTTGGAAAAACCATGAGGCTGGCAATATATATATAATTATTGCTTCGAGATTTCTTGTTTTTTTCTTTCATTCATATGTACTAACTACCATGTTACTTGCTGCCTAACTGGTGTACAATTAGAAATGATATGTTAGCGTAAAATTTTACTTGTATTTTAAAATATATTAAAAAGATGTATCTATAATTTTAAAATATATTAAAAAGTTGTATCTTTAAAATTTTGAGAACGGAAAGAGTATGTGTGCTGATTTTTTTTTTCCAATACAAATAGAAAGAGTATTGGAGGCTTGTTAGCCGGCATCAGGCAACATTTTTATAAGTTGACCAGATGCAATGAGCATGAGCACTTGTGATCTGAGTACTTATCCTGAAGGAAAGGAATCAAGGTTCAAATGGGCACCATATATAGAACTAGAACTAGACCTAGAACTGATGAATTTGTTCTTTCTCTCTCTCTAGTTCGACTCTTAATCTAATGGTAATATTGTTTACCTACAAATTTAAATGAAATTATATTAATTTTAAAATTCTCAAATTAACTTCAAAATGTCAAAATGCACCTCTAATTATGAGAAGAACTAGTAAAATACTCAGACATGTAATTGAATTCGGATGGGTCAGTGACCGAGTCATGAACGTCATTTAATTAAATCGAAAACTGAAGTAGAGAATTGTAAACAAACAAACAAACTGAAAATAAAGAACTAATTACAAAATAGATTATGACCATTCTCAAATATCGAAGACATCGAAAATTTTAAAGAAAGACAAATTAGTTTGGTCGCCTTTTGTTTTATCTTTTGTCCTATTTTTGAATAGCTACATCTTATATATTCACAATATAAATTTATAATTAAAATTAAAATACTTTCTACGTTATATAAAAAAGAGTCTAATTTATAGATTTTGCATATATTAAACTAGAATTTTTGTTCCATATTTACTCTTAAAATTAATAAGTTATTAGTTTAAAAATAGTAGCATAATAATTAAGTTATTATAATTAATAGAAAGAAGACTATTTGTTGGGATGTAATTAACAAATGCCATTTTCGAAAGTGATTGCGGGCATGTAATTGATGGACCTCGGATTTGGTTGGTTGTAAGGATTATAATCTTATTAATATCAAGTGTAATATTTGTTTTTAAATTTAGACTTGATATTATTAGTCTAGAGATTATAAAATGGCTTAATAGTCTTGGAATTATAATCTGATTATATTTCGGGGCTTGCAAACAAATATAGCATTGAGGGTAAACGTTTGGATGAGTCTTATTTGGGGAAGATAAATTTGTGTCTATTATTTTATTTTTTTCATGTTATTAATGAGGATGTAATTAGTTAAAATTTTGTTTTCAATTCCAATTTCAAAACTTGAAATTGATTTGCCAAATAATTACAGTAATACTTTAGTTGTTTAGTACTACTGTTTCTGAGTTTGATCACTTGTAAATTTGAAATTAATCCTGTCTATCTAGAACTTATTTTGTGTTTGCCACAGAATATGACTTTCTAATGAAGTTACCGCTGATCAATACTGATACATAATTGAATATATAACCTTAAAAACATAGCTAATAAGGAATCATACTAGCTCGATCATAAATATATAACAACCACCCCCAAGGGGTAAACAATTACTACAAAATGAAACAGGAAATTAAATAATGACAAATAATCTGGAACACAAGCCAATCAAATAAAATATGATCACAACAAATCCATGGGAATATTATACGCTGCATGCATGCTGTAATATCTCAAGGGCTAGTGGTTGATGGGGGTGGAGAAAAGAAAGGAATGGATGGTATAGTTGTAGGAATATTGATGCTTGGAATGGTTGGGAGTGATGCCGGTAAAGGAGGCAATGTCACCTTTGGGATTGTTGGCAAAGTTGGCGGCGTGGGTGGCAAAGGAGTCGTAGGCAGTGGTGGCAATGCTGCTGGTTTGGGAAGAGTTGGGATTGCGGGTAATGGAGGCAATGCAACCTTGGGCAGAGATGGAATAGTAGGCAATGTTGGTACTGCTGAAGTTTGTAGCAAATGGCGAGCCGCAAGACTCACATCTATGCTTGAGAGTGATAATGCTACCATCAATGTTAGGGCAATGCAATGCTTAAAAGAAGCCATTATAGTTGTTTGATAGGAGCTGAAGTTTGAGGGGCTAGCTAAGTTTTCCTTTTGAGTTTTGAGTACTAGGAATTTAGGAAATGCATGTGTTGTAACTTGAGTTGGAAAGAGAACAACTTGTAATGGACATTTATAGCCTATAGGGTAGTAACTAATGAAGGGTTTTAAGAGTTTGATGAAATGTTGGTGGGTAAGTGTGGAAAAGCACTTGTTAGTTCACCCTCTCAACTAGATGGATAATATCAGTGTATATATATATATACACACACACTAGATGTGTCCCGTGTCTCCGACACTATATGGACGGTAGAATTTATCTCAAACTTTGAACGGCCCAGATGATTTATTAGGATGAGCGAAAAATTCAAAATTAATTGTATTTTGTTAGATAGATATCATAAATATGATGAAATTAACGTATGATTCTGGCCCAATCCGACGATAACTCTTGCATTATGGTTCCTTGAGGTCAAAGGTTTGATTCTTTGGGTGTATGTGCGCTCGGAAATTAGAAAAAAAAATATGATAGGATTGCCACATGGTTGCATAGAATTAGGTGGTCAAATTAAGACCAAGTGTTATATTATTCCCCCCGTCCTACAAAAAGTGTCCTATTTGTAAATTTTTTGAATATTTAAAACTGAGCAAAGATAAAAAAATAAAAACATTTTACGTTACCAAGTTTACAAGTTACTAAACTTGGACTGTTGAGTTTGACTTGGGACCCACTAAAACGTTGCTCAAATATGTTATCTAAAACTTACCTGACAATTCGTTTCTAAGTTTATCAATGATTTATAGGGGCTATTAGGCTTTAAATTAGAATAATATATCCGTAGATATTGTGTCATTTTATATTACTATTAATAAAAGATTTTTTTTCTAAAATTAAATAAATTACAAATGACACTATTTCGGTAAAAAAGAAAAGAAAAAAAGAGGGAGTATTATATATTAAAGCATTTTACATAAAATATTCTTAGAATGAATAATGTTAAAGACGCAACTTATTTTACAATTTGCTGATGTGACATACTTAACCAAACTTTTTATTTAGGGCCGAAAATTATATTAAAATAATTTATTTATTAAAATAAAATATGTCATATCAACAAATTATAAAATAAATTGCCTCTCTAACGTTACTCTTGTCAGCGTATACGATTACTTTTCCCCAAAAATTGAAGTCGCTCGTAGGTAATCTACATGGGAAGGCGCCTTGACCGTCCAATAAATAAAGGTAACTACTATATGCTGACCGTGAGTAGAACAATTTGTAGAAAAACGCTATAATTTGCAAATGGATGCGATGGGCCAAGAGATGGCTTCTATGGGCCTTGTTTGTGGGTTTTGTAATTGTATAAAGGCTACCTAGTTTTATGTGCCCTAATTGTTCAAAAACAATTGTGCACATGAATATAGCACTAAGGCTGTAAAATGAGCAAATAGGATTCGTACTCGCTCGACTATAAGTTTGATTCGAACTCGACTCGAAATATAAATGAGTCATATATGAACAAATTTTAAAATTCGATAATTTTCTCGAACCTCCTCAAATTATAATTTTCTATTGATACTCTGAACATATTTGTTCAAAAAGTTCAAACTTCTCGGGCTCGATTCGAGATCATGTTCGACAAGGTAGCTAAACGAGCTTCAATCAAACCTTATTTTATACATGATAAATTTTATGAACCAAATTTGAGCAACTCAATACTCGATTCAACTCGGTTCATTTACACTCTTACATAGCACATAGAGAGATGAAATTTTATATTTGATTGTGATTTAAAATAAATAAATTATATTAAATACTTTACAAGGATAATATTCAAGTGTGCACTAAATATTTATATTAATAATAACTAAATATATGGTAAAATTAAAAAAAGTTTTTAACAAAAATTGTGAAATCAAGTTTGTGTTTTAATTATATGGTAGATACATATTTTTTGAAAAACAAATATGATTTACACGGTCGCATGGTATTTAACCCATTGGTATGACCGGTCCGAATCAAGTGCATACCCCTTATCTTACACACCTGTGCTCACCCTCCTTTAGGCGACGGTTTTGGTCATACAATCGTCGTCTATACTTTTAGCGACAGATAACATATAGCGTCGCTAAAAGTATAGACACGGTTGTATGACCGAAACCGTCGCCTAAAGGGGGGTGAGCACGGGTGAGTAATATAAGGGGTATGCACTTGATCCTTGCTCTTGGTATGACTCGCCTCATAATATCCACGAGGTCGAAGATCACAGTAAAGAGGGTGTGTGTCAATATAACAAAAAAAATGATTTAAACACACAACAAAAATTATTAGATCGTGTACCTTTCCTATTAAAAATCCACATCGTTAGTATAGGTACTTGAATTTGCTTAAATCAATATTTTTCAAAGGAAGATTAATTTGTTCCAAATTAATTGGGAGACTAAAAATAAATCCCATATTATAAGTCCAAGAGTATGAAAACAAGGGTAAATTAAAAAGATAAAATAAATTAATTAAAAAATATTAATAATCTAAAATAAAGGATTATAAACAATTAGTGAAAGTAAAGTTAAAAAATACATACACCACATTACTTTAAGTTGCCAACGACTTAGGGGTGTATTCAATTAAGATTTTTAAAGACTTTTTTAAGTGACAGACTTTTGTAGAGTTTGTGAATTTTAAAGACTTTTAAAACTTTAAAGACTTTTAAAATGACTTTTAATAGACTCCATGAAATAAGTGACAGCTTTTAATAGACTTTTTTACTAAGATTTTGATAAACCTTTGTATACTTCTAATATATCTTACAGTTTATATTAATTGTTAATTAGCCCGTGTGTAAGGCATCTCCCCTTTTTTTATGAACTAGAGAAAATCTCATTATTTCATATATTATTGTGGCATCAGATTTTATATATGTTGAAAGCATTCATATTATTCTACTCATTTCATGATAAATTTGGATACTCGGATATGAATAAAACTTTAGAAGCTACAGACGCAACACAAAAATTAAACTCACTTTTCATTGAACTATATATACTATATATGCGTACGTTTTTTTACTATGAGTGCCAAACTCTGATTTTCACAAAAAAATATGACAATAAAAATATATATGATCAAAAGTCACAAAATTTTATACATGTGAGTAAATTGCCACCAAGTTATAAAAAAATTATTAGAGAGAATTTAGTCGGGTAAGACACAAACAAAATTGCCAAAGAGATTTTATTTTAAAAAAATAATTAATAGTTGTTATTAAACCAAAATTGACTGTTAAAAAAATAATTATGCGACTTTTTAATTTATTTATGATGTTAGAAATTAATTAATAAAATGTAAGCTGCATAACTAATTTTTTAACAGTCAACCGTTGTCATCTTTTAACTAATTTTTTTATTTTGACGAGTTTTAGAATTTATCAAGATTCGTATATATCATATACTATATCTATATAATATAAATATATATAACTAACTGTGTCCCGTGCCTCCGACACTATATGGACGGTGGAATTTATCCCAAACTTTGAAACGGGTCAGATGATTTATTAGGATAAGCGGGAAATTCAAAATCAGTTATATTTTTCTTAGATAGATATAATATTAAAAATCAAAATTTACTGTTTAATTTTTTAAAGTCATAACGAGATATTCCTATAATAAAAGTTTGTGAAATTTATTTAATTTTTAATAAATTTAGTAAAAAAAATATAAACAGTTTATAATTTTAATAACTATATTTTCTAAAATTAGATTATTTTATATTTATTTTAAGTTAAAAATTTATCAGAGAGTTTTGCAACTTTTGAATTTTCATCATAAAATATCTCTAGTAATTTTATTACTGGCGATTTGAATTTTCACATTTGTGTTTAATATTTGGAAGTGTTTTGAAGTCTTTAGAGATGATGTCAGA
>CM029013.1:63495665-63659938 GCA_016801055.1 Panax notoginseng | reverse complement strand
CAATAGGTTTAAAACCATTTGGTAATTTTCTCAAGATCACAAACGTTTTTAAGCTCCATTGATTTCAACTCATCATTCATGGCTTTAAGCCATTGAGTTGATTGAGCACTCGTAATGGCCTCTTTATAGGAGATAGGATCATTAATCTTACTTGAATCATAGTCAATCTCATTAAGATAGGTTATAAAATCATTAGAATTATTAATAGGCTTTTTAGGTCTTTCGGACCTACGTAAAGGCTGCACAATTTCAGGAATATAATTTTTCAATAATATGAGGTTCAACATAGGTGGCGGCTCAGCTATCTCAGGGGCATCGTTCGCAAAAATAGAGGTTGTTGTGCCTCACCCTCTTGAATTACAGGATTAGAAACATAAAACTTATTTTCTTCAAGATCAATTTTTCTAGTCTCACCACTCCCACTTAAATCATCATTCTCTAAAAACTCTGCATGCCTAGTCTCAACAATTCTAGTGGTATGCGAGGGACAGTAAAATCGAAAACCCTTAGATCTCTCAGGATATCCAATGAAATGACAACTAATGGTTTTAGAGTCAAGTTTCTTTATTTGTGGATTAAAAATCTTAGCTTCGGCTGGACAGCCCCACACCCGTTAGTATATTTTAAACTAGGTTTTCTACCTGTCCAAGTTTCATAAGGAGTGTTAGGGACAGATTTACTAGGAACCCTGTTTAAAATATGAACAGTTGTCTTTATTTCCTCAGTCCACAAAAACACAGATAAGCTAGAATTGCATAACATACTACGTACCATATCCATAAGGGTACGATTTCGCCTCTCAGCTACACCATTCTCCTGCGGTGTACCAGGCATTGTATACTGAGACGATTCTATTTTCTTGACAAAATAAGACAAATGGGTTAGGACTATGACCTGTATCGGAGTTTTTACCATAATACTCTCCGCTTCTATCTGATCTCACTACTTTAATTTTTCGCTCAAGTTAATTTTCAACTTCAGCCTTGAAAACTTTAAACATATTTAGTGATTCAAATTTTTCATTAATCAAGTATACATAAGTATAACGAGAATAGTCATCAATGAATGTAATGAAAGATTTGTGTCCACTAATTCCTGGAGAAAATTGTCCACATATATCAGTGTGAATCACCTCAAGAAGTGTACTACTTCTAGTTGCTCCTTTCTTATTACCTTTCACAAATTTTCATTTTATACATTCAATACAATGGTCAAGTTCAGAAAAATCTAGTGAATGAAGAATTCCATCCTTTATAAGACGTTGCATTCTGTCTTTTGAAATATGGCCTAAGCGTTTATGCCACAATTTTGAAGAATTCTCATTATCTAGTTTTCTCTTATTTCCACTTTTAAAGGTATTTTCTATCACATTCCTTGTTAACAAGGATTCAGCAAAGACATTATCCAAATTTATCTTATAGAGGTTTCCCTCTAAAGAGCCAGAACCAATAACATTAGAGTAATGATAAATAATTATTTTATTATTCCCAAACTTAAACGAAAATCCATCAACGTCAAGTTTAGATACAGAAATTAAATTACGTGTCATACTGGGAACATAAAGAGTATCATATAAATACAAGGTGAAACCACTCTCCAAAACTAAAGGAAGAGTTCCTACAGCTTCAACTTGTATAGACTCTCCATTGCCAACTTTAATGGTTCTTTCCCCTTTTGGAGTGCCTTCTTTGAAAGAAACCCTGCAATGAATTAGTAATGTGAACCATAGCACTAGTGTCAAGCCACCATGTATTAGAAGGAACATCAATTAGAAAGGATTCATAAGTTACATAATTGAAGGACGATATACCTTTCTTTTCAAGCCATTTCTGAATTTAGGGCATTCTTTCTGAATATGTCCTTGCTTCTTACAGAAGTGACATTTAGGAGACCTGCCTCAGAGTTGTTACCTGAATGATTTGCCTTATTTGTTTTGGTAGAAATTTGTTTATCCTTATTCTTAAAACTTTTGCCATTTTTATGAGCCTTCTTCTTATGAGATCTAGTGGTAGTCAAATGAGCAACATTAGGTTTTTCAATCTTAAGTCTTTCTTCTTCTTGACGCACATGGCAATTAACTCGTTCATCTTCTATTTTCTTTCTGCGTGTTATAATTGATCTTAAATGGATCAAACTGTGCAGGAAGAGAAGTCATAATGAAGTGAACAAGAAAACTCAGAAATCGCCATGTCCATACCCTTTAATTTAAAGGCCATGTCGTTCATCATCATAATGTGCTCGCGCACTCCACTAACCATCATACCTGCTAGTGAGCATTTTCAAAATAAGGGTACTTGTATGAGTTTTAGAAAAACCCTTGAATTGTTCCTCGACTAAAGTTAAGTACTCTTTAGCATTCTCAGAGTCAGGAATGGCTCCTCGAATGGCTGTCGTGATAGAGTTTTTCATAATAGTAAGGGACATACGGTTGGATCGCTCCCACTTTTCATAAATAGCCTTTTACTCTATTGAGCTTGTATCCGTAAATGGAGCAGGAGGATCAACTCGTAATGCATAGTCCAAATCCATAATGCCGAGAATAATTTTTATTTGCTCTTTCCAAACAATAAAATTAGTTTCATTCAAGGCTTCAATTCCAGAGAGATACCCAGAAATACTAGTTGGAGTCAATACTAAAATACAATCAAGCTCATAAGCATTTTTTACAAAAAACTAAAAGAAATCCACAATGTATAACAATAATTAATAATTAATCATAATAAAAACCAACTGTAGTGCAAGCAGTTAGTTACATAAAATCTATTTACAACACCTAAAAATAGATTTTAATGAGATGTTAGTGCATAATTATTAATCTTTCGTTGGTCCAATAATAATATACTAATAACATCTCCATAAAATAATGTACAACACATTTATCCACGCATCACCGTTGGGCAGAAAACGAAATAAACATGTTACTTATGTAATAAAATTCCATTTAATAAATTTTAAATTTAATTTTTCGTTGGGTAAAATTAAAATATTCATTTATTAAATGTAACATTATGTGACTTTTCTTAATCTTTAATTGTTTCGATTAATAACTCTCCGTTGGGTTGATTATTAATTTTAACAATAAAAGAGTCACGCATACATGTAAATTATTATGATCAAACTCAATTTTTCTTTTTAAACATATTAATCAAGTTTGAAAATTAACATTATTTAAATTTACATGTAACATCTTAAAAGCCCTAATAATATATCACACCATGTTCAAAATTTTAAATTAAAATATATAATTATGAACACGAATTGATTATAAAATAATCACGTTAATTTTAACATGAATATATGAGGGCATAAGAATATCATAATATTATCTAAACATAATAAATAATAAATTTAACATATATTATTTTAATATACATGTTCCTGTTCATGCATAACATTATGAACAATAAAACTTAAAATAAAAATTGATTAATGTACTCCATATATATATATATATATATATATATATATATATATTATATATATATATATAATATATATATAGTAAGGATCTTAGACTCACCCATCTAAAAACTCACCCAACTCACCTATATATACCCTCCTTTTCATTCTCTCTCCTAATTAGACACTCAGCCAAAAAAAAGAGTCGCGCTTCTCCATCTCTCTCCCTCTCGTCGCGACTGAAGATACTTTTCCCTCTCACTTCTCCCTCTCACTTCTCCCCCTCACTTCGCCATATATATCTACAAAGTCTCCCACTCTCTTCCATACGGAATCGACTCCTTCGCATCCAACGGCCTCTTCGTCGCCCTTTCAAGTCGAATCAGTGGCAAGGTAACAAAATTAGAACTTTGGGTCATGATTTTCTTATTTTATGGGGTGAAATCAGGCTTAGAGAAGGTCCAATTTGTGATTTGGTGTTCAATAATAACTTTTTAGGGCTTAAAATTTATGTTCCTCAATGGCTATAATAAGCAAAATTACTGTTGGGTTCTGTATTATGGAGTTGGGTTTTCTGTACTTGGTGAAAAGCCATATAAGTACCACAAATTTCTGTATTATAGAGTTGGGTTTTCTGTACTGAATTGTTAAAGCTAAAAGTAATTTTTACTACACCAATTTTATATTTTGAAAAATTCAATAGCTTTATTTTTTGTAGTGGGCATGGAATACAACTCCGAACAAAGTCATATATACTATTTTTAAGGACAATTGTTAAAATCCAGCATCTTCATTCATTTCAAAAGATTATGCGGCATTCAAAACAGTGATATCACTTATATTACATTCATATATAACCTGTGCTACACTTAATCATTTTTTAAAATTTATTATGGGCAGAATAGAAGAAAATGGATGTCATGAACCATGAAATAGATAGTTGTGGGGATAATGTAGAAATGAAAATGGTTCCGCTGAGGGATGACTTGAGTGAAGAGGGGTTGAATGTGAACAATATTAAAACTGTTGTCTACTATCCTCAAGTAGCCGATGAGTTTACGCCTAAGGTAGGTCAAGAATTTCAAACATTAGACGACGCTCACACTTTTTACAATACATATGCAATGCAGTCGGGTTTTAGTGTGCGAAAGCATACTCAGAAAAAAAAAAGGAGGGAAGCGGTGAGATTTGTAGAAAGTCGTATGTGTGTTATAAACAAGGAAAGGGTAAACTATTTGTCGATGTGGATGCAAGAAGAAAACGTGGATCTATTAAAGAAGATTGTAGTGCAAGAATGATAGTGGTTAAAAGAAATGACATGTACATAGTTACCATAATTGATGAGGGCCATTGTCACCCATTGTCAACTCCACATAAGAGGCATCTTTTACAATCGCATCGTAATGTCTCATCTGTCCAAAAATGTTTGAGTCAACAACTTGCTATGGTCAATATACCACAATGCCAACAATTCAATTTTCTTGCAATGCAGACGGGAGGTATTGAAAATATTGGTTGCACGCAACGAGATTTGTATAACTTTGAAAGAGACAATCGTAATGAGCTGAAGGGACAAGATGGTGATATGTTGAATGAGTACTTGAAGTTAGAACAACAAAAGAATCCTTCATTCACTTTTACAATCGACACAGACAATAAAAAAAGGATTACTCGTTGTTTTTGGGCTGATGCAACTTCTAGACGGGCTTATAGATTACGGCGATGTTGTCATTTTTGATACCACGTACAACATTAATCATTACGAAATGATATTTGCACCACTATTGGGGGTTAATAACCACGGTCAAACTAGTGTATTTGGTTGTGCTTTCTTAAGTGATGAGACCATAGACACTTTTGTTTGGCTATTCAAGTGTGTTTTTTGGAAGCAATGTCAGGTGATGCACCTAAGATGATTATCACCGATCAAGATCCGGCTATGACAAATGCCATTTCACAGATCATGCCGAATACATTTTATAGATATTTTAGTTAGCACATTTTGACCAAATTTTCATAGAAGATTGACTCGGTAAAATACAATGCTTATTAAAAAGAGTTTTCAGATTGCATTTGGAATTCAGAGCTGTGGAAAAGTTTGACTCCACTTGGGTGGAGCTGGTGGAGAAAAGTGGGTTGACTACTAATAAATGGCTACAATCAATGTATGACATCCGTTGTAGATGGGTACCCGCACATGTTAATAATGTTTTCTCAGCCGGCATGTCAAGTAACCAACGAGCGGAGAGTTCTCATGCATTTTTTAAGAGATTTGTTTCTAAAGGAAATTCATTAGTGGATTTTATGATTCAATTTGGTCGGGGCCTTCAACATCAACGATATGTAGAGTTGGAATCAGATAACAAAGATTTGATTGAGAGACCGAAAATGAAAATTGCCAATCACTTCTTAAGTCAAATGGTTGACATTTATACATACTCTATGTATTATAAATTTGAAGATGAGATGTTTGAGACCTTAAATTATAAGTTTGAACTTATGAAGGAGGATGTCAACTACCATGTATACAAGATTTGGCGAAGGGATGTCACAAAATGTAATGTAAGAGAAATTTATTATGACAAATCTTGGGATTATGCAACATGCACTTGCAAAAAGTTTGAGAGTTTGGGAATCTTATGTCAGCATGTACTAGCTTACTTAAATAAGTTTCATGATCTTGACAAGTTACCGACAAAATACATTTTAAATAGGTGGACAAAGACAGCAAAATCAAGTGGTGTAATTGATGATAATGGTGTGGCGATAAAAGATGACAAGTCATACCTTCTCTTGCGGAGTCGTTTGATTCAACGTTCTTTAGATTTGATTGATAGTGCTCTCACAAATGAAAAAAGCCACAAATGTATTAAATGAATGTTTAGATAATGAATATGAAAAGATCAAGCAAATTATACGTAAGAATGATTCCGAAAGAAACAAGGAAATGGAGTGTGGTGGAATTAGTGCATCCAAGTCGGTTAACATGACTTCTACCTATGAACTTACTCATGAAAATAGTCATATTGAGCCGAACCACGTGCGAGCAAAAGGGTGTGGCAAAAGGTTGAAGGGTGGAAAAGAAAGGGCTTTGGAAAAAGCAAAAAAAGTAACGAGTAGACGTTGTCATGCATGTGGCCTAGTTGGTGTGACACACGATAAAAGAAATTGTCCGATGCTTAATAATCTGTAAGCAAATTTACTAATTTTGACTTTGTTATGTATTTAAAATTGATTTTGGTATTTGTTTAAATTTGACTTTGCTAATTGTTTATATGTAGAACTGGAGAATCAAATGATGATGCTACTCAGGAGCAAAGTGTAGCTAATGATTATAGTGATCCAACAGATTTCTAAATTATGAGGTAATGATAATATTCAACCAAGTGTATTAAATTTACAGCAATATTCAGTGTTTTGGAGGTGTATAGAAATTTATAGCAATAGGTAGTGTTTTGGAGGTGTATAAAATTTATAGCAATATGCAGTGTTTTGGAGGTGTATAGCAATTTATAGTAATATTCAATGTTTTGGAGGTGTATTAAATTTATAGCAATGTATTAAGTGAATTTCTGTTTTATGCAGGTGTATGACAGCTGGTCTCATGAATTACTCTGTGTCTCACTTTGTTCAACTCTTGTGATAATTCTCTAAAAATCTTCTGGATGTAAAATTATTTTCTGTGGACAAAATAGGCTATAATATCAATGGCTTCTTTTGTATTTCTTGTTGTTTTTTATATGTAATCAAGCAGCCTTCTACTGCCTTGGTCTTTATTCTAAGGCGCAATTGATATTTACCAATGTAAGAAGGCTTTTATTATTTTTTGAGTACCCATCCTTTTAATATTTAAACTTGATATTTACCAATGTAAATTGATACATGAAGGCTTTTATTATTTTCTTGAGTACCTATCATTTTAATATTTAAACTTGTACCACTTAATTTCTTGTTGAAACATCTTAGCAAAACTCCAAAAAAATTCATTGGCAGGTGGATGGCGGGCGGTACTTAAGTATAGCAAGCCAGAATTGTCAACAAAGTCACTTCTGCTGTGTGGAGTCACACCAGTTGTGGAGGAGGATAGTTAATACATTGTTGTTTATGGTATAAGTGATGTTTGTGCTGGGAAGGGCCAATACTTTCCACGGTGCTCTCATGAATCATGAACTTTCATGAACAAAAAGCAAGAGTACAACCCCCCCCCCCCCCCCCACTCTTAAAATTTCATTATTATTCTAGATTGCCTTTTTGGAACTGATACTTTCATGAGAATCTATTTTTTTGTCCTCCTTCAATATGCCTATTACTTTCTTTTGTACAGGGGATTTAATGTTTCTTTGGTTCTCTGTAAATTTTTGTTTGCTTAATTCTTTTGAACATAAGAAACTTTTAATGTTTATATTTTATCTGTGATAACATATTATTAGACTTATGTCAATATTCATACATGACATATTAGCATGCACATGTTTCATACATGACATATTAGCATTTTTTTTATAGTTTATAGTTAGCAGTCTGATGAATTTCTTTACATTAAGCCAGGTGTACAAGATAGTAAGGAAACAATTATAGTATGTAATCATGGTGAATCAGTTGGAATCCAACCAGTTGTGGATGATAGTAGAGAAACAAATACTCATGGTGGACTCAGTGACACGAGTCTTTTATACAAAATGGAGCTACAAGGAGCTAAGGAGGGAAAAAAACAACTAACACTGAAGGAGGAAGCTATAGGAGCTAGTTTTATGGATTGTACTCATGATGCAACCAAAGAAACAACTACAACAACTTGGTAAATAACGTATTTCATATTTCATTGCCACCACACTATTACACAACCTAAAAAAATGAAAGCATATCATGATTACATGTTTTTCTTGGACAAGGTTACAATAAACTAATACTAAAGTTTAATCAACCAAAATGACAATTTTTACTCCATCTACAATAACATTATTAAAATCAATAATCAAGAACGTACAAGTGCAATAATTAATTGTATTCTTCCTTTGTTGCCTATTGCGCGCATGTTCTCCATCTCTTGCTCCATTCCATTGATCTTTCGAATTAATCCAGGTATTATTTACCTTGATCTGTCGCACATTGAAGGATCGTACCAACCAAAAAACTGACAAGCATTCCTCTGTAAACAAAAAATTTTAAATTTTATGTATAAGTAAATAGAATGAAAGAGATAATATAGAATGAAAGAGATAATAGACAAAAATGGAACACTATCAAACTTACTTTTCCATAATTCGGAGGGTTAGTATCAGTCCATGATGTTTTAAGTTGAGCTGGCCTATCACAATCACATAGTGCATTCATGGCTGCAAATACAAAACATATTCAAGTAAGCCTTAGTCAAAGTATCAGACTCAAAGAATATGTAAACAAACACTATTCCAGCAGCAAATAAATGCAAGGCTAATGTTAATATTAGTGAGACAAGACTACTCTAGCTCGCTGTACGCATAAGAGTCCACAATGTCAATAATTTTGTACAAATAGCTTTGAAATTTTCCATTACAGAGGATGTGCAAAGCATTTCTATTTACATCAAAAGACTACAATATACCAACTTTGCACACCGAACCCAACTCCATCCCAAGCTATTTTGACTATATTAGTGCAATTTCCTCACAGCCAAAGTAAATTCATCAGCAGAAAAAATGACTCATTACTATCACGATGGACTCATTACTGTAAGACCCCGAATTTTATGAAATAAAAGTATTTAATTTTTCTTATAATTACTATTCAGTAAATGGTTAAATTGATAAAAGGTTAAAGTTAAGGGTGATATATGAATTTTTTTCAAAATACACAAGTGGTTATAAAATATTCATTGTTGTCGGGGAATATTCGTTTGGTCGTGGAATATTCTTTCTGTCGGGGAATATTCGTACGACGGCGCAGCCATTTGTGAGCCCCATAACGAATAACTGTCGACGAAGAAAACGACAAAAATTGAGTTTTTATAAATAACGGCGTAATCGTTACCGTTAACACTGTTGGAATACCCGGTGGTTAAAATACAGTAATACGCGTGTTTGCACAGCATTACACGGTTTTACACAGTATTTTTGAATTATTGATCCTTACGTAAGAAGACACTACTCAATAATTGTTACAGTAATTACTGTTCAATATTTTATCTTATTAATTCAATAATTGTTGCGTTGATATTTTTTATTATTGTTGCTAAATAATTGTCACTGCACATCATCTCCATTATCAGATTAATAATTCATATTATTTGGAATAATATTATTAGATAATATTATTGGCAATGTCTAGAAAGTTCTGTCAAGGAGAGGTTTGGTCACCTAATTGCGCGCCAGTAAGGAAAAATCCTTATCGGAAAGTCCCCTCTTTCCTGAAAACTGCCTGGTTGTCATTATTGTGATTCTGTAATATTATTTGTGAATAATTAATTATTGATTTATATGATAAGGAAATATTTATTTTATGTGGATATAAATGATGGATATATTTATTTTTATGTAGATAAAAATGAAATAATTAATGCTGAGGTATTTTATCAGTATTTTGTCGGTGTGGAGGTATTAAAAATCATCCGTTTGTGGATTTCGGATATTTTTGATTTGAAATTTAGAAAAACTCAAAGCTACAAAGTTGTAGAGAATTCGATTTCAGGCAGAATGGATATAAAATTCGTATTTTGATAAACAGTCTTTTTTCTATGAATTATTGAAGTTTCGAAAAATAAAATAATTTTTATTAATTTATGGGTGGGACCCACTTAGGTTGGTGTTGATTAAACACATGGGCTGCTAATTTTTGTCTAGGAAGGCATGCTTGGTGGGTGGCGTAGATTGGTTTTGAAAATAATAATATTTTATTATTTAGTCTCCTTTGGCGTTCTAAGCATTTTTCTATAAATAGGGTGCTTAGTTAGAATTAAAAATCACACCAGAATTCATAAGTTTTCTCTCTTTCTCTCTCTATATTATCGAGCGTATTTTGTGAGTATTTAGAGTGAAAGTTTACTTCGGCTTTATATCCGATATTCAAGTCAGAAGTACTATTCCTTTGAGGTAAGGGATTTTAAGGGTTATTATGTTTTTCAGTTCGTACTTCTTCCGACCTTCAGAAAATTCTGGAAAAATTTGAAATGATATTTTGATGAGTTTTATTGATTTTGTCCAAAAATGGTGATTTTTGGATTTATAGATTAAGAGTTATGAATTTTACGAGAAAATACTATTTTAAAAGTAACCGCTTATAACTCCTCGTGGTTAACTCCAAAATTGATGAAATTTTTATTAGAAGTATATCTATATAATATCAGTGTACTCTGTGAATTTCGGAATTTTTGGATAAAAGTTCAATTTATGATAAATGTCTAAATATTCGACAGTTTTGGCCATATAAAAAATAGTAAATGAATTTTAAAAATTCCGAGAAAAATATATGTTCAATATGTGACTATATTCTGCTAAATCCCAGAAAAGAAATATTTTTGAAACTGATTTGATATTTTTCATGAAAATAGTCTAGTTATGAGTAAATGAATTAAATATGTTATATGAAGTAAAATAATTGAAAAATATAATTTTATGGCTTGAGAATCATATATCAGTTATATGCAGATTTTGTTTATGAGGGTTTTGGTTATTGGTGACGAAATCTTAAGAGTTGGCATTTTATGATGATTAAATGCATTAATTAGTAAAGTGTAAACAATTTAAATAAATTGTTTATAAGTTTAAGAAATGTTATTTCACTATCATTATACCGAAATATTAGTATGGATTTTATTGTGAAATTTCTACCTTTTTGTGTCGAGTTTACTATTCATGAGTTACTATTCACGTGTTACTATTCATGAGTTACTATTTACGAATTACTATTTACAGAAAAATTAGTTTCTTTTTCTGACCAAATTATAGTTGATTTATGAATATTACTCTTGAGATTAAAACTATATGTTGATCATATTATTTTTATTATCATATATAATATTTTTATAACCCTAATGATGATATTTCTCTTTGATTTGAGTGTAAAGATGGGTAAATTTTTGGTATGATCATGATTATGGGTTCTCTTTGGCCAGTAGTGCAAAGTTGAATTGTTGATTGGTATGATCATGACCATTGAATTTATAATTGAATATCTTTAGCTTAAGTGCAAAGGTGAAATGATCAACATGATTATAATTGTTTATATAAATTCTGAAATGATTATATATTTCTTTGAGATATTAATATATTTGGCCTGTAGTGCAAATATGAACTGTTGATGAATATATTTGGTGTAAGACCCCAAATTATTAATAAATGAAATTTAAATTCGCTCTATTTATTATTTTGAAATAGTAAGGGTTAAATTGATTAATGAGGTTAGTTATGGGTAAAATGCGCAAATATTTCAAATAAGCAGGTGGTTATAAAATATTCATTGTTGTCGGAGAATATTCGTTTGGTCGTGGAATATTCTTCCTGCCGGGGAATATTCGTACCACGGCGCAGTCTTTTGTGGGCCCCATAACGGAAAACGATTGGATGAAGAAAACGACAAGTATAAGTTGTTTATAAATAACAGCGTAGTTGTTACCGTTAATACTGTTGGAATATCCGGTGGTTAAAACACAGTAATACGCGTTGTTGCACAGTAGCACACTGTATTGCACCAATTATTGATTCTTACATAAGAAGGCACTACTCAATAATGGTTACAGTAATTACTGTTCAGTATTTTATTTTATTGATTCAATAATTGCTGCGTTGATATTTTATATTACTATTGTTTCAATAATTGTCTCTACACAGTATTTCCCATTATCAGATCAATATTTCATATTATTTGAATAATATTATTAGATAACATTATTGACAATGTCTAGAAAGTTCTGTCTAAGGAGAGGTTTGGTCATCTAACTGCGCGCCAGTAAGGAGAAATCCTTATTGGAAAGCCCTCTCTTTCCTTGGAACGGCCTGGTTGTCATAAATGTGATTCTATAATATTATTTGTGAATAATTAATTATTGATTCATATGATAAGGAAATATTTATTTTATGTGGATATAAATGAGGGATATATTTTTGTGGTTAAAAATGAAGGAATTAAAGTTGAGGTGTTTTATCAGTATTTTGTCGATGTGGAGGTATTAAAAATCATCCGTTTGTGGATTTCGGATATCTTATGTTTAGAATTTGGAAAAAATTTCTTCTACAAAGTTGTAGATAATTAAATTTTCTATGGAAACAAGTGAGTTTTGAAATTTTTTTTTTTATAAAAAAGCTATTTTCTATAAATTATTGAAGTTTCAAAAAATAAAATGATTTTTATTAAATTACGGGACCCACTTTTTGGTTGGTGGATTAAACATGTGGGCTGCTGGGATGAATTTCAGAATTGGCATGCCTTGACAAGTCTTGGTCTTGGCATGCGTAAGAAAATAAGAAAATATTAATTTATTATTTTAGTCTCCTTTGGCGTTCTAGCATTTTCCTATAAATAGAGGGCTAAGTTAGAATTGAAAATCACACCAGAAACAAGTTTTCTCTCTTTTTCTCTCTATATTATCGAGCGTATTCTTGTTAGTATACTTTGAGTGTTGCTATACGGTGCAAGTTTCTGTCAGCACTATACCCGAAAATTCAGTCAGAAGTACGATTATTTTGAAGTAAGGGATGTTATTTTATTTGAAAATGATATTATTTCTTCAATATCATTATGCCGAAATATTGGTTGGAAATTTTTATCAAATTTAGAACTTTTCACGTCGGGGTTACTATTCACGAGTTACTATTCACGAGTTACAATTCACGAATTACTATTCACTGAAAAATGAAATTTTCTTCTTTTCGTCCAAAATATCTATTCTGGGTACTAGCTTTGATTGTATCCATGTTTTGATCATTCTTGAATTTTACTTCACTGTGAATAATTATAAGGTATTTTTGGACATGGATAAATCGAAATATGAATCCTTAATATTTGTTATTTTGTTTCACTGGATTCGTTTTCTTTAAGATATTTTTCATCATCCTCAGTCCTAAATGATGATATTACCTAATATCTTTGGCCTGTAGTGCAAAGATGAATGATTAACTGATGAATATCTTTGGCCCGTAGTGCAAAGATGAACAGGTGTTGAGATGAACATGACCGACCGGTGATACAAATGAATATCTTTGGCCTGTAGTGCAAAGATGAATATTTTATTAAAGATGGTTATTGATTGTTGTTACAAGGATAAAATATTGATGATGGACTTTTAAATCTTAGAAGATAGTAGAACTCATTCTCTACTTGACTCTTCTAATGGTTTGCTATTTCCGCTGCAGTTATTGATTTAAAACTTGTTGTCTATTGTATTCTATTAGATTTTTCCCTGTTGAAGACTAACGATAATTTGTTCTGTATTATCTTAGTCATAATGTTCTTTACTGGGCTAGTTGAGCTCACCCTTTTCCTTTTTGTTTCATTTTTCTCAGGAGGCGAGAATGTAGCGAGTACTAGTCGGGGTATGGAATGATGGTTCTAGAAGTTATTTTAGTAGTCCTCACCATTTTTGTGAAATAATGTATCAATAATTGTAATGAGGACTTATTTGAGTGTAGATATTGTCTAGATGACAATATTTGTATTTAAACTCACAGTTCTTATGTTGTAACAATAAAGATGTAGTTGTTTCTGTACCATGTATTTTGGCGACTCAGAATGGGTGTTGTATACCTATTTTGGGGGCGTCACAGTTGGTATCAGAGCTTAGGGATATGATCTCTGGAGGAGATCGGAGAATAGAACTAGGAGGGGAGAGACGAATAAATCCTTCGCTAGTGTGTCCTACCTAAGTTTATTTATTGGTCAGTCATAATATAGGGGTATTATGTGATTTGTTAATTTATTTAATTAACCCTTGTTTTATGATAGTATTTGAGAATGTCGACTGAGAATGTTAACAGTGGAGTAAATGAGACCGTGGAGACACCGGTGCTTACCAACGAGGAAAACGTGCAACAGGCTGGCAATGTTCCTCCTGTGAACAACACCAATGAGCAGATGATGAATGATGGAATGTTTAGAAGTTTTTTGCAATTCATGCAAAACCAGACGAGGGAGACTCGTGTTCAAAATACAGGAGGAAATGATAGCAATTCACGGTTTGTCACAGCCAAACAGTTCAAAGAATTGGGACCACCAGAATTTAAGGGAAAGCCGGATCCGATCATGGCGGAAACGTGGGTCAAGCAAATTACCAAGATATTCGATGTCTTGGGATGCACGGAGGAACAGAAGGTTCCATTCGCCACCTTTATGTTCCGTGGCGAGGCAGACTACTGGTGGGAGTCTGTGAAGCGTACCCATCCAGCCGCACACAGCATGTCTTGGGAGACATTTCAGAAACTGTTCAATGACAAGTACTTTCCTGAAAGTATTCGTCATATGAAGGAGGTAGAGTTTATTATACTGGAGCAGAATAACATGACGGTGTCTCAGTACGAGGCGAAATTTGTAGAGTTGTCCAGGTTTGCACCTCATTTGGTGGAGAATGAGGAACGTATGACGATGATGTTTCTGAGAGGTTTGAAACCCGGCATACGTCAATATCTCATTTCTCATAAATTTTCTCTCTATTCAGATGTTGTCAATAGGGCTCAATTATTAGAGCGAGATAACGAGTACGGTCAACTGAGGGACCACAATCAGGATCATATCGGTTACAGTAGTCATCAGAACAATGATAACCAGCGGAGAAAGAAAAATACAGACAAGAACGGCAACCACTCTGGTGGTAATCGTGGCTATGAAAATAGAAGAAGCGAGTCGGGAGGAGATTTTAAAAAGAGGAGATTCAACAATGACAATACGAAGACGTCAGCACCAGCAGCAACTGGTTCCAAGGGAGGAGAACGACCACCGGTTATATGCTATAAGTGCGGAAAAGAAGGACATATCAACCCAAACTGCCCACAACAGTTTAAGGTATGTTATAATTGTGGAAAGGAAGGACATATCGCTCAAGATTGAACTGTAGTAAAACCAAGTCCAGCGGGGATGGTAACTCAAAAAGCTGTCCTAGAAAAGATAAAGTCAACGGTTCTTGGAAGAGCGTTTGTCGTGACTGGTCAACATGCGAGGAACCCAAACGAGGTGATCACGGGTAAGCTAATCATAAATTCATGCGAAGTTTATACCTTATTAGATACCGGTTCTACCCATTCTTTTATCTCTCCTGCTTGTGCTCAACGTTTAAACTTGACTCCGGAGAAGTTAGACTTTGATTTATCTGTGGAGACTCTGTTAGGAGAAACTTTCATCACATCCACTGTTTATAAATCTTGTTTGATCCAAGTTGGCACCATCACATTACCTGTTGACCTTATTTCTTTAAAGATACTTGCTTTTGATGTGAATTTAGGGATTGATTGGTTAACTACTCATCATGCCAAAATTGATTATTTTCGTAAGGTTGTTAGTTTTCATATTCCTAACTAACCTGTTGTACGAATTCAAGCAACTAAGCCATTAAAATCAATCACTGTTATATCAAGCCATAAAGCCATTCGTTTATTAAAAAACGGATGTCAAGCTTTCTTAGCCCATGTTATGGATTTGAATAAAGACACGTCAAATTTGAATAATATTCCTGTTGTTATTGACTTTCCTGACGTATTTTTTGAAGAACTTTCCGGTCTACCTGTGACGCCCCCAAAATAGGTCCAATCCATCCAACCCATTCTGAGTCGCCAAATACATGTTACATAAAATAACTACAACTTTATTATTACAATTGTCGTGCAAAATACGACAACACATATACTGTGAGTTTAAATACAAATATTATCTAATAATATTATCAATAATATTATCTAATAATATTATTCAGATAATATGAATTATTGCTCCGATAATGGAAATACTGCGTAGTGACAATTATAAAATATCAACGTAGTAATTATTTAATCAATAAAATAAAATACTGAACAGTAATTACTGTAACCATTATTGAGTAGTGTCTTCTTACGTAAGAATCAATAATTTGTGCAATACAGTGTGCTACTGTGCAACAACACGTATTACTGTGTTTAACCACCGGGTATTCCAACAGTATTAACGGTAACAACTACGCCGTTATTTATAAATAACTTATACTTGTCGTTTTCTTCATCCAATCGCTTTCCGTTATGGGGCCCACAAAAGACTGCGTCGTCGTACGAATATTCTCCGACAGTAAGAATATTCCACGACCAAGCGAATATTTCCCGACAACAATGAATATTTTATAACCACTTGCTTATTTAAAATATTTGCGCATTTTACCCATAACTAACCACATTAATCAAATCAACCTTTACTATTTCAGAATAATAAATAGAGGAAATTAAATTTTATTTATTAATAATTTGGGGTCTTATAACCTCCTCTCCTTATGAAATTTCGTCCTCGAAATTGACATACGTACCTGGTGTTTCAAAAAGATGAGGATACCTCGCTTTCATTTCCGTTTCCAACTCCCAGGTCATTTCCTCAATAGCATGGTTTCTCCACAAAACTTTAACTTGTGGTATGACCTTCGTGCGTAGGACATGCTCCTTCCTATCCAAGATCTTGACAGGTACCTCCTCGTACGTTAAGTCTTCGGCTATCTCGTCCGGTTCTAACTCAATAACGTGGTTCGGGTCTTTTACATATTTACGAAGCACAGATATATGAAAAACATTATGAACACGAGACATTCTTGGAGGTAACGTGAGTCTATAGGCCACATTTCCTATTCGGTCAAGAATCTGAAATGGACCAATAAATCGTGGATTGAGCTTTCCTCTCTTTCTAAATCTTGTAACTCCTTTCCATGGAGCTACACGTAATAATACATGATCCCCAATGTCAAATTCCACGTCCTTTCGATGAAGATCCGCATAACTCTTTTGTCGATCCTGTGCCGTTTGAATACGTTGTCGAATCGTTTGAATTTTCTCTGTAGTCATTCGTACCAACTCTGGTCCCAACAATGTTACTTCTCCCACCTCATCCCAGCATACTAGAGAGTGGCACTTTCGTCCATACAATGCCTCAAATGGAGCCACACCTATACTTGCCTGATAACTGCTATTGTAGGAGAATTCCACCAATAGTAGGTACTTATCCCAACTCCCTTTGAAATCTAGGACACAAAGTCTTAATAGATCTTCAAGAGTTTGAATAGTCCTCTCTGATTTCCCGTCCGTTTGAGGATGGTATGCCGAACTAAATCGTAAATCCGTGCCCATAGCTTTTTGCAAGCTAACCCAAAATCTTGAAGTGAATCTTGGGTCACGATCCAAAAATATGGATACTGGCATGCCATGCAACCTCACAATCTCATTTATGTACATACTAGCAAGACGTTCAAGGGAATAAGTCTCCCGTATCAGCAAGAAATGAGCAGACTCGGTTAATCTATCAACAATAACCCAAAAAGCATTTATGCCTTGAGAAACCGTAGGAAGACTCGTAACGAAATCAATGGTAATGTGTTCCCACTTCTATTTCGGAATCTCAAGTGGTTGCAATGGACCCTTTGGTACTTGATGCTCCGCCTTTACACGTTGACAAAGTTAAATACCTCGAGATAAACTTTGCAATCTCTTCATCATGATCTTGTACTTTAAATCAGAATTGTTAGGAACACAAAGTCTAGAGTGGACTCGAAGTATTCCTTCTTCATCGATTCTTGCTTCTAGAATAGCACCTTCTTGTACTTTCTTCTTCATACGCATCAGCTCCGGGTCTATAGCTTGAGCAACTTTAACTTTATCAATTAAAGTTGATTCTACGCGTATACTTGACATTATCGCACTCGTTCCTGCATATGATCTTCTACTCAATGCGTCAGCTACCGCGTTCGCTTTTTCAGGATGGTATTGGATGGTATGATCGAAATCTTTTAACAGCTCGAGCCAACGTCGGTGTCGCATGTTGAATTCTTGGAAGCTCTTCTCACATTCCTCGGTCCATTCGAAGTTTGTATCTTTTCGAGTCAGCTGAGTTAATGGAGTAGCGATTCGAGAAAATCCTTTTACAAATCTCCGATAATAGCCAGCTAAGCCTAGAAAGCTATGTATTTCGATTACTGACTTAGGTTGCTCTCAACTGTGACTCATATCCCAATCTTGGATAGCATATCACAATGACACCTATCAGTTTACTACCGCAAGAATATGGCGTCCCCTACAGAGAGTCTGGATTCAGTGCATTCCACAAAGGAAGTCACCAGATAAAGGCTCGGGTACAAACTTCTACAGTTAGGTTTTTAACTCCTGAAGTTCAATAGGAGCCATTCGATATGAGATTTTAGAAATGAGTTTTGTACCAGATTCAAAGATGATACAAAATTCAATATCACGCTCTGGGAGTAAGCCAAGAAATTCTTCAGGAAATACGTCAGGGATTTACTAACAATAGAAATATCATTCAAATCTGACGTATTTTTGTTCAAGTCCATAACATAGCTAAGAAAGCTTGACATCCGTTTTTCAATAAACGAATGACTTTACGGCTTGATATGAAAGAGTTTGACTTCAATGGTTTGGTTACTTGAATTTGAATAACAGGTTGCTTAGGAATATGAAAACTAACAACCTTACAAAAGCAATCAATTTTGGCATGATGAGTAGTTAACCAATCAATTCTTAAAATCACATCAAAAGCAAGTATCTTTAAAGAGATAAGATCAACAGGTAATGTGATGGTGCCAACTTGGATCAAACAAGATTTATAAACAGTGGATGTAACGAAAGTTTCTCCTAACGGAGTTCTCACAGATAGGTCAAAATCTAACTTCTCCGGAGTCAAGTTTAAACGTTGAGCACAAGCAGGAGAAATAAATGAATGGGTAGAACCGGTATCTAATAAGGTATAGACTTTGCAAAAATTTATAATTAACTAACCCGTGCTAACTTCGTTCGGGTTCCTCGCATTCTGCCCAGTCACGAAAAACGCTCTTCCAGGAATCGTTGACTTTGACTTTTCTGGGACAACTTTTTGAGTCACCACCCCCGTTGGACTTGGTTTCGCTACAGTGCAATCTCGAGCGATATGTCCTTCCTTTCCATAGTTATAACATACCTTAAACTGTTGTGGACAGTTTGGGCTGATATGTCCTTCTTTTCCGCACTTATAGCATATGACCGGTGGTCGTTCTCCTCCCTTGGAACCAGTTGCTGCTGGTGCTGACGTCTTCGTATTATTATTGTTGAATCTCCTCTTTTTAAAATCTCCTCCCGACTCGCTTCTTCTATATTCATGGCCACGATTACCACCAGAGTGGTTGTCGTTCTTATCCGTATTCTTCTTTCTCCGCTGGTTATCATTGTTCTGATGACTGCTGTCACCGGTATGATCCAGGTTGTGGTCCCTCGATTGACCGTACTCGTTATCTCGCTCTAATAATTGAGCCCTGTTGACAACATCTGAATAGAGAAAATTTATGAGAAATGAGATATTGACGTATGCCGGGTTTCAAACCTCTCAGAAACATCCGCGTCATACGTTCCTCATTCTCCACCAAATGAGGTGCAAACCTGGACAACTCTGCAAATTTCGCCTCGTACTGGGACACCGTCATGTTATTCTGCTCCAGTCTAATAAACTCTACCTCCTTCATATGACGAATACTTTCAGGAAAGTACTTGTCATTGAATAGTGTCTGAAATGTCTCCCAAGACATGCTGAGTGCAGCTGGATGGGTCCGCTTCACAGATTCCCACCAGTAGTCTGCCTCGTCACGGAACATAAAGGTGGCGAATGGAACCTTCTGTTCCTCCGTGCATCCCAAGACATCAAATATCTTGGCAATTTTCTTGACCCACGTTTCCGCCATGATCGGATCCGGCTTTCCCTTAAATTCTGGTGGTCCCAACTCTTTGAACTGCTTAGCTGTAACCAGCTGTGCGTTGCCATTGTTTCTTCCTATATTTTGAACAGGAATCTCCTTCGTCTGGTTTTGAATGAATCGCAAAAAACTTCTAAACATCTCATCGTTCATCGTCTGCTCAGTGGTGTTGTTCACAGGAGGAACATTGCCAGCCTGTTGCACGTTCTCCTCGTTGGTGAGTATAGGCATCTCCACCGTTTCATTTACTCCACTGTTAACATTCTCAAATACTGCCATAAAACAAGGGTTAATTTAACAAATTAACATATCACATAATATCCCTATATTATGATTGACCAACAAATAAGCTTAGGTAGGACACACTAGCGAAGGATTTACTCGTCTCTCCCCTCCTAGTTCTATTCCCCGATCTCCGCCAGAGATCATATCCCTAAGCTCTGATACCAACTGTGACGCCCCCAAAATAGGTCCAATCCATCCAACCCATTCTGAGTCGCCAAATACATGGTACAGAAAATAACTACAACTTTATTATTACAATTGTCGTGCAAAATAGGACAACACATATACTGTGACTTTAAATACAAATATTGCCATCTAGACAGTATTCATACTCAATTAAGTCCTCATTATACTTATTGATACACTATTTTACAAAATAGTGAGGACTACTAAAATAACTGTCTTGAACCATCATTCCACACCCCGACTAGTACTTGCTATATTCTCGCCTCCTGAGAAGAAAAATGGAACAACAAGGAAAAGGGTGAGCTCAACTAGCCCAGTAAAGAATATTATGACTAAGATAATATACAACAAATTATCGTTAGTCTTCAACAGGGAAAAATTTAATAGAATACAATAGACAACAAGTTTTAAATCAATATTCGCAGCGAAAAATAATAATTCATAGAAGAGTTACGTAGAGAATGAAATCTACGATTATCTATGAATTTAAAAGCCCATCATCAACATTTTATCCCTGTAACATCAATCAATAAATATCTTGTAACAAATAGTCATCTTTGCACTACATGCCAAAGATATTCATCAGTTGGTCATGTTCACCTCAACACCTGTTCATCTTTGCACTACGGGCCAAAGATATTCATCAGAAATCATTCATCTTTGTACTACAGGCCAAAGATATTCAATTATATCATCATTTAGGACTGAGAATAATGAAAAATATTTTAAATGAAACGAATCCAGTGAAATAAAATAATAAATATTAAGGATTCGTATTTCAGCTATTCCATGTCCAAAAATACCTCATAAATAATCATAGTGGAGTAAAATTCAAGAATGATCAAAACATGGATACAATCAAAGCTAGTATCCATAATAGATATTTGGACGAAAAGAAGAAAATTTCATTTTTCGGTGAATAGTAACTCGTGAATAGTAACTCGTGAATAGTAACTCATGAATAGTAACCCCGACATGAAAAGTTCCAAATTTGATAAAAAATTTAGATCAATACTTCGGCATAATGATATTGAAGAAAATAATATCATTTAAGAAGAAATAACATCCCTTACCTCGGAAAGACGGTACTTCTGACTGGAATACTAGATATAGTGTTGAAGGAAACTTGCACCGTATAGCAACACTCAAAGTATCAAATACTCACAAGAATATGCTCGATATAGAGAGAGAAATAGAGAGAAACTTGTGTTTCTGGTGTGATTTTCAATTCTAACCTAAGCACCCTATTTATAGGAAAATGCTTAGAACACCAAAGCAAAAAATTGAATATAATAATAATATATTTAACAAATTTTTCTTAGCCCACCTTGACCATCTGAATTCAGCCATAACACATGTTAATGATGTCCACAAAATACAAAAAAATGTTTTTCTAAACAAAAATAATTAAAACTTCCAAAAATCAATTATTTCAGAATTTCGAAACTTCAATAATTCATAATAAATAGCCCTTTCATCAGAAAATTCGAATCTCGCGAGTTTTTATAGGAAATTCAATTCTCTACAACTTTACAGAAGAAAGTTTTTCCAAATTTCAAACAAAAATTGACCGAAATCCACAAACGGATAATTTTACAGTCTATAATAAATTTTCGGTCAAGAATTGTGTCCACCAACACACAAAACATGTGTTAAACATTTAATCCAACAAAAATATTCTTCCTCCTCATATACTCATATATCCCACATTCATTATAAAAATATCACCGTTAATATATTATTAAAATAATATATTTAAATGAATTATTTTATCAGAAAAAGATAAAATATTAATTTTTAACAATTGTCACATTTAAAAATTTTCTCCATCTATATCCACATAAAATTAATATTTTTCTCATCATATAAATTAATAATTAATTATACACGAATAATATTATAGAATCACAGTACTGGCAGCCAGGCCGTTCCCAGGAAAGAGGGGGCTTTCCAATAAGGATCTCTCCTTACTGGCGCGCAATTAGATGACCAAACCTCTCCTTAGACAGAACTTTCTAGACATTGCCAATAATGTTATCTAATAATATTATTCAGATAATATGAATTATTGCTCCGATAATGGAAATACTGCGTAGTGACAATTATAAAATATCAACGTAGTAATTATTTAATCAATAAAATAAAATACTGAACAGTAATTACTGTAACCATTATTGAGTAGTGTCTTCTTACGTAAGAATCAATAATTGGTGCAATATAGTGTGCTACTGTGCAACAACACATATTATTGTGTTTAACCACCGGGTATTCCAACAGTATTAACGGTAACAACTACGCCGTTATTTATAAATAACTTATACTTGTCGTTTTCTTCATCTAATCGCTTTCCGTTATGGGGCCCACAAAAGACTGCGCCGTCGTACGAATATTCTCCGACAGTAAGAATATTCCACGACCAAGCGAATATTCCCCGACAACAATGAATATTTTATAACCACTTGCTTATTTAAAATATTTGCGCATTTTACCCATAACTAACCACATTAATCAAATCAACCCTTACTATTTCAGAATAATAAATAGAGGAAATTAAATTTCATTTATTAATAATTTGGGGTCTTACACTACCCCCGGAACGTGAAATTGAATTCTTAATTGATCTTGAACCGGGTACAAAACCCATTTCTAAAATCCCATATCGAATGGCTCCTATTGAACTTCAGGAGTTAAAAGTCCAACTACAGAAATTGTTAGACATCGGTTTCATTCGTCCTAGTACATCTCCTTGGGGTGCTCATGTTTTATTCGTAAAAAAGAAAGACGGGAGTATGCGACTTTGTATTAACTACCGAGAATTAAACCATGTCACCATCAAGAATAGGTATCCACTACCTCGTATTGATGACCTGTTTGACTAGTTACAATGAGCACAATTCTTTTCAAAGATCGATCTTCGTTCTGGATATCATCAGCTGAAGGTTAGAACTGAGGATATTCCAAAGACTGCCTTCAGAACTCGGTACGGGCATTATGAATTCCTAGTCATATCTTTTGGATTGACTAATGCTCCTGCAGCTTTCATGGATATGATGAACCGAGTATTCAAGGATTATTTGGATCAGTTCGTTGTTATCTTTATTGATGACATCCTCATATATTTCAAAAGCCGTGAAGATCATGAGCACCATTTGAAGTTGGTACTCCAAAGGCTGCGAGAAAATAAGTTATATGCTAAGTTGAAGAAATGCGAGTTCTGATTTGAGGAAGTAGCATTCCTAGCGCATGTGGTGTCAAAACATGGAGCATCTGTTGACCCGACGAAGATTAAAGCAATAAAAAGTTGGGAGCAACCAAAGACGGTGACCGAAGTACGTAGCTTTCTGGGCTTAGCTGGTTATTATCGGAGATTCGTGGAAGGATTTTCTCGAATCGCTACCCCGTTAACTCAGCTGACTCGGAAAGATATCAAATTCGTATGGAGCGAGGAATGCGAAAAGATTTTTTAAGAGCTTAAGAGGAGACTCATTTCGGCACTTGTTTTGACCATACCATCTGGTTCGGATGGATTTTTTATCTACAGCGATGCTTCAGGCAAAGGGTTAGGATGTGTTCTCATGCAACATGGGAAAGTCATAGCCTATGCCTCGCGACAACTTAAAGAATATGAGAGGAATTATCCTACTCATGATCTAGAGTTGGCAGCAGTCGTTTTCGCGCTAAAGATCTGGAGGCACTATCTATATGGGGAGAAAGTGGAGATATATTCAGACCATAAAAGCCTCAAATATTTCTTCACTCAAAAAGAACTCAACATGCGGCAACGACGTTGGCTCGAGCTGTTGAAAGATTACGACCACACTATTCAATACCATCCTAGAAAAGCAAACGTGGTAGCTGACGCGTTGAGTAGAAGATCATATGCAGGAACGAGTGCGATGATGTCAAGCATACGCATAGAACCAACTTTAATTGATAAAGTTAAAGTTGCTCAAACCACAGACCCGGAGCTGATGCGTATGAAGAAGAAAGTGCAAGAAGGTGCTATTCTAGAAGCAAGAATCGATGAAGAAGGAATACTTCGACTCCACTCCAGACTTTGTGTTCCTAACGTGTGACGCCCCCAAAATAGGTATACAACACCCATTCTGAGTCGCCAAATACATGGTACAGAAAGCAAACTACAACTTCAATAATAAAATTGTCGTGCAAAATACGACAACACATATTGTGAGTTTAAATACAAATATTGTCTTCTGGACAATATCCACACTCAAATAAATCCTCATTACAATTATTCAAACACTATTTTATAGAAATAGTCAGGACTGCTAAAACATCTTTCTAGAACCATCACTCCATACCCCGACTAGATCCTGCTATATTCTCACCTCCTGAGAAGAAAAATGGAACAAAAAGGAAAAGGGTGAGCTCAACTAGCCCAGTAAAAAATATTATGACTAAGATAATATACAACAAATTATCGTTAGTCTTCAACAGGGAAAAATCTTATAGAATATAATCGACAACAAGTTTTAGATCAACAACTGCAGCGGAAACAGCAAACCATTAGAAGAGTCAAGTAGAGAAAGAATTCTACTATCTTATAAGATTTAAAAGTCCATCATCAATATTTTATCCTTGTAACATCAATTAATAATCATCTTTATCCAAATATTCATCTTTGCACTACAAGCCAAAGATATTCATTTGTATCACCTGTCAGTCATGTTCATCTCAACACCTGTTCATCTTTGCACTACAGGCCAAAGATATTCATCAAGTAATCATACATCTTTGCACTACAGGCCAAAGATATTCAGTAATATCATCATTTAGGACTGAGGATAATGAAAAATATCTTAAAGAGAACGAATCTAGTGAGACAGAAGGACAAATATTAGGGATTCGTATAACAGTTTATCCAAGATCAATAATACTTCATAATAATCAATTGTGAAGCAGAATTCAAAAATAAAGATCAAAACATGGATACAACCAAAGATAGTAACCATAATAGACATCTTGGACAAAAAGGAAAAATTTTATTTTTCGGTGAATAGTGCCGTATTCGTGAATAGTACCGTATACGTGAATAGTGCCGTATACGTGAATAATAACCCCGACACAAAAAGTTCTAAATTTGATAAAAACTCATATCAATATTTCAGCATAATGATATTGAAGGAAATAATATCATTTAAGAAGAAAATAATATCTTTTACCTCAAAATATCAGTACTTCTGGTCGGAATACCGGTATTAGGCTGAAAGAAACTTGCTCTGATGAATAGAAACTCTCAAAGTATCTAAATACTCACAAAATACACTCAATAATCTAGAGAGAAAAAGAGAAAAAACTTGTTTCTGGTGTGATTTTCAATTCTAACTTAGCCCTCTATTTATAGGAAAATGTTAGCACGCCGAAACAGACTTAACCTGCAACCTGATGGCTTTACCTGCTACTATTCCCACCCACCACATTTGAATAAAAATCTCAGCACATTTCTTCACCAACCAAGAGTGGGGCCCACCAATTCTAGAATTTTCCATAAAAATGATAAACTTTGAAAATTCAACAATTTCTGAACCATCGTATTCTTCTTCTTCTTCACCAAAGATATAGAACCGGTAAGTAGTCTGAACTCACACTCCTTAATTTTGTCAACTATCCAGTGAGAAGCTCTGAATTCTTCAAAGTAAAAATATGTGACATTGTTATTCTCGATCTATACATTCTATATTTGGAAAAACCATGAGGCTGGCAATATATATATAATTATTGCTTCGAGATTTCTTGTTTTTTTCTTTCATTCATATGTACTAACTACCATGTTACTTACTGCCTAACTGGTGTACAATTAGAAATGATATGTTAGCGTAAAATTTTACTTGTATTTTAAAATATATTAAAAAGATGTATCTATAATTTTAAAATATATTAAAAAGTTGTATCTTTAAAATTTTGAGAACGGAAAGAGTATGTGTGCTGATTTTTTTTTTTAATACAAATAGAAAGAGTATTGGAGGCTTGTTAGCCGGCATCAGGCAACATTTTTATAAGTTGACCAGATGCAATGAGCATGAGCACTTGTGATCTGAGTACTTATCCTGAAGGAAAGGAATCAAGGTTCAAATGGGCACCATATATAGAACTAGAACTAGACCTAGAACTGATGAATTTGTTCTTTCTCTCTCTCTAGTTCGACTCTTAATCTAATGGTAATATTGTTTACCTACAAATTTAAATGAAATTATATTAATTTTAAAATTCTCAAATTAACTTCAAAATGTCAAAATGCACCTCTAATTATGAGAAGAACTAGTAAAATACTCAGACATGTAATTGAATTCGGATGGGTCAGTGACCGAGTCATGAACGTCATTTAATTAAATCGAAAACTGAAGTAGAGAATTGTAAACAAACAAACAAACTGAAAATAAAGAACTAATTACAAAATAGATTATGACCATTCTCAAATATCGAAGACATCGAAAATTTTAAAGAAAGACAAATTAGTTTGGTCGCCTTTTGTTTAATCTTTTGTCCTATTTTCGAATAGCTACATCTTATATATTCACAATATAAATTTATAATTAAAATTAAAATACTTTCTACGTTATATAAAAAAGAGTCTAATTTATAGCTTTTGCATATATTAAACTAGAATTTTTGTTCCATATTTACTCTTAAAATTAATAAGTTATTAGTTTAAAAATAGTAGCATAATAATTAAGTTATTATAATTAATAGAAAGAAGACTATTTGTTGGGATGTAATTAACAAATGCCATTTTCGAAAGTGATTGCGGGCATGTAATTGATGGACCTTGGATTTGGTTGGTTGTAAGGATTATAATCTTATTAATATCAAGTGTAATATTTGTTTTTAAATTTAGACTTGATATTATTAGTCTAGGGATTATAAAATGGCTTAATAATCTTGGAATTATAATCTGATTATATTTCGGGGCTTGCAAACAAATATAGCATTGAGGGTAAACGTTTGGATGAGTCTTATTTGGGGAAGATAAATTTGTGTCTATTATTTTATTTTTTTCATGTTATTAATGAGGATGTAATTAGTTAAAATTTTGTTTTCAATTCCAATTTCAAAACTTGAAATTGATTTGCCAAATAATTACAGTAATACTTTAGTTGTTTAGTACTACTGTTTCTGAGTTTGATCACTTGTAAATTTGAAATTAATCCTGTCTATCTAGAACTTATTTTGTGTTTGCCACAGAATATGACTTTCTAATGAAGTTACCGCTGATCAATACTGATACATAATTGAATATATAACCTTAAAAACATAGCTAATAAGGAATCATACTAGCTCGATCATAAATATATAACAACCACCCCCAAGGGGTAAACAATTACTACAAAATGAAACAGGAAAATTAAATAATGACAAATAATCTGGAACACAAGCCAATCAAATAAAATATGATCACAACAAATCCATGGGAATATTATACGCTGCATGCATGCTGTAATATCTCAAGGGCTAGTGGTTGATGGGGGTGGAGAAAAGAAAGGAATGGATGGTATAGTTGTAGGAATATTGATGCTTGGAATGGTTGGGAGTGATGCCGGTAAAGGAGGCAATGTCACCTTTGGGATTGTTGGCAAAGTTGGCAGCGTGGGTGGCAAAGGAGTCGTAGGCAGTGGTGGCAATGCTGCTGGTTTGGGAAGAGTTGGGATTGCGGGTAATGGAGGCAATGCAACCTTAGGCAGAGATGGAATAGTAGGCAATGTTGGTACTGCTGAAGTTTGTAGCAAATGGCGAGCCGCAAGACTCACATCTATGCTTGAGAGTGATAATACTACCATCAATGTTAGGGCAATGCAATGCTTAAAAGAAGCCATTATAGTTGTTTGATAGGAGCTGAAGTTTGAGGGGCTAGCTAAGTTTTCCTTTTGAGTTTTGAGTACTAGGAAATGCATGTGTTGTAACTTGAGTTGGAAAGAGAACAACTTGTAATGGACATTTATAGCCTATAGGGTAGTAACTAATGAAGGGTTTTTAGAGTTTGATGAAATGTTGGTGGGTAAGTGTGGAAAAGCACTTGTTAGTTCATCCTCTCAACTAGATGGATAATATCAGTATATATATATACTAGATGTGTCCCGTGTCTCCGGCACTATATAGACGGTGGAATTTATCTCAAACTTTGAACGGCCCAGATGATTTATTAGGATGAGCGAAAAATTCAAAATTAGTTGTATTTTGTTAGATAGATATCATGAATATGATGAGATTAACGTATGATTCTGGCCCGACCCGACGATAACTCTTGCATTATGGTTTCTTGAGGTCAAAAGTTTGATTCTTTGGGTGTATGTGCCCTCGGAAATTAGAAAAAAAATATGATGGGATTGCCACATGGTTGCATAGAATTAGGTTGTCAAATTAAGACCAAGTGTTATATTATTCCCCTCATCCTACAAAAAGTGTCCTATATGTAAATTTTTTGAATATTTAAAACTGAGCAAAGATAAAAAAAAATAAAAACATTTTACGTTACCAAGTTTACAAGTTACTAAACTTGGACTGTTGAGTTTGACTTGGGACCCACTAAAACGTTGCTCAAATATGTTATCTAAAACTTACCTGACAATTCGTTTCTAAGTTTATCAATGATTTATAGGGGCTATTAGGCTTTAAATTAGAATAATATATCCGTAGATATTGTGTCATTTTATATTACTATTAATAAAAATATTTTTTTTCTAAAATTAAATAAATTACAAATGACACTATTTCGGTAAAAAAGAAAAGAAAAAAAGAGGGAGTATTATATATTAAAGCATTTTACATAAAATATTCTTAGAATGAATAATGTTAAAGACACAACTTATTTTACAATTTGCTGATGTGACATACTTAACCAAACTTTTTATTTAGGGCCGAAAATTATATTAAAATAATTTATTTATTGAGATAAAATATGTCATATCAACAAATTATAAAATAAATTGTCTCTCTAACGTTACTCTTGTCAGCGTATACGATTACTTTTCCCAAAAATTGAAGTCGCTCGTAGGTAATCTACATGGGAAGGCGCCTTGACCGTCCAATAAATAAAGGTAACTACTATATGCTGACCGTGAGTAGAACAATTTGTAGAAAAACGCTATAATTTGCAAATGGATGCGATGGGCCAAGAGATGGCTTCTATGGGCCTTGTTTGTGGGTTTTGTAATTGTATAAAGGCTACCTAGTTTTATGTGCCCTAATTGTTCAAAAACAATTGTGCACATGAATATAGCACTAAGGCTGTAAAATGAGCAAATAGGATTCGTACTCGCTCGACTATAAGTTTGATTCGAACTCGACTCGAAATATAAATGAGTCATATATGAACAAATTTTAAAATTCGATAATTTTCTCGAACCTCCTCAAATTATAATTTTCTATTGATACTCTGATCATATTTGTTCAAAAAGTTCAAACTTCTCGGGCTCGATTCGAGATCGTGTTCGACAAGGTAGCTAAACGAGCTTCAATCAAACCTTATTTTATACACAATAAATTTTATGAACCAAATTTGAGCAACTCAATACTCGATTCAACTCGGTTCATTTACACTCTTACATAGCACATAGAGAGATGAAATTTTATATTTGATTGTGATTTAAAATAAATAAATTATATTAAATACTTTACAAGGATAATATTCAAGTGTGCACTAAATATTTATATTAATAATAACTAAATATATGGTAAAATTAAAAAAAAGTTTTAACAAAAATTGTGAAATCAAGTTTGTGTTTTTAATTATATGGTAGATACATATTTTTTTGAAAAACAAATATGATTTACACGGTCGCATGGTATTTAACCCATTGGTATGATCGGTCCGAATCAAGTGCATACCCCTTATCTTACACACCTGTGCTCACCCTCCTTTAGGCGACGGTTTTGGTCATACAATCGTCGTCTATACTTTTAGCGACAGATAACATATAGCGTCGCTAAAAGTATAGACGACGGTTGTATGACCGAAACCGTCGCCTAAAGGGGGGTGAGCACGGGTGAGTAATATAAGGGGTATGCACTTGATCCTTGCTCTTGGTATGACTCGCCTCATAATATCCACGAGGTCGAAGATCACAGTAAAGAGGGTGTGTGTCAATATAACAAAAAAAATGATTTAACACAACAAAAATTATTAGATCGTGTACCTTTCCTATTAAAAATCCACATCGTTAGTATAGGTACTTGAATTTGCTTAAATCAATATTTTTCAAAGGAAGATTAATTTGTTCCAAATTAATTGGGAGACTAAAAATAAATCCCATATTATAAGTCCAAGAGTATGAAAACAAGGGTAAATTAAAAAGATAAAATAAATTAATTAAAAAATATTAATAATCTAAAATAAAGGATTATAAACAATTAGTGAAAGTAAAGTTAAAAAATACACCCACATTACTTTAAGTTGCCAACGACTTAGGGGGTGTATTCAATTAAGATTTTTAAAGACTTTTTTTAAGTGACAGACTTTTGTAGAGTTTGTGAATTTTAAAGACTTTTAAAAACTTTAAAGACTTTTAAAATGATTTTTATAGACTCCATGAAATAAGTGACAGCTTTTAATAGACTTTTTACTAAGATTTTGATAAACCTTTGTATACTTCTAATATATCTTACAGTTTATATTAATTGTTAATTAGCCCGTGTGTAAGGCCTCTCCCACTTTTTTTATGAACTAGAGAAAATCTCATTATTTCATTAAATTATTGTGGCATCAGATTTTATATATGTTGAAAGCATTCATATTATTCTACTCATTTCATGATAAATTTGGATACTCGGATATGAATAAAACTTTAGAAGCTACAGACGCAACACAAAAATTAAACTCACTTTTCATTGAACTATATATACTATATATGCGTACGTTTTTTTACTATGAGTGCCAAACTCTGATTTTCACAAAAAAATATGACAATAAAAATATATATGATCAAAAGTCACAAAATTTTATACATGTGAGTAAATTGCCACCAAGTTATAAAAAAATTATTAGAGAGAATTTAGTCGGGTAAGACACAAACAAAATTGCCAAAGAGATTTTATTTTAAAAAAATTATTAATAGTTGTTATTAAACCAAAATTGACTGTTAAAAAAATAATTATGCGACTTTTTAATTTATTTATGATGTTAGAAATTAATTAATTAAAATGCTGCATAACTAATTTTTTAACAGTCAACCGTTGTCATCTTTTAACTAATTTTTTTAATTTTGACGAGTTTTAGAATTTATCAAGATTCGTATATATCATATACTATATCTATATAATATAAAATATATATAACTAACTGTGTCCCGTGCCTCCGACACTATATGGACGGTGGAATTTATCACAAACTTTGAACGGGTCAGATGATTTATTAGGATAAGCGAGAAATTCAAAATCAGTTATATTTTCTTAGATAGATATAATATTAAAAATCAAAATTTACTGTTTAATTTTTCAAAGTCATAACGAGATATTCCTATAATAAAAGTTTGTGAAATTTATTTAATTTTTAATAAATTTAGTAAAAAAAATATAAACAGTTTATAATTTTAATAACTATATTTTCTAAAATTAGATTATTTTATATTTATTTTAAGTTAAAAATTTATCAGAGAGTTTTGCAACTTTTGAATTTTTCATAAAATATCTCTAGTAATTTTATTACTGGCGATTTGAATTTTCACATTTGTGTTTAATATTTGGAAGTGTTTTGAAGTCTTTAGAGATGATGTCAGACTTTAGGAAGGTGTATTTAATTAAGACTTTTAAATACTTTTAAAGTTTGGTTGTATTCAATTAAGACATTTAAAGAGTTTATAAAAGTTTACTGGTATTCAATTATAATTTTTGTAATGTCTTTAAAAGTTATGTGGTAATAAATTGAGACTTTTATAAAATCTATAAAAGTATTTTGCTATTCAAAAAGTCGTAGATTTTTAAGATTTCTATCAAATGGTGGAATTTGACCGACTTTAAAAGAAAAGTTATAACTATCAACCTATATCCAAAGTTTGACCTCATCTCTAAAGACTTCTATAGACTTCCAAATATAAGACTTCCAACTATTAAACACAAAGGTAAAAATTTAAATCACCAGTAAAGAAATTACCAAAGAGATTTTATGGAAAATTCAAAAGTCGCAAAACTCTCTGATAAATTTTTAACTTAAAATGAATATAAATTAATCTAATTTTAGAAAATATAATCATTAAAATTATAAACCGTTTATATTTTTTTTATTAAAATTATTAAAAATTAGATAAATTACACAAACTTTTATTATATGAATATGTCGTTATGACTTTGAAAAATTAAACAATAAATTTTGATTTTTAATATTATATTATATATATTTTATATTATATAGATATAGTATATGATATATACGAATCTTGATAAATTCTAAAACTCGTCAAAATTAAAAAAAATAGTTAAAAGATGACAACGGTCGACTGTTAAAAAATTAGTGTAGCATTTTAATTAATTAATTTTTAACATCATAAATAAAATAAAAAGTCGCATAATTATTTTTTTAACGTTCAATTTTGGTTCACTAACAACTATTAATAATTTTAAGAAAAATAAAATATCTCTAGTAATTTTGTTTGTGGCTTATCAACGATTAAAAATCTCTTTGGTAAATTTCTATAACTTGGTGACAATTTACTCACATGTATGAAATTTTGCGACTTTTGATCATATAGATTTTTATTGCCATATTTGTGACGCCCCCAAAATTAGGTATACATCACCCATCTTGGGTCGTCAGATACATAGTACAGAATACAAATACAACTTAATAATACAACTGTCGTGTACAATACGACAAAACATAAACTGTGAGTTTGAATACAAATATTATCTTCTAGAGAGTATTCATACTCAAAAGGAGTCCTCATTACATTTATTAACACACCATTACATAGAATAGTGAGGACTACTAACTAATACTATCATTCGGACCATCACTCCGTACCCCGACTTGTCCCAGCTGCGTTCTCATTTCCTGAAGAGAACAGTGAAAGAAAGGGTGAGCTCAACTAGCCCAGTAAGAAATATTATGACTAAGATAATGCAGAATAAATTATCATTAGCCTTCAACAATGTTAAACTGATAAAATATAATAGACATCAAGTTTAACTGCAGCGGAACAAGCAATCCATTAAAAGAGTCAAGTAGAAAATAAACTCTACTATCTTTTATGATTTAAAAGGTTTTTCAACACTGCGATCGCTGAGACTCAGCTTAATAAAATAATCCACATCATCGAATCACCCCTGCACTACGGCCAAGGATATTCGTGTATTCATTAATGGTCATGATCATGCCAACAACTGTCCATCAATGCACTACGGGCCAATGAAGACTTTTACCACATCATTTGTAACATTACGGTCATGATTATACCGAATAATCCCTGGTCATAATCATACCAAGTCCATCTATGCACTACATGCCACAGATGACTTTCAATATTTTATAAACATGAGGATGATGACAATGATATAAGAATTCAATAAAACAAGTTCAAGAATTAATTTATCCAGGAATTAACAACGTCCAAATTGTCAACATGATACTGCATTGTGGAGTAAAATTAAAGAACGCTTAGAAGAATATTTTCTTGAAAAGATACTGGATGAAACGCAACTATCAAGGATATTCCACAAATGTCATGGAGTATAGAAGTCAAAACTTAACCAACTGAGTACAATAAAGAATGGAATAACAAAAGAAATCACCATGCATGCGATAGACCGCACAGACAGGTTATTCCAATAGAATAATAAATAATGGAACCAGGTCCGGCGTAAACGCACAGACAGGATATTCCGACAGAATAATAAATAATGGAACCAGGTCCGGTGTAAAACACACAGACAGGATATTCCAACAGAATAATAATAAAACGGAACCAGGTCCGGTGTAAAACACACAGACAGGATGTTCCAACAGAATAATAAACGGAACCAGGTCCGGTGTAAAACACACAGACAGGATGTTCCAACAGAATAATAAACGGAACCAGGTCCAGTGTAAAACACACAGACAGGATGTTCCAACAGAATAATAGAAGAATGTCACCAAGTATAGGGTAGACCGCGTATACTGGTTATTCCAACAGAATAATAACAAATGGAATAACAGAAGTTCTCTTCATGAATATAAAAGAAATAATATTCCCTACCTTAAAAGAACTGGATATTGGAAAAGTGATGTAGCAGAATACTTTTAGTCTCTCTCTCTCTCTTATTCTCTCTATACTTTCTCTCTCTATAGCTTGAATGAATTCGTGAAAAATAATGAAGCCCTAGGCCTCTATTTATAGAAAAACTGAGGGTGGCTCTTGGTCTTAACGAAGGGTCAAATGACTCTTGGTCTTAACGAAGGGTCAAATGACTCTTGGTAATATTGAAGGGACAACTACTATTGACGAAAGTAATTACTATTGACCAAGGTAAATACTATTGACGAAGGTAATTACTATTGACCAAGGTAAATACTATTGACGAAGGTAATTACTATTGACCAAGGTAAATACTATTGACGAAGAATATGATAGTAATCTTCTCGTTTTTCTTTGGGGTCTATTGGGTCAACCAAGGATAATTCTGTGGCCATACGATATCTATCATAACCTAGACGCGTGGCCTCCCATGTACGAAGGTTTCCTTGAGCACTTCCCAAAGATTCTAATTTCTAAAACAGTTTTTGACTATACCTTTATGTAAGGTGTTATTGTGAGGTGATGTCCACGGTTGGAACATGAGTCACATTTGGTATATATTTGTATCCAAACTCACAGCATATGTGTTGTTGTATTTTGCACGACAATTGTTGTAATAAAGTTGTAGTTGTTTTCTGTACCATGTATTTGACGACTCAGAATGGGTTGGGTGGATGAACCTATTTTGGGGTTGTCACAGGTGGTATCAGAGCTTGGGGATATGATCTCTGGCGGAGATCGGGGAATACAACTAGGAGGGGAGAGATGAGTAAATCTTTCGCTAGTGTTTCCTACCTAAGCTTATTTGTTGGTCAGTCATAATATCGGGATATTATGTGATATGTTAATTTGTTAAATTAACACTTGTTTTGAAGCTGTATTCTAGAATGTTATTTGAAATACAGGAGATGAGCAATGGAGAAATTATGATGACAGAGAAGATGGAATTTGAAATGAAAGGAAGGTATTCTCAACTCTTTGAAATACCAGGTACGTAAATTTCGGGGACGAAATTTCATAAGGAGGGGAGATTGTAAGACCCCGAATTTTATGAAATAAAAGTATTCAATTTTTCTTATAATTACTATTCAGTAAATGGTTAAATTGATAAATGTTAAAGTTAAGGGTGATATATGATTTTTTTTCAAAATAAGCAAGTGGTTATAAAATATTTATTTTGTCGGAGAATATTCGTTTGGTCGTGGAATATTCTTTCTGTCGGGGAATATTCGTACGACGGCGTAGCTATTTGTGGGCCCCATAACGAAAACGGTCGAATGAAGATAACGACAAAAATTGAGTTTTTATAATTAACGGCGTAGTTGTTACCGTTAACACTGTTGAAATACCCAATTGTTAAAATACAGTAATACGCGTTATTACACAGTAGCACACGATATTGCATAGTATTTTTGAAATTATTGATTCTTACATAAGAAGGCACTACTCAATAATTGTTACAGTAATTACTGTTCAATATTTTATTATTGATTCAATAATTGCTGCATTGATATTTTATATTATTGTTGTTTCAATAATTGTTGCTGCACAGTATTTTTCATTATCAGATCAATAATTCATATTATTTGAATAATATTATTAGATAGCATTATTGACAATGTCTAGAAAGTTCTGTCTAAGGAGAGGTTTGGTCATCTAATTGCGCGCCAGTAAGGAGAAATTCTTATTGGAAAGCCCCCTCTTTCCTGGGAACGGCCTGGTTGTCATAAATGTGATTCTGTAATATTATTTGTGAATAATTAATTATTGATTTATATGATAAGAAAATATTTATTTTATGTGGATATAAATGAGGGATATATTTTTGTGGTTAAAATGAAGGAGTTAATGTTGAGATTTTTATCAGTATTTTTGTCGGAATGGAGGTATTAAAAATCAGGGTTTTTGAGATATTTTGCGGGGGTTATAATTTTTAATCCGACCGTTGGATCGTTGTAATTTTTGGATATGTTATACATATATAAGTTGAGTATATGTCCACAAATTTTGAACCGTTAAAAATGAACGTATGATTTATTATGAATTTTACGAGATGACTGGTTCAGAAATTGTTGAATTTTCGGAGTTTATCATTTTGGTGGAAAATTCTAGAATTGGTGGGCCCCACTTGTGGTTGGTGAAGAAATGTGCTGAATTATATTTCAAATGTGGTGGGTGGGAATAGTAGCAGGTAAAGCCATCAGGTTGCAGGTCAAACCTACCAAAATTTTCCTATAAATAGAGGGCTAAGTTAGAATTGAAAATCACACCAGAAACATAAGCTTTCTCTCTTTCTCTCTCTAGATTATTGAGTGTATTTTGTGAGTATTTAGATACTTGGTGAGTTGCTATTCATCAGTGCAAGTTTCTTTCAGCCTTATACCGATCAGAAGTACTGCTCTTTTGAGGTAAGGGATAGTAAGGGATATTAAGGGATTTTAAGGGTTGTTATGATTTTCAGTTTCGTAATTTTTCTGATCTTCAAAAATTCTGGAAAAATTTGAAATGATATTTTGATGAGTTTTCTTGATTGTGTCCAAAAATGGTGATTTTTGGATGTATAGATTGAGAGTTATGAATTTTATGAGAAAAGACTATTTTAAAAGTAACAGCTTATAATTCCTTGTGGTTAACTCCAAAATTGATGAAATTTTTATTGGGAGTACATGTATATGATAGAAGTATACTCTGTGAATTTCAGAATTTTTAGACAAAAGTACAATTTTTGATAAATGTCTAAATATTCGGCTATTTTGGCCATATGAAAAATAGTAAATGACTTTTAAAAATTCTGAGAAAAATATATGTTCACTATGGGACTATATTATGCTAAATCTCAGAAAAGAAATATTTTTGGAACTGATTTGGTATTTTTTATGAAAATGGTCTAGTTATGAGTAAATGAATTAAATATGTTTTGTGAAGAAAGAAAATTGGAAAATAGGATTTTATGGCTTGAGAATCCTATATGAGGTATATGCAGATTTTTGATGAGGGTTTTGGTTATTGATGATGAAATCTTAAGAGTTGACATTTTATGATGATTAAATGCATTAATTAGTAAAGTGTAAACAATTTAAATAAATTGTTTATAAGCTTAAGAAATGTTATTCTTTCAATATCATTATACCGAAATATTGGTATAGATTTTATTGTTGAATTTCTACCTTTTTGAGTCGAGGTTACTATACATGAGTTACTATTCACGACAAAATTGGTTTCTTTTTCTAACCAAATTATAGTTGATTTATGAATATTGCTCTTGAAATTAAATCCATGTTTTGATCATATTATTTTTATAATCATATATAACATTTTTATAACCTTGATGTTGAAATTCTCTTTCGCTAGAGTGTAAAGATGGGTAATTATTGGTATGATCATGACTATGGGTTCTCTTTGGCCAGTAGTGCAAAGTTGAATTGTTGACTGGTATGATCATGACCATTGAATTTATAATTGAATATCTTTAGCTTAAGTGCAAAGGTGAAATGATCAACATGGTTATAATTATTGTTTATATAAATTCTTAAATGATTATATATTCTTTGAGATATTAATATATTTGGCATGTAGTGCAAATATGAATTGTTGAGGAATATCTTTGGCCTGTAGTGCAAAGATGATCTGTTGATGAATATCTTTGGCCCGTAGTGCAAAGATGACCTGTTGTTGAATATCTTTGGCCAGTAATGCAAAGATGAACGGTTGAGGAATATCTTTGGCCTGTAGTGCAAAGATGAATTGTAGATGAATATCTTTGGCCTGTAGTGCAAAGATGGTCTGTTGATGAATATCTTTGGCCCGTAGTGCAAAGATAAACTGTTGTTGAATATCTTTGGTCGTAGTGCAAAGATGGATTTATTAGTATGATTATGAACAGGAACTGTGATTTGGTATAACCATGATCTTTGATGTTTCAGGTAAAGACATGTGATGAAAATATTCTTCGTCCTGGGTGCGAAGAAAAATTTAGAATCACAATTATGATTATGAGTTATTCATATGATTGTGAAAGGAACTGTTGATTGATGTTACAGGGATAAAACATTGTTGATGGATTTTTAACATGGAGAAGATAATAGACTTTATAGTCTATTTGACTCTTCTAATGGATTGCTCGTTCCGCTGCAACTATGGTTGAAATTTTTATCATTTACCATATGTTCTAAATCTCTGATTTATTATTGATGAAGGCTATTGATAATTTAATTATCTTTAGTCATGATATTCTTTACTGAGCTAGTTGTGCTCACCCTTTTGCTTCACAATTCCTTTCAGGTAATAAGAGTGTAGCTGGGTCGAGCGAGGGTAACGGGAAATAGAACAGTGGTCTCTAGCTGTGGATGTTCTCCCGAAGCAGTATAGAAAAGTTCATTTAGTAGTTATATTTGGTGAATCCAATAGGGTAAGGTGTACCCAACGTTGGAAGGGTGGTTTGCCACTATCATACAAGATGTCTAACGACATACAACCTCGTGTCATCATAAGACAGGGATGTGCTCATCCACTTGCTGAGTATATATACGAACACTACCTATATAATCTTGGTGTTTGTTTAAAGTATAATTCTCAATTAGAGACAGTAGAGATAATGATAAGTCAAGAGAAGACTCACCATTGGGAAGAATATGATAGTAATCTTCTCGTTTTTCTTTGGGGTCTATTGGGTCAACCAAGGATAATTCTGTGGCCATATGATATCTATCATAACCTAGACGCGTGGCCTCCCATGTACGAAGGTTTCCTTGAGCACTTCCCAAAGATTCTAATTTCTAAAACAGTTTTTGACTATACCTTTATGTAAGGTGTTATTGTGAGGTGATGTCCACGGTTGGAACATGAGTCACATTTGGTATATATTTGTATCCAAACTCACAGCATATGTGTTGTTGTATTTTGCACGACAATTGTTGTAATAAAGTTGTAGTTGTTTTCTGTACCATGTATTTGACGACTCAGAATGGGTTGGGTGGAATGAACCTATTTTGGGGTTGTCACAGGTGGTATCAGAGCTTGGGGATATGATCTCTGGCGGAGATCGGGGAATACAACTAGGAGGGGAGAGATGAGTAAATCTTTCGCTAGTGTGTCCTACCTAAGCTTATTTGTTGGTCAGTCATAATATCGGGATATTATGTGATATGTTAATTTGTTAAATTAACACTTGTTTTGAAGCTGTATTCTAGAATGATATTTGAAATACAGGAGATGAGCAATGGAGAAATTATGATGACAGAGAAGATGGAATTTGAAATGAAAGGAAGGTATTCTCAACTCTTTGAAATACCAGGTACGTAAATTTCGGGGACGAAATTTCATAAGGAGGGGAGATTGTAAGACCCCGAATTTTATGAAATAAAAGTATTCAATTTTTCTTATAATTACTATTCAGTAAATGGTTAAATTGATAAATGTTAAAGTTAAGGGTGATATATGATTTTTTTTCAAAATAAGCAAGTGGTTATAAAATATTTATTTTGTCGGAGAATATTCGTTTGGTCGTGGAATATTCTTTCTGTCGGGGAATATTCGTACGACGGCGCAGCTATTTGTGGGCCCTATAACGAAAACTGTCGAATGAAGAAAACGACAAAATTGAGTTTTTATAAATAACGGCGTAGTTGTTACCGTTAACACTGTTGAAATACCCGGTGTTAAAATACAGTAATACGCGTTATTGCACAGTAGCACACGATATTGCATAGTATTTTTGAAATTATTGATTCTTACGTAAGAAGGCACTACTCAATAATTGTTACAGTAATTACTGTTCAATATTTTATTATTGATTCAATAATTGCTGCATTGATATTTTATATTATTGTTGTTTCAATAATTGTTGCTGCACAGTATTTTTCATTATCAGATCAATAATTCATATTATTTAAATAATATTATTAGATAGCATTATTGACAATGTCTAGAAAGTTCTGTCTAAGGAGAGGTTTGGTCATTTAATTGCGCGCCAGTAAGGAGAAATTCTTATTGGAAAGCCCCCTCTTTCCTGGGAACGGCCTGGTTGTCATAAATGTGATTCTGTAATATTATTTGTGAATAATTAATTATTGATTTATATGATAAGAAAATATTTATTTTATGTGGATATAAATGAGGGATATATTTTTGTGGTTAAAATGAAGGAGTTAATGTTGAGATTTTTATCAGTATTTTTGTCGGAATGGAGGTATTAAAAATCAGGGTTTTTGAGATATATTGCGGGGGTTATAATTTTTAATCCGACCGTTGGATCGTTGTGATTTTTGGATATGTTATACATATATAAGTTGAGTATATGTCCACAAATTTTGAACCGTTAAAAATGAACGTATGATTTATTATGAATTTTACGAGATGACTGGTTCAGAAATTGTTGAATTTTCGGAGTTTATCATTTTGGTGGAAAATTCTAGAATTGGTGGGCCCCACTTGTGGTTGGTGAAGAAATGTGCTGAATTATATTTCAAATGTGGTGGGTGGGAATAGTAGCAGGTAAAGCCATCAGGTTGCAGGTCAAACCTACCAAAATTTTCCTATAAATAGAGGGCTAAGTTAGAATTGAAAATCACACCAGAAACATAAGCTTTCTCTCTTTCTCTCTCTAGATTATTGAGTGTATTTTGTGAGTATTTAGATACTTGGTGAGTTGCTATTCATCAGTGCAAGTTTCCTTCAGCCTTATACCGATCAGAAGTACTGCTCTTTTGAGGTAAGGGATAGTAAGGGATATTAAGGGATTTTAAGGGTTGTTATGATTTTCAGTTTCGTAATTTTTCTAATCTTCAAAAATTCTGGAAAAATTTGAAATGATATTTTGATGAGTTTTCTTGATTGTGTCCAAAAATGGTGATTTTTGGATGTATAGATTGAGAGTTATGAATTTTATGAGAAAAGACTATTTTAAAAGTAACAGCTTATAATTCCTTGTGGTTAACTCCAAAATTGATGAAATTTTTATTGGGAGTACATGTATATGATAGAAGTATACTCTGTAAATTTCAGAATTTTTAGACAAAAGTACAATTTTTGATAAATGTCTAAATATTCGGCTATTTTGGCCATATGAAAAATAGTAAATGACTTTTAAAAATTCTGAGAAAAATATATGTTCACTATGGGACTATATTATGCTAAATCTCAGAAAAGAAATATTTTTGGAACTGATTTGGTATTTTTTATGAAAATGGTCTAGTTATGAGTAAATGAATTAAATATGTTTTGTGAGGAAAGAAAATTGGAAAATAGGATTTTATGGCTTGAGAATCCTATATGAGGTATATGCAGATTTTTGATGAGGGTTTTGGTTATTGATGATGAAATCTTAAGAGTTGACATTTTATGATGATTAAATGCATTAATTAGTAAAGTGTAAACAATTTAAATAAATTGTTTATAAGCTTAAGAAATGTTATTCTTTCAATATCATTATACCGAAATATTGGTATAGATTTTATTGTTGAATTTCTACCTTTTTGAGTCGAGGTTACTATACATGAGTTACTATTCACGACAAAATTGGTTTCTTTTTCTAACCAAATTATAGTTGATTTATGAATATTGCTCTTGAAATTAAATTCATGTTTTGACCATATTATTTTTATAATCATATATAACATTTTTATAACCTTGATGTTGAAATTCTCTTTCGCTAGAGTGTAAAGATGGGTAAATTATTGGTATGATCATGACTATGGGTTCTCTTTGGCCAGTAGTGCAAAGTTGAATTGTTGACTGGTATGATCATGACCATTGAATTTGTAATTGAATATCTTTAGCTTAAGTGCAAAGGTGAAATGATCAACATGGTTATAATTATTGTTTATATAAATTCTTAAATGATTATATATTCTTTGAGGTATTAATATATTTGGCATGTAGTGCAAATATGAATTGTTGAGGAATATCTTTGGCCTGTAGTGCAAAGATGAATTGTAGATGAATATCTTTGGCCCGTAGTGCAAAGATGACCTGTTGTTGAATATCTTTGGCCAGTAATGCAAAGATGAACGGTTGAGGAATATCTTTGGCCTGTAGTGCAAAGATGAATTGTAGATGAATATCTTTGGCCTGTAGTGCAAAGATGGTCTGTTGATGAATATCTTTGGCCCGTAGTGCAAAGATAAACTGTTGTTGAATATCTTTGGTCGTAGTGCAAAGATGGATTTATTAGTATGATTATGAACAGGAACTGTGATTTGGTATAACCATGATCTTTGATGTTTCAGGTAAAGACATGTGATGAAAATATTCTTCGTCCTGGGTGCGAAGAAAAATTTAGAATCACAATTATGATTATGAGTTATTCATATGATTGTGGAAAGGAACTGTTGATTGATGTTACAGGGATAAAACATTGTTGATGGATTTTTAACATGGAGAAGATAATAGACTTTATAGTCTATTTGACTCTTCTAATGGATTGCTCGTTCCGCTGCAACTATGGTTGAAATTTTTATCATTTACCATATGTTCTAAATCTCTGATTTATTATTGATGAAGGCTACTGATAATTTAATTATCTTTAGTCATGATATTCTTTACTGGGCTAGTTGTGCTCACCCTTTTGCTTCACAATTCCTTTCAGGTAATAAGAGTGTAGCTGGGTCGAGCGAGGGTAACGGGAAAATAGAACAGTGGTCTCTAGCTGTGGATGTTCTCCCGAAGCAGTATAGAAAAGTTCATTTAGTTGTTATATTTGGTGAATCCAATAGGGTAAGGTGTACCCAACGTTGGAAGGGTGGTTTGCCACTATCATACAAGATGTCTAACGACATACAACCTCGTGTCATCATAAGACAGGGATGTGCTCATCCACTTGCTGAGTATATATACGAACACTACCTATATAATCTTGGTGTTTGTTTAAAGTATAATTCTCAATTAGAGACAGTAGAGATAATGATATGTCAAGAGAAGACTCACCATTGGGAAGAATATGATAGTAATCTTCTCGTTTTTCTTTGGGGTCTATTGGGTCAACCAAGGATAATTCTGTGGCCATATGATATCTATCATAACCTAGACGCGTGGCCTCCCATGTACGAAGGTTTCCTTGAGCACTTCCCAAAGATTCTAATTTCTAAAACAGTTTTTGACTATACCTTTATGTAAGGTATTATTGTGAGGTGATGTCCACGGTTGGAACATGAGTCACATTTGGTATATATTTGTATCCAAACTCACAGCATATGTGTTGTTGTATTTTGCACGACAATTGTTGTAATAAAGTTGTAGTTGTTTTCTGTACCATGTATTTGACGACTCAGAATGGGTTGGGTGGAATGAACCTATTTTGGGGTTGTCACAGATACTATGACAATAATTTAAGAGATATGATGCAGCAATTACTGTAGCAATAATTGAGTATAGCTGAGTGACTTCTCACGTAAGCATCAATAATCAATACCGTGTGCTACTATGCAACCACGCGTATTACTGTACTTTTACTACCGAGTAGTTCAACAGTTTTAACGGTTTTAACGGTAACACCTCAGCCGTTATTTTTATAGAAAGATAATTCTGTCGTTTTCTCAATCCGACAATAATTCCGTTGTGGGGTCCACCAATGATTGTGCCGTCGTACGAATATTCCCCGACAAAAAGAATATTCTCCGACCAAACGAATATTTTATAACAACTTGCTTACTTTGCAAAATTTATAAATATTACCCACAACTATAACATTATATCAAATTAACTCCATAATATTCAAAAATGATATTTATAGAAAATTCATCTTTATTTATAAAAGTTGGGGTCTTACAACCTCCCCTTCTTATGAAATTTCGCCCTCGAAATTAGGGTACGTACCTGGTATGTCGAAGAGGTAAGGATACCTTGATTTCATTTCTGATTCTAACTCCCAAGTCATTTCCTCAACATCGTGGTTTCTCCACAAAACTTTGACTTGAGGTATAACCTTGGAGCGTAGAATATGTTCCTTCTTATCCAAGATTTGAACAGGAACTTCTTCATACGTCAAATCCTCCGCTATTTCGTCCGGTTCTAACTCAATAATGTGGTTCGGGTCTTCCACATATTTGCGTAACATGGATATGTGGAAAACGTTATGAACACGAGACATACTTGGCGGTAAAGCGAGTCTATAAGCCACAGTTCCTACTCGATCGAGGATTAAAAATGGACCGATGAATCGAGGATTTAGCTTTCCTCTCTTTCCAAATCTCGTAACTCCTTTCCATGGAGCAACACGTAAGAACACATGATCTCCTACATCAAATTCCACGTCCTTTCGATGAAGATCAGCATAACTCTTTTGTCGATCTTGTGAGGTTTTTATACGTTGTCGGATCGTTTGAATCTTTTCTGTAGTCATACGTACCAACTCCGGTCCCAACAACGTTGCTTCGCCCACCTCATCCCAGCATACTGGAGAACGACATTTTCTTCCATACAATGCTTCGAATGGAGCCATGCCAATACTTGCTTGATAACTGTTGTTGTAGGAAAACTCCACCAATGGTAAGAACTTGTCCCAACTTCCCTTGAAGTCAAAGACACAGAGTCTTAATAGATCTTCAAGAGTTTGAATAGTCCTCTCTGATTGTCCGTCCGTCTGAGGATGATATGCTGAACTAAATCGTAACTCCGTGCCCATAGCTTTTTGTAAACTAACCCAAAATCGTGAAGTGAATCTTGGGTCTCGATCAGAAATTATGGATACTGGCATACCATGCAGTCTTACAATCTCGTTTATGTACATACGAGCAAGACGTTCAAGTGTATAAGTTTCTCGTATCGGTAAGAAATGAGCAGACTTGGTCAATCTATCAACAATGACCCAAATCGCATCAATACCTTGAGAAACCCTGGGAAGACCGGTAACGAAATCCATGGTAATGTGCTCCCACTTCCATTCTGGAATTTCAAGTGGTTGCAATGGACCTTTTGGTACTTGATGCTCCGCTTTGACTCGTTGACAAGTTAGACACCTTGAGATAAACAACGCTATCTCTCTCTTCATATTGCTCCACCAAAATGTATGACGAAGATCATGATACATTTTGGTACTTCCAGGATGGATTGCAAACGGTGTGTTGTGCGCCTCCATCATGATTTCATACTTTAAATCAGGGTTGTTAGGAACACAAAGTCTGGAGTTGACTCGAAGTATTCCTTCTTCATCGATTCTTGCTTCCGGCATAGCACCTTCTTGCACTTTCTTCTTCATACGCATCAGCTCCAGGTCTGTAGCTTGAGCAGCTTTAACTTTATCGATTAAAGTCGGTTCTACTCGTATATTCGCCATCATCACATGGGTCCCTGGAGTCTTCAACTCTATCTCCATCCTTTGCAAGTCACACAAAATGGGCCTTTGCGTTGTTAATATTGCACTTGTACCCGCATATGATCTTCTACTCAATGCGTCAGCTACCACGTTCGCTTTTCCAGGATGGTATTGAATGGTATGATCATAATCTTTCAACAGTTCAAGCCAACGTCGTTGTCGCATGTTGAGTTCCTTTTGAGTGAAGAAATATTTGAGGCTTTTATGATCCGTAAAGATCTCCACTTTCTCCCCATACAAGTAATGCCTCCAAATTTTAAGTGCAAAGACAACAGCTGCCAACTCTAGATCATGAGTAGGATAATTCCTCTCATATTCCTTGAGTTGTCTTGATGCATAGGCTATGACTTTTCCATGTTGCATGAGAACGCATCCCAACCCTTTGCTCGAAGCATCACTGTAGATGACAAATCCCTCCGAGCCAGATGGTATTGTTAGAACAGGTGCTGAAATGAGTCTCCTCTTGAGTTCTTGAAAACTCTGCTCACATTCTTCGCTCCAACCAAACTTTGTATCTTTCCGAGTCAGCTGAGTTAATGGAGTAGCGATTCGAGAAAATCCTTCCACGAATCTCCGATAATAACCAGCTAAACCAAGAAAGCTACGTACCTCGGTCACTGATTTAGGTTGCTCCCAGCTTTGAATAGCTTCAATCTTTGCCGGGTCAACAGATATTCCACGACTTGATACTACGTGCCCAAGGAATGCTACCTCTTCCAGCCAGAACTCGCATTTCTTCAACTTGGCATAAAGTTTGTATTCACGAAGCTTTTGGAGTACCAGCCTCAAGTGTTGCTCATGATCTTCACGGCTTTTGGAATAAACAAGGATGTCATCGATAAAGACGACCACAAAGTGATCCAAATATTCCTTAAATACCCTGTTCATCATATCCATGAAGGCAGCAGGAGCATTAGTCAATCCAAAAGACATAACTAAGAATTCATAATGCCCGTACCGAGTTCTAAAAGCCGTCTTTGGAATATCCTCAGTTCTAACCTTCAGCTGATGATATCCAGAACGAAGATCGATCTTTGAAAAGAATTGTGCTCCTTGCAACTGGTCAAACAGGTCATCAATACGTGGCAATGGGTACCTATTTTTGATGGTGACATGATTCAACTCCCGATAATCAATACAAAGTCGCATACTCCCATCTTTCTTCTTCACGAACAGAACAGGAGCACCCCAAGGAGAAGTACTAGGACGAATAAAACCAATGTCTAACAATTCCTGCAGTTGGGTCTTTAACTCCTGAAGTTCAATAGGAGCCATTCGATATGGGGCTTTGGAAATGGGTTTTGTACCAGGTTCAAGGTCGATACAAAATTCAATTTCACGCTCTGGGGGTAGGCCAGGAAGTTCTTCGGGAAATACGTCAGGAAATTTATTAACAACAGAAATATCATTCAAAGCTGACGTATTTTTGTTTAGATCTGTGACATGAGCTAAGAAAGCTTGACATCCGTTTTTCAATAAACGAATAGCTTTATGGCTTGAGATGACAGCGATTGATTTTAATGGTTTGGTTGCTTGAATTCGCATAATAGGTCGATTAGGAATATGAAAGCTAACAACCTTACGAAAACAATCAATTTTTGCATGATGAGTAGTTAACCAATCAATCCCTAGAATCACGTCAAATGCAAGTATTTTTAATGAAATAAGATCGACAGGTAATGTGTGGGTACCAACTTGAACCAAACAAGACTTATAAACCGTGGATGTAATGAAGGTTTCTCCCAATGGAGTTTCAACTGCTAAGTCAAAGTCTAATTTCTCCGGAATCAAATTTAATCGATGAGCGCAAGTAGGAGAAATAAAAGAATGGGTTGAACCGGTATCAAATAAAGTATAGACTTCGTTAGAGTTTATGATAAGCTTACCCGTGATGACCTCATTCGGGTTCCTTGCGTTCTGGGAGGTCACAACAAACGCTCTCCCTTGCACAACCGGTTTTGACTTTTCTGGGACGGCCTTTGGTGCCTCCATCCTAGCTGAATTTGTCTTCGGTAAACGACAAAATCGGGCTAAATGACCTTCTCTTCCACAATTATAACATGCTTTGGACGGCATCGCGCAGTTTGGACTGATGTGCCCCTCCCCTCCGCATTTGAAACATATGATAGGTGGTCGTTCTCCTTCCTTAACGACAGGTGCTGGTGCTGACGTCTTTCCATCATTGTTGAATCTCCTCTTCTTGAAATGTCCATTCTTATTGTTTTGGCCCTGATTACCACCGAAGTGGTTACCATTTCTGGCCTGTTGATTCCCTCCACGCTTGTTGTCACCGCTTCGATGACTGCTCTCACTGGTATTATCATTTTGCCGGCTGCTCTCTTTTGGTTGCGTTATCTCGTTATCGCGCTCCACCAACTGAGCCCTATTTACAACATCTGAATACAAACACAGTTTATGAGAAACAAGATGTTGACGTATCTCCGGCTTCAAACCTCTTAAAAACATCCGCGTCATTCTTTCTTCATTATCCACCAGGTGGGACGCAAACCGGGATAACTCCGCAAATTTTGCCTCGTACTGCGACACGGTCATATTATTCTGCTCCAATTTGATGAACTCCACCTCCTTCATGTGACGAATACTCTCGGGAAAGTATTTGTCGTTAAACAGATCTTGGAACTTCTCCCAAGACATCTTCAGTGCGGCAGATTGAGTACGCTTTATCGATTCCCACCAGTAATCTGCCTCTCCTCGCAACATAAAGGCGGCAAAGGGAACCTTTTGCTCCTCGGAGCAACCCAAGACATCAAATATCTTGGTGATCTGCTTTATCCATGTTTCAGCTACAAGTGGTTTGGGTTCTCCCTTAAACTCCGGTGGTCCCAGCTCCTTAAACTGTTTAGCGGTGACCGCCTAAGAGTTTCCAGTATTTCCACCTACGTTGTGGACAGGAGCCGCTTTCACCTGTTGTTGCATGAATTGCATAAAGCCTCTGAACATTTGATCATTCATCATTTGGTCAGTGTTGTTGTTTGCATGAGGATTGACACCTTCCTGATGCACATTATCATGATTATTGATATGTGGTGAATCAACAGTCGTCTGTGCTCCATTGCTATTCTCAACATTCTCAGATGCCATTTTCAGATACTGCCACAAAATAAAAATTAATTGATATGTCATATATTATCCTTATATTATGACCGACCAATTAAATACCATGCAAATAAACTTAGGTATGCCATACTAGCGAAGGAATTCCCCGTCTCTCCCCTCCTAGTTCTATTCTCACATCTTAGCCAGGGATCATATCCCTAAGCTTTGATACCAACTGTGACGCCCCCAAAATTAGGTATACATCAACCATCTTGGGTCGTCAGATACATAGTACAGAATACAAATACAACTTAATAATACAACTGTCGTGTACAATACGACAAAACATAAACTGTGAGTTTGAATACAAATATTATCTTCTAGAGAGTATTCATACTCAAAAGGAGTCCTCATTACATTTATTAACACACCATTACATAGAATAGTGAGGACTACTAACTAATACTATCATTCGGACCATCACTCCGTACCCCGACTTGTCCCAGCTACGTTCTCATTTCCTGAAGAGAACAGTGAAAGAAAGGGTGAGCTCAACTAGCCCAGTAAGAAATATTATGACTAAGATAATGCAGAATAAATTATCATTAGCCTTCAACAATGTTAAACTGATAAAATATAATAGACATCAAGTTTAACTGCAGCGGAACAAGCAATCCATTAAAAGAGTCAAGTAGAAAATAAACTCTACTATCTTTTATGATTTAAAAGGTTTTTCAACACTGCGATCGCTGAGACTCAGCTTAATAAAATAATCCACATCATCGAATCACCCCTGCACTACGGCCAAGGATATTCGTGTATTCATTAATGGTCATGATCATGCCAACAACTGTCCATCAATGCACTACGGGCCAATGAGGACTTTTACCACATCATTTGTAACATTACGGTCATGATTATACCGAATAATCCCTGGTCATAATCATACCAAGTCCATCTATGCACTACATGCCACAGATGACTTTCAATATTTTATAAACATGAGGATGATGACAATGATATAAGAATTCAATAAAACAAGTTCAAGAATTAATTTATCCAGGAATTAACAACGTCCAAATTGTCAACATGATACTGCATTGTGGAGTAAAATTAAAGAACGCTTAGAAGAATATTTTCTTGAAAAGATACTGGATGAAACGCAACTATCAAGGATATTCCACAAATTTCATGGAGTATAGAAGTCAAAACTTAACCAACTGAGTACAATAAAGAATGGAATAACAAAAGAAATCACCATGCATGCGATAGACCGCACAGACAGGTTATTCCAATAGAATAATAAATAATGGAACCAGGTCCGGCGTAAACGCACAGACAGGATATTCTGACAGAATAATAAATAATGGAACCAGGTCCGGTGTAAAACACACAGACAGGATATTCCAACAGAATAATAATAAAACGGAACCAGGTCCGGTGTAAAACACACAGACAGGATGTTCCAACAGAATAATAAACGGAACCAGGTCCGGTGTAAAACACACAGACAGGATGTTCCAACAGAATAATAAACGGAACCAGGTCCGGTGTAAAACACACAGACAGGATGTTCCAACAGAATAATAGAAGAATGTCACCAAGTATAGGGTAGACCGCGTATACTGGTTATTCCAACAGAATAATAACAAATGGAATAACAGAAGTTCTCTTCATGAATATAAAAGAAATAATATTCCCTACCTTAAAAGAACTGGATATTGGAAAAGTGATGTAGCAGAATACTTTTAGTCTCTCTCTCTCTTATTCTCTCTATACTTTCTCTCTCTATAGCTTGAATGAATTCGTGAAAAATAATGAAGCCCTAGGCCTCTATTTATAGAAAAACTGAGGGTGGCTCTTGGTCTTAACGAAGGGTCAAATGACTCTTGGTCTTAACGAAGGGTCAAATGACTCTTGGTAATATTGAAGGGACAACTACTATTGACGAAAGTAATTACTATTGACCAAGGTAAATACTATTGACGAAGGTAATTACTATTGACCAAGGTAAATACTATTGACGAAGGTAATTACTATTGACCAAGGTAAATACTATTGACGAAGGTAATTACTATTGACCAAGGTAAATACTATTGACGAAGGTAATTACTATTGACCAAGGTAAATACTATTGACGACGGTAATTACTATTGACGACGGTAATTACTATTGACGAAGAGACTCTTAGATGATGATATATGGCCCCCCATAAAATAACCAAACTTACCACAACGTCTCAATAATATAACATATTATACAGATGATACTATGACAATAATTTAAGAGATATGATGCAGCAATTACTGTAGCAATAATTGAGTATAGCTGAGTGACTTCTCACGTAAGCATCAATAATCAATACCGTGTGCTACTATGCAACCACGCGTATTACTGTACTTTTACTACCGAGTAGTTCAACAGTTTTAACGGTTTTAACGGTAACACCTCAGCCGTTATTTTTATAGAAAGATAATTCTGTCGTTTTCTCAATCCGACAATAATTCCGTTGTGGGGTTCACCAATGATTGTGCCGTCGTACGAATATTCCCCGACAAAAAGAATATTCTCCGACCAAACGAATATTTTATAACAACTTGCTTACTTTGCAAAATTTATAAATATTACCCACAACTATAACATTATATCAAATTAACTCCATAATATTCAAAAATGATATTTATAGAAAATTCATCTTTATTTATAAAAGTTGGGGTCTTACAATATTATTTTGTGAAAAACAGAATTTGGTATTCCTACTAAAAAAACGTATGCATATATAATATATATAGTTCAATGAAAGTAACCTTAACTTTTTTTGTGTTGTGTCTGTAATTTCTAAAGTTTTATTCGTATTCGAGTATCCAAATTTATCATGAATTGAGTAGAATAAAATGAATACTTTCAACATATATAAAATCTCATGTCACAATAATTTAATAAAATAATGAGATTTCCTTTAGTTCATGAAAAAAGAGGGAGATGATGTACACATGAGTTAATTAACAATTAATATAAGCTGCAAGATATATTGGAAGTATATAAAAATCTATCAAAATCTTGATAAAAAATCTATTAAAGTATGTCACTTATTTAATGGAGTCTATAAAAGTCATTTAAAAAAAATCTTTAAAGTCATTAAAATTCACAAACTCTACAAAAGTCTATTACTTACAAAAATTCTTTAAAAATCTTAATCGAATACACCCCCCTTAGATATATTTTGATAGCTATAACTTTTCTTTTATAATTGGTCAAACTCTACCATGTGATAGAAATTTAAAAAATCTATGACTTTTTGAATACCAAAATATTTTTATAAATTTTATAAAAGTCTCAATTTAATATCACATAACTTTTAAAGACATTACAAAAATTGTAATTGAATACTAGTAAATTTTTATAAACTCTTTAAATGTCTTGATTAAATATGACCAAACTTTAAAGGTATTAATTGAATACACCCTTCTTATATCTTTTAACTTATAAGTCGATTTATAATTCAAAATAAATAATAAGTAATAATTTTTAACTTATTTAAACATAACTTATAAATCATTCTTAATAAGTTGCTTTCACGATAATGTCTTTTTACCCATTGTCTATTTTGATAAATTACATATCTACCCCTTTAACCTAAAAAGCCTGATCTGCTCGAAGAACTGCCCTGTTCTGCTCTCTGGGCTCGATCCGTTAATTTTTTGCCTTCTCGACTGTTACTCCTGCTATTCCTTCGATTGCTGTTAGTACCAAACCCTAGGCCAAATATTTGATACGTATATATTTGTATTATGTTATGTTTGAATCTTGTGTTTTTTCGTCTTATTTACGGCTTCAATTTTGAATGTAGTTTCAGAGACTGGGTTTCGATTCAATTCCATTTTTTGTCAATCTATGTGGTTCAAATGTTTGATTGATTGAATGAATTGTTGTATACGGGGTTATTGTTATTATCTGCCGTAGACACAATGCCTACGGTCGGTGTTGGAAGAGACCGTCTCTTTGAAGCCCTCGGCCACACTTACAGTATGATTCTTCTTTGTGCTCTTTAACTTTAAATCTACTGATAATACCATTTAATTAATCAATCTCACATTTCAATTTTCTCTATTTCTAGCACAAGAAGAGATTGATGAATTATGCTTCAGTTTTGGTATTGAACTTGATGATGTGGTAAGTACTTCTCGTGAAACACTCTTTCATGCATACAAAGAATCTCTATCTTGCTCTCCCATACATAAAATATATTGATACATGTAATATAACAGACTACGGAGAAGGCAATCATAAGAAAAGAAAAACACTTAGATGAGGAAGTAGCAGAAGACGAAGAAGTCATTTACAAAATTGAAGTTCCAGCTAACCGGTACTTCTATTAGTTCAATATACATCTCTTGTTCCTTTCTCTGTGTGCACTTATTTTTTCCCCTTTCTTTTGTTTGTGTCTAGTTGATTTATTAATGAAATGGTCAAAAAAATGGGTTATAAGAATCTGTGGAGCTCACTTAATTATTGTTTTTTCTGTTTTGATGAAATTTGGATAAGGAAACTTTAATTACCGAAACCTGTACTTATGCGGTGTACCATTAGATGTTGAAGTACATTGAAAACTGAACTCATTGACAACTTTAACGTTCTAATTGGCCTGCAGATATGACTTGCTCTGTCTTGAAGGCCTCGCTCTATCCCTCCGCGTATTTCTTGGCCTTGATCCAATACCTACATATAAAGTCAAGAACATTAGTAGGGAATCCATGCTTAGGCTTTATGTCAAACCAAAGGTTAGTTTTTGACTTTTTTCACAAGGCAAAAAGTTCGATGCAAGTTCATTTTTAAATAAACCATCTATATTATTAGTATTTTGGTTTTGTTACAGACTTCTGAGGTTCGCCAATATATTGTATGTGCGGTTTTAAGAGGTATAACTTTTGATGAAGCAAGATACAACAGCTTTATCGATCTTCAAGATAGGCTTCATCAGAACATTTGTCGGTAAGGCATCAATCTTAAAATATCATTTGCAAAATGTGGCTTGACTTGATTGTTGTTTCTAGTTTCATATAACCTGCCTTAGATGTGAATTTTGATCATACGAACTTCATTTCAACAGTCAATTATATCACCAATGTTTGTATTTTTGTGGTGCTGTTGTTTCTGTAGCTAATTTGTTACATGTTCAGTGTACCATAAGTCTGCATTGTGATGAGAACATGCTTGTCAATATTAATTAATTCAGAGTTGAATAAAGCATCTGTGTTCAGTGTTTTAAAAAGCGGCCTAGGCGGCCGCGTAAGGGCTAAGCCCCCTGACTCCTCGCCTAGGCTCAAGGCAGCAAAAAATCCCTCTAAGCGGGCTAGGCTAGACGGACAATTTAAATTTTATTATTTAATAGGAATTTGGTTTATAAATAAAACTATTACGTTAAAGATATGTAGCCATACTTAGCATATGGTAATTGTCATTTTCTTTAAGTCCTCAATTTTGAAGATTAAACAAATAAAAATAATTTCATAATTAATAATATCAAATGTCTCATTCAATAAACTTCACACTAATTTTTAAAAATAACATTTATTTAAATTTAAAAATAAGTCTAATTGATTTTTAAGAAATTAAAATTATTTTGTTTGTGTTTGAACTTTGAACAATTGCATGTTTGTGTTTGAACTTTGAACAATTGCATGTTTGTGTTTGAACTTTGACATTGACAATATGGATATGTATTTGAACTTTAAGCAAATGTATTTATTATCTTTATTATAGATTGTTTTACTTTATATTATTGTTTTGTTTGAATAAATATAAGATAAAATATTAAAATTGACTTAAAATAAAAAATCTCGCCTAGACCCCCGCCCGCCTTTTAGAACATTGTCTGTGTTTCAGGTGCATCTTGATTGTGCTTTTGAAGTTCCATCCTTTTCTTCTTCCTTGATTTCTCATTCTACTTTTATTTTCTAGGCGGCGAACCCTGGTTGCTATTGGGACCCATGACTTGGATACAATAGAAGGTCCTTTCACATATGAGGTCAGTATTGGTGCTTATTTATTTCATTAACTCCTTAAGGTTAGCTATCTTTGTTTTTTCGAAACTTGGCGGCTGACATCAAACGATGCTATATCTATATGTGATCCTAAAAACTGCCCACTAAAATACGTCGAGTTTTAAGTGAAGCTTTAACTCCTTTCTGTACCATCTATAATTTTATTGAATGGGATTGGCATGCCAAGCATTCATATGTTTGTGATTATGTTTGGTTGTTACTTACATTTTTATACTCTCCTTTTCTCCAGGCTTTATCACCTACAGATATAAACTTCGTCCCACTGAAACAGGTAACTGCGTCTATTTTTGATACTTATCAAAGACCTAATAATAGAAACAAAAACTGGAACTTTGTAGTAGTTTTCATCGTTGTTTATCTAGTTCTAGTCTTTTAATCTATAAGAATTTCACAACAAATATTAGATGTAAGTGGCTTGTGTAGTCCCACTCTACTTCTCAGTTGTGATGTGTTTTTTGGTAAATTAGTTCAGTATTTGACTTGTTTGCCAAGGTATTGCCTCACTTTAAATTCTATAGTTCTTACAATTCTTATTCAATAGTCTCAATAAAGCTCTAAATTGCTTACTCAAGTGAATTTGAGGAAACTAATTTTCAATTGTTATGTAGGTCAAAAGCTTCAGAGCAGATGAGCTGATGGAATTTTACCAAGTGAGTTCTAACATTATCTTAGACTTCATTGGCTCGGATCCATTAGTCTATTTTTGCATTTGGAATGTGTGGTTTGAAATTCAATTCTTTGTCATATTCAGTTCCATACTTATTCCTTGTGCAGGAAATTTGTCATATTTTATTGGAAATTTAAGGTAATTTAGCATGTACTTGATATTAGTTTTGTTTTTTCAATTTGGCAGTCAGATCTGAAGCTGAAGAAGTTCTTGCACATAATTGCGGAGTCACCAGTTTTTCCTGTCATATACGATCATAATAGGTATGGTAGTTCATACTAAATGCTTCTTTGTCCTTGGACCTTGGGATTGTGAGCTTTCTTACACCCCTACCTGCCTGTCAATATTCACTGTGATGAATCCATTTTATTTAGTTTGATTTTTTACTCATTTTCTTAATATCTTCTTTCTATTACGGGCTTGTAACTATTGGGCAAGCAAACTGCACAAAGGACCTGACATTGTAGTCTTCATTCTATGCTTACGATCCTAATTAATTTCTCTAAATTATGTGGAACTGAAGTTTATAATTAAAATTCATATATTTTGTACTAATTTTTGTGTTGGTGCATAAGAGTCGCTTTGAAACAAAATCAATATTTCTTTTGTTGCAGAACTGTTTTGTCTTTGCCACCAATTATTAATGGTGCACATTCAGCCATTACTTTAAAGACGAAGAATGTGTTCATTGAATGCACAGCCACTGATTTGACAAAGGCCAAAATTGTTTTGAACACAATGGTAAGCTTTTAAGAATTCTATTGCATTATATTGGTTATTCATATAGCCTTCACAAACTGCTAGATAATGTTTGTATGTTTATCTTTGCTTCTACAGGTGACCATGTTTTCTGTGTACTGTGAACAAAAGTTTGAGGTGGAACCAGTTGAAGTTATTAACCCTGATGGAAAATCATGTGTGTATCCCGACCTATCACCATACCATATGGAGGTGCCACTATCATATATCAACGGCATAGTGGGAGTCTCATTGGAGGCTGATAAGGTTTTTGCTTTTATCTGTTGTCTATAAACCTTGGTACTTCTTGATGCTTTACATATCCCTTTATATTATGTTTTATCATTTATTTTGTCATTGACTTCTACAATAATTGGGGAAATATATCAAGAGTTCCTTGTTTGGAGGGCTGTAGTCCTTATAGTGTGTTCGAGAGGGACGGCAAAATCCTGTAGGTGGGGATGTTTGCTGTTCCTTGAGGTATTTGTACAAAGAGGATTGCCTGTGTTTTTTGTGATTGGTCATTGCCGTTCATTGTTGTGGGAAAGGGCCTTCTATCTAACCTCTTTATGGACTTTCGCATAGGTGCATCTAGGGGGATTTCTGTGGCTGATGATTGGTGGGCAGCTTTGTTGTAGGTTTTTGTTCTTTTATCTAAAAAAATAGAACAAAAAATTCTGGGTTACCTTAGTGGAACTGCATTATTTGCTTTATTGGTATTTTGTTATGTAGTCAAAACTACTTTTTTTATAGGATGTCTGATTATAAGGACCTGGAATTTTTCAAAAATATTTTACATCTTATATTTTAATGTCCATTTTTCGGGAATGGGGGGAGGGGATAAAATGTAATTTCATCTCACAAATTTATTCTTTGCAATGCTCTCTGGGTTCATCGTTTTTCTAGTTTTGGAGATATCGTTCGTATTCTTTTTTAACTTAAATCTCATCCTGAAGAACCTCCATCCCTGCAGTGTAGTATATTCGTTTCAAACACCTTTGAATCTCATCTACTTTTCAGGTTGCTGGTTTGTTAAGTAAAATGCAGTTACTCGCTGAGCAGCATGAATCAGGGGGTGAAAATTGCAAATTTACTGTATCCATTCCTCCAACCAGAAGTGACATTCTTCATCCCTGTGATGTGGCAGAGGTATTATACTGATTTACATGTTTTTTTATTTAGACATATATGTAATATATGTAATTATTTATCAATATAGCAAGGCCTAAAATGCACTGTAAATCATCTTTTATTTTGATCTCTCTCTCAGGATGTGGCTATTGCTTATGGTTTCAATGAAATTCCAAAACGAAAACCTGCATCTTTGAAGCCCTTGCCTCTGAACCAGTTCAGTGATCTTATTAGAATGGAGGTATTTTTCATTCATGTATAAGTGAATTATTTGAGAGTTTTGAAACATTAGCATGCCCTAAGGTGATTCCAAAGGCAGTACAAATTATTTTCTAATTGCTCATATGTTTGCTCAATGCTCAATCATAAATTGAGCTACTTGAAGCACTTGTCCAACATTTGAAATTCTAATCTCTAAAATTCTGATTATGTTTCTCTCCCCCCCGATGATTGTAATAAGACTTTGAGTTTAAAACATAAACGGTGGTCATGATTAAAATTTAGTTGAATATAATTGATCTTTTAATACCTCAATTATGAAAATAGGCTTTAATGTGCAGAGGTCCACTAAAAAGGAATGTTGGCCTCAACTTCCATGCGACTTGCACAATTTAAGTTATGACTTTCCGTCTGATTATTATGACATTTGCATAGATGATGAGGAATACATTAACCTATAAATTTCTAAATTATTGAGTTTCAAGTTTGATTCAACTAAGTATCCATTAAAGAAAAGCTTGATACAATTAATTCTTAGTTGCTTATTTTAAAGAACCGAAGTAAAAAAAGAAAAACATTGGTAAAAATGATTTTGTCTCTGGTCTAACATTTACAAATGAGTCGGTATGTCTGTCTTATTTTTTTTGTCTTGTTAATTACTATATAAAAATTAAAATGTCGCATCATGCTTGGAGAATTTGAAAGGAAACACGTGTTGATGTAATGATGTTTCTTTATTGCGATTGACATATGTTTTTAAATTTGGTTTTCTTTTCTCCTGTCTGTTGGGGTTATTCTTTTGGGTGTTGGAGAAAGTGGAATGGGTGTGTTTGTTTCTTTATTAGCTTATGGAGGCTCTACTGGTCTTGGCTTCACATCACATGCAAACCTGATGGTTGATGTTTCAAGTTTTTTATGATAAAATGTTGTCAGAAGGAATCTTTTGTTTACTTTATGTTAATGTTATATTCTATCTTTTCATGCTCTTATGGTTCGCTTAACCTTTTGCTTGCTTTCCTTTTAGATTGCAATGAATGGTTATACAGAGGTGTTGACATTTATATTATGCTCGTACAAAGAAAATTTTGCCATGTTGAACCGAAAAGAGGACCAATCAAAGGCAGTCGAAATTGGAAATCCTCGCTCTTCTGATTTTGAGGTTAGTAATATCTTCAGAAGAAATGGAATCACAATACAAGAATGGTGCTCTGTTGTCGTGCATATATTTGGTGTATTAACGAATTGATCCCAACCCTTCAAACCTCCAATCATATACACACATCCCACACCAACACAAAACAAAAAGGAAAAAATAACACTCCTCAATCCTCCAAGTCTGAGAGGCCTGATTGTGGGGGTGACATGTAACGTAATGTGAGGGTTATACACATGCAATTCCACTCTAAATTTCGCTTTTGAGATTTAGATGGTGTAATTTGTGACATCTTTATTTCTCTTTTTATCTTATTTTATTTTATTTTTTGTTGTTCTTAGTTTCATATTTAAATAAATTTATGTCTTTTATGCTGAATTCCGTCAATTTTAAAAATACTCTTTGAAAAGCGGCCATGCCAAGCAGAAATTGCCATTAATTTGAGATTACTAAGCCTCGATCCCAGGTAATTTTCTTTTTCTTAGGATCAAGTCAATAGTTGTTTTTGGGCATTATATTGAATTGTTGGACAGGATGATCCTGTTATTAGTGCATTCCCCCCTTTAGATGAACAGGCAATGAGAACTGGAGTAAAAAGATTAACTCTATTATTAGTAGATTTACAAATTACACAAGCAATGATGGCTCAAAGGTGACAACCCCAATAACTCATCAATGTAGAGATTGCAGTTCATGTTAATTGAGGAAGAGTCGGAAGAGAAGAGGAAAAAAATGTAAAAGCAAAAAGCTTCCTAGTAAAAACTTTACAAGGATTTTGCTCATTTCTTTTTCTAAACATGCTAATGTTGTACCTTTTACCTTTAAGTCTTTTGCTTTTAGATTGTAAAAAAATTGTATCCTTCATCTTTTTAAATTATGCTCATGTATCTAAACACTTATTTGGTTAATGCATTTCTTAGGCTGTCCGAACTAGTCTCATGCCCGGGTTATTGAAAATAGTTGGACACAATAAAGACCATCCAAAGCCTATAAAGGTGAGTTATTCTTCTGAATGCTTGTTTGTCTCGTAACTGGAAGAGTTTCTGAAAAATTTCAAAATTAATTATAGATATTTGAAGTGGGTGATATAGCACTTCTGGATGAATCAAAGGATGTTGGTGCAACAAATCGTCGTCAACTTGCAGCTCTATATTGTGGTGCTAACTCAGGATTTGAGGTACAAATTCTCTGGCAACAATCTGATTGATTCTACCTGTTGAATAGTTTTATTATCAAGTAGGGTAAATATGAATATGTTTTGTTTTTCAATATGTTTTAGCATTTCCATTGGAAATCACAATTTACAGTTTCATAAGAATTATGTTATAAGAAAGGTTAAATACTCTCATCCTCTATGGCACATCAGGGTTTGGCGGTTCTGGTGGAATTATTTTCTTGATTTACCAATTCCAGTTTCATTGTCAAATGTCTTATTTTTGTCTAAGAGAAAATCTAGCGAACAGCCATTTAACCTCTTATTGTTAAGTACAGAATTAGCATATGCTTAGATCAAAGATTAGTATATAGCTTAAAAGCAACTTGTAGGCTGGAAAAAGGGGACTGGATGTAGGTTGCCTTCACATTAGTGAATTTAGTTATAAATCATTGACAATTCCACCTGTTATTGTTCAAGCCTAGTTTAGTGACTTTTTGTTTCTGTATTTTCTTTGGATGCCTGCACACCGGAGGTAAAGGTGTCTACATTGAATACTAAATACTCCACAAATTATAAACGTTTAAAAGGTCCATGTTGAAAAAGGTTATACGTGTTAAAAGTATACAACCCAACACATTAACAAGCCTAATCAGACTCATTAAAACACCTGATGTAAAAGTAAATCTTTTCAGCAAATAATTTTTTTTATTGTTGTTTACATGAGATTTTTATATACAAACTCTCGTACATAAATTGCTTTAAGTTTACATATTGTGATCATAGTTGTCACGGGCGCCATGGCGAGATGCGGCGGTAGTTGACCGCTAGGACGTCTAGGCGATAAAGGCGCCCTCCATGACGTTCGTATGTCGACAAGTTGTTAACAATGTGCAATTTATACATTATTATTTTAATTCAAAAGTATATTGAACAATAAAATTTTATATACATTAATACTCAAATCATAATAACTAACACTATGAAATACAATTATAAACACAATTATATGAATACTTCACAATCAAAATTCAAAAATAAAACACTTGACATTAAAAACTAGTAGAACAAGTCAATAAACACCATATAAAAAATAAAGAAGGATGACTTGCCCATCACCCATTACAAGTAATAAAATTACACGACATAACAAATCCATGGATTATCATGAGTCATGGGTAAAAATGACTTAATCACTTAACTTGGGTGAGCTACCAAAGTGTGAGCTTTCAAGACTCGGCATCCAAGACGTCGGCTTACCCTTCTCCAGTGTTAGGACGCCTAGGTGTTGCCATGACTACTATGATTGTGATTTGTGTGCGGTAAACTATTGTTCAATTTTACCTCCACATTTTACAGTTTTCTATTGTTTGAATGTAGTGGCCCATGTTACTTATGAAATAATGTGTTTTCCTGATATGTACGCTGAATAAAAATTTAAGTTTGTTAAAATACTATACGCTAGAATTGTTCCACATTTTGAACATTAATGCTAGTATTGTAAAATATACTGGCAGGTATTCGTTTTTATAGATCTCTTAAATTATGCATGACACGACTATGTTGGATTTTCTCACATAAAAGATCCATTTTGCAGGCATTGCTGAATAAGTGTAAACGCCATTTATATCCAGGACTACCTTTCCAATAAAAGGGTCTTTGTTTCTTTTTATATATACTAATGGCTGCAGCTTGAATCTAGCATAATTCATCTTTGCTGTTTAATGGTTGTCTAATTTTCTTCCTTCATGCTTACAGATGTCTATTAAAAGTCGACCGTGTTCGATTATTATCTGATCCTAGTCTTCTGTGTTTTGATGATCAGCTAATTCATGGCCTGTTGGATAGAATTATGCAAGTAACTGGAACCCCATTTGTGGTACCTGAGGATAAAACAGGCTACTACATAAAATGTTCAGATGTAAGTTTTGTATACAAGGTTTATTCTCTTTGAAATAGAAAAGTTTTGAGAATGATGTTCTTACAATTGCTTGATATATTATGCTGAAGGAGCCTGAGTTTCTTCCGGGTAGACAAGCTAGCATTATCTACAAAGGAAAACACATGGGCACTTTCGGCATTGTACATCCAGAGGTACTTCAGTTATCACTTATTAGTTAAAAACTTAAAATAAATCTGGGTTTTGATTTTATTTTTTTATTTTTTTTTTTTAATTTCTTGTCAAAACTCGCTAATAGTATGCTGACCAGCATGTATTACCGCTATTTCAATGTGATCAGTATTTGTTGAAGTCCTGTACAAGCATGTATTATTGCTATTCATGTTCTACTATACTTGTTGTTTGTTAATACCTACCTCCCTAAGCCCCAAGCCCTACCCCCCCAATTCCATTAACATCACACACAACCCCAGACGGAATATACAGAAACGTAAATACATACTTTCTGCACATCTTGGTCCAACTGACATTTCTATATTTTGTGTTTCTGTTCTTTATTCTTTGAGCTAGATGCCTCATACACACACACACATACACATACATATATAGGGTCCTGATAATAGTAAATGGTGGCTATGGGAGCTTATATGGCCACCAGATCTCATACCGTTCATTTCAAGGTCTGGTGGCCACAATTTAAAAATACACGGAGTCATCTGCAACAGTGTTGGTAGTAGAGTTGTGCCCATATAAGGTCTCATAGCTACTATACTATAGAGCACTCCATATATATATTTACACACACACACACATATATACATATATATATATATATGTATATATTATATATGTATATATGGAGTGATCTACATCCAAAGTTTGATGGGATCGCCCATCCATCCAACCCAAATCCTGTCGGCCGTTTGATAAATCTAAAGGCTAGGAATCGTACCAACCAAACAACTGTTATTAGGAGCCTAACAAACAGTTGTGCAGAGCCTGACCACGTTGCAAATTAATATTTCTGGTTTGTTAAACTTGTCAGAACTTTTTTAAAAAGTTAATTAGGAAAACGTCGTTTGCAATATAATTCTTGATACTTTTGTCTTTCAGGTCCTGGACAACTTTGACATTCCTGATCCATGTTCTTTCTTGGAGCTTAACATTGAGAATTTTTTGTAGATCATGGTTTGGATGTAATTTTCTTCTCTCCTTTTAACATTCTAACATAATTACACGCAAACTTTCCACCTATGTACAGTGGAAGTTCTGCTTGTTGATTTAATAGTTCTTGTGCGCAACACACTTGCATAATACAATGAGCTTGCAATGCAAATGCATATTCTGCATGATCAACCATGTCTCTCTCTCTCTCTCACACACACACACAATGTGCTTACCAGAGCTTCTACTGTTTCTTCTGAAAATTTTTAATTGTAGGTACACTGGTATAAAATGAAAACAGAGCCTTTCAAAAGAAAATTATCAACTCATTCCTGTGCTGGCAAAACTTTGGAAGTGAAGGGTGATCAGGAAAATGTGAACAAAATTGCGTTTCAAATGGGCCATTTTGGGCTCCTGGTTTTCAGAACAAGAATATTGTGGTAGTTTTACAGTTGATGAATCCATGTTTGATTGATTACAATACAAAGATAGCAAAATATGTTCTGTAGTTGTGAGTTTTATATTCATTTAAAATATAAAACGGATTAGTCTCGAGCTCTATTTGGTTCACACCTATTTGTTTTTGGATGTTGAGCAATGTTTTTTATTCCCCGGTATAATATGTACTTCGGTTTATTTTTAAAAATATTGTGCTGCATTTGTATGTTATTACGTTACGGCCAAATTCTCATTCAAGTGCAAAATTTTCTAGCATCAGTTTACCACAATGCAAGTGATTACAACTCTATTTACAAGGCTAAAATATGCAATTATCCTAGGACTACAAAATATTAAATATAATTAGAAGTCTAGAGAATCTTTTTCACGAGTGTTCTTAGAGGCATTTTCTTTTATTTATTTATTCTCTCTTTCATCTAATAGTTATTTCATTAGGGGTAGTCGGTAGGCAACTTAAGCTGTCGCACCAATAATTACAATTTAAGCCGATTTGCAACTTACTACACATATTTACAACTTTAAGCCATAATAAAGAGGTGATGGAAGAAATAAAAAATAAAATCTAAAGATACCAAAAAGGCTTTTGTGATAAATAAATAAAGACGGTCTTCAATTCTTTGAATGGCCAATTAATTGCCTTTAAGTTAGGCTTACAATGGCCTATATAACAAATTCCGATTACGAACACATTTTCTACTTTGTGAATATCTTGGCGAAACATATATTAAACAAATACAGATATTACCCATATCTGTATTTATATTTGTATTTTCTGATTTAATTGGATACAGATAATATGCAACCTAAATAGATACAAATATTGAATTTTCAGATTACCTAGTCGCACGTATGTGAAAAAGAAGCATTTTACCATCACATTTTTATTGTAAACATTAAAAAGAAAATGAAAAAGTTCCTGAGGAATCAAATAAGAATTTGATTAAACCAAAAGAATTAATAATATGAATTCGTTATATTACACCCGGAAAAGCATTTGTAATTTATACCACAAAATTTGGAATCACTGAAATGATGGATATTGAAATGCATTTGATCCATGCAGTCCAATTCCAAGTTAGTTTCTAACAAAGGATTAAATCAGTAAGGAAACAGATTTACACTCCGAAATCGCTTAGAGAAAGAGCCTCTAAAATGCTATCAAAAACAAGCTCCAATATACAATAAAATTCAAGGGGATCGTCCAAAGACTTCAGTATTCAATCACGAGTTTACGACTGACTTTACATCTTTAAGTTGTCCACCTTTTTCAAGCTCACCAACAAGGTCCCTTAGTGCTGGAACCTTCATGGCAAGAGTCCTGTACAATCTAGAATACCGAGCTCGGGTTCCTTCCGATGTCCTAGCTAGGGCAAGCAAGCTTAAAGCCTCAGGAAGTTGACTAAATACCTCTTTCATGTCCTCCAATGTCATATTTTCTAAAATGGTGGGTCTTGGAACGACCCTAACAATCTCACCACCCTTGGGTTCTTGAACTCGGGCATCAGCTTTGATGACTAGCTCAGAATTTGAGTTAGCACCACACTTGATGATGAATGGAGTCGTAGATCCCGTATTGAACTGAAGAAGATTCCACTGGGAGACATCAATTTCAGCACCGGACCCCAGATTTGCAGACACTTTGGAAGCAACTGATGTCTGTTGGAGCATGTCATCCTCCTCAGAAATCGACTGTATAACATGAGGTAACTATTTAAAGTCGATAAAACATTCATATTATTCATTAGTGTCACAAAAAATTAATAGAATAACGGGATTGACTGTATAACATTAGCTTGAACTAAAAAAGGTAAATAGAACATCTGTCACAAGTATATCTTGATTCTCCAAGCATTAAACAAAATATTCTTTTTCACATCTCTTCTTTAATATACAAGTCAGTATGAGAGATCATTTCTTCAATCTAATTAATATAATTTTGAGTATCAGTCCAAGCCTGTGAGCTTTTAATCACAAAATCATAAACCCAGTCTTCTCGCTCACAGAATTTTGTTAAATTTTGTACCATTTTCTCAATCTAGTTGCTGGGCAATTCTTGGGTCTCAGTATTCATTCAATGAGAGCACAGGGATTCAGAGCATTGGATGGATCCAGCATAAAATTGGGAGGGGCAATTTCAAGAAATATTCAACTGGGGTTTGAGGATATGAAGGTTTCAGATGGAGGCCCGATGTGATGGTATTGAATTGACATCAACATCTGTTCTGACCAAGATCTCAGATCCTTTATGATAAAAACCATCCGCTGAACCTTGCTTGACGCCATACTCCAACTCAGATAAGAATTTAAGAAAATAAAATAAAAATAAAGCTAAATAAGATTCCCATTCACCAGCAATAGGCGAGAAACAAAAACTTAGAGAGAGAATCGCAGCCTGGTCCATGTAACTGACTTATTCTACACCACGAAACACAAAACAACATAGAGACAGAGAGAAGAAGATGGAGGCTTAAAGTGATTTAGAGAGGTATATTTAGGGGTTTTGACAGGTTTAGAAGGAAGAGAAGATTTTGAAAAGAAAAATTATAATTATTTCTTCTCCAGTTGTTGTGATATAAGGTGGAGGTGGTGGTGGTGGTGGTGGTGAGGGAGGGGATGACGAAGGTGCTACAAGAATAATGGTTTTTTCTTTAAATATTGATGAAGAGAATAGAGAAATAAAATTATTATTAAAAAATAATTTATTAAACTAAATAACCATGAGAATACTATATAAGCATTTTTATGTTAAAAATTGCTAGAAAATTCCACATTAGATATTCTGATAATCATAGTTGAGGTCTGGTAAAATTTTAGGTATTATTGTGATCTTTTCTAAAAAGTCTATGGTATAGTGGAAAATCTGAAAGCCCATAGGTTTAAATGAAAAAAGTGGAAGAGTTAAGGTTTTGTTTTTTGTGATTCAGTCTTTAGCACTATCTTGTGTACACCTCCAGCAGGGGATTAGTAAAGAGTCAATAACCAATTGAGTTTAAAGTTCAACTTATTATAGCAGTTTGTTACTTACCTCTATGGCATGACAAGCTTCTGCAATGTGCATTCGGGCACACGGGTGGTCTATCTCAAGCAGGGAAGGCATCCGTTCTGCAAGTTCATCTAAAGATGCAAGCATAACCCTTTTCTTACTTTTAGCCAGTCTGTTTACAGAGGACTGCCTCATAATATCCTGTCATATCACGTATTAAAGTTTAGTTGGTTCACACAACTAGTAACCCACTCATCAACGACAAGACACAAGAAAGGCTAGAAACCTTGACTTGCTTCAATATGCCATCAAGGGAAATTAAGGATGCTAGCCGTGCATCCTCAGCTGCAGTAGAAGGATTCCGAATAGGTGAACCTCCATCTTGCAACGTCAACAGTGCTTCATCGCTCCTCATTTGTTGCAATAGCTGATTATGGAAATATGAAATCATAGTAGCCATGAGAAGAATTACAAAACTACTCTTCACTGAGGGACACATTAGAAAACCACTCTGCACTTAGCACATCCAACTGGAGAATTACAAACAATAAGAACAAACTCACAAGCACAAGAAACTTAACGTTACAGAATATCAGACCACATGAGCGACCCAGAGTTCTAATCTTAAAAGTTAAGAAGTTGACCCTTGGTTGTCTGCAATTGGGATTTGAAGTCCTTTAGTTTAGTTTAGTGGTAAAGGGTATTATTGTACTTGTATCTTTATTTAGTTGCGAAGCATGAATAATACTCTGTGGGAGAGAATGAAAGATTATCTCAAAAACCCTTGTATGACTCTCAAAAACTGATCACTGAGCACTCGCATGATTAATAGAGGGAAAGAGATAAATGTAGAGATGGCATGAAAAACCTTTCACTAGTTACTCTCAGCAAAAAAGAGATGTAGTGGGACATATGTAATGATGTTTCGATGTGCAAGGTACAAGGTACAATGATCACTATCTGTCACGTACAGAGGCAAACCCTCTTTTTGGTACATAATTTATCCATTACATACATCATATAGCATTAATGTAATATCCGGATTTTAAAATAATAATAATAATAATATAATAAAAAATACTTATACATATAGAGAATGAAAAGGTAATTATTAGTTCATATCTAAAACATATAAGGATAAGGATATGATAAGACATTTAAGTTGTAACAAACTTTTAATTTTAAAAAAGGACTCTTTTACTTGGTAACCTATTTTGCAAAGGAATTAAATATATTTAAATAACGAGAGAGAGAAAAGAACGTAAAATTATTTGGCTTTGGAGTACTGCAGAACAGAGAAGAAGAAAAGAAAAAAAATCAAAAAAGGTAAAACTTAAACCCTTCTTTTCAATTGCGATGATCCTCTATTATAAATGTATAATTAGATTTTAAATTTTAAATTTTTATTATTCTAATAAAGTTCTAAAATTAGTAATACGTATGTAAATAAAAAGAAATTTTGAAAAAAGTATATATATATATATATATATATATATCGTGGGTGTAATATGCTAAATTATCATGTAAATTTTCGTTTAATGAAACTAAATAATAAAATATTGTTTGTAAATTGATCGTGATCTATTGATTGGTGTGTGGGTGTTGTGGTATGTATATATGTCGAGTATACAATCTGGTGGCACCATGTTTGGTTACATAATTGTTAAATTAATATATATGCACGTTAGTTATGCCACTATGGGTTTGTAATTGTTTATTTACTTATTTATTTATTACAATTTATAGTAATAAGCATATCTAGTGGGTTATATATATAAATATATATTATGGTTATTGTCAAACTAAGAACCTAACTATTTTCTTTATTTAATTTAAATTTTAGTTTTTAAAGTAATAATATACAGAAAGACCCCATGATTTCTAGAATAAAATTAATTATGTATTAAGTCAAAATTTACTATAAATGTGTCTAAGATTTGAATTAAAATATGTTTGAGTTGGGATAAATTGTCCTAATCTTTATTTATTCTAATTTTGTGTTTCGCAATATCGATGCAAGTGGCTTTCTGAACTATTTAGTGTTTTTAAGATTATCGTTACTTTTATGTATGCCTTGAAAATTATTTGGATGCCTAAATGTATGTTTTCAAAATTTGTTATGTTTTATTTAAGGGTTTCATTTAAATTAAACTGTTATGTTCGTTATTCAAAACTTCGGATCAAATATTTATTTTTGAATTGTGAAATGAAATTATATGATTTTGAACTGTGAAAAAGTATCATTTAGAATATCAATAATATTGAGAAAATATTTTAAAGTCCTCAGTCTGACTATGTATAAAACCCATTATTGATTACGTTTAGTTCCGGAGCTAATATAGGATCTACTAAGGCCCACACCTTTTAGATGCCCTTCAGGGAGCGTGAATTTTTTATAGATATCTTAGTAAGGTGCGTGATCATTGACGTTATTGAAATTTTGGGCTGTGTTATAGGGCTACTGTAACCATATTCGTTAAGGCTGTTGATTAAAAGATATATTATATATATTGAAATCATTTTTGAATGTGAAATTTGTTTTGTAATTATATGTAATAGTTTTGAAAAATATATTTATTATTGTTATCGAACAAAAAGAATTTTGAAAAAAGTGTTTTGCAAATTGTACTTGATCCGGCTAGATATGAAAGATTGCTACTTGTTGAACTTCATCGCTCACCTCCTTGTAGATTTTTACAAGTCTCGTTGTTGAAAGCTGAGCACTTATTTTATACGCTTTGGATAGTTGGAGTTTAGCTTATGATGTTATTTCTTTTAATGTTGAATTTTGATTAAACTTATAGTTTTGGGGAGCCGCGTCTCCGTTATTTGAATTTAGTATTTATTGGTATTTTATTTAAATTGGATTGAAAGATGTTTATTGTTGGGTTTAGTTTAAGATTATTGTTGAGTTGTTTTGATTGGGTGCGCGCAATTGATATTGTTGCCTTGCGTGCTTTTGGGCTTGCGGCGTGTAACATTTTGGGCCTGTAACGGGTTCGGGGTGTTACAATTAAGGTCTAAAAGAATAGGTTTCCTGATAAAATATGTTGTAGCTGTGGCACCTCTCATAAAGTATAATTGGCTTCTGAAGTAATTAATTGAAACCTATGCTGAATTGCATTTACACACAAAGAACTTTTCTGACTAGGTCAATAAATAAAACGATTTCAAAATTTCAACATAAAAACCAACCATAAGTAGAAATTATCATAACATAAAGACCAAGTTTACATTATGATAGGCAATAGAAATTTCAACACTAGATAGCATGAATATTTTGTTCACATGCATAATTCAAAATTCTCCTCAAGTGAAAAGGCCACAAAAACTTCCACGGCAGTTAGACATATTGAACACATACACCTGTTAGTAGGGAAGAGGGATAGAGGGTTAAGCTTCACTTTGGAATTTAAATAAGAAAGAGGAATAGAAGAGAAGAGAAAATGTACTGAAATTCAACACAGCAAAAGAAAGATGGTTGTTGAGTTAAATGATACCTTTCTTCTCTTGTGATCAACGGATTCTAGAGCTGATCGTAGTTTTGCAACTTGTGCCGAGTCTTCTGCTGCTTCGGTTGCCAAGGTACCTGCAATGTCCTGATAAAAGACATATATTGACATTAGAATCATGTTCAGGCTAAGGTTTAGAGAGAGATGCCCTAAACAAACTATTAACTGCTATTTATGTAATTTATGAATAAGTCATACATATTACGATTTTAAATATCATAAATTGAGGATAATAACACAACCTAGAGATACTAAGAAAGGGGAGAATAATACTGGATTGGCACCTACATTTATCCCATTAATCTATGTTTTCCATTCTTGCATTTAATAAGTTCTCAAGATTCTTAGATTCTTTAGCGTGGCTGAGAAAGGTTTTTCTGGGGTCCAGGAACAGGCACAACCCAGAAAAAATATTTTAGCCAGTCAATCCAGATATCTGGATTTTTGGTTGTAAAGTGATCGCCCCTTAGAGTAGGACTCTAGTATCAAAACAGGGTCAGATTAGGATTTGGGAGAGATAATTCAATGTCATCCAGCCGATCGAGAAAGCAGCACCCAACAGCTTTGGTTATTGAATTTCGTGCAAGCAAGATTGATTTCATCATAGAGGTAAAAACTGAGGCCTATAATTTATCAGAATTCCATAGAAGCAACCACCCGTGTATCTTATTCCATAGAGCTGAGGATATAATTTTAAATCAGCTGAATTGGGTTTTTGTGGGATTGTGACATTGTGTTTTAATTAGAGTAAGTACTTGTGGCATTGTGCTTCATTTGTTATTATTAAGGGCATCTGGACACAGGAATGTTAGGGGTGTTGATAAATTTCTTTCTGTCCTTTTGCTTTGGGAGAGTTTATTTCATGGCTTCGCTTTGGACAACATCAATTAAAGCTTTTTGAGTGGTGGCATTGTTAATGTTCATAGAGATTGGTGGGATGAACTTTACCCTTAATTTACATTTTGAGTGTCAATTCAATGAGGATCATCTGAAATGACATTCAGAAGCTACCATGTCATCACAACATTTTATTTGTTTCTGTATATCAAGCAAATACAGGCTAGCAAAAGAACTTCTAAAATCAATATAATATAACCTTCAACATTTTACAAGCTCAAAATATAACTATATTCATCCAACTAATACTGTTGAAAAATATACATCAAATGACATCATTAAATTTAATAACCTCTTAGGTTACATTTGGAAAGAAGGAAGTTCCAAATCTAATGGGTTTATATAGGGTTATCAAGGAACTCTTATTGCCTTGCCTTCCGCATACAGGGTACTACTATCGATCCAAATCGTGGTATGAGAATTCTGAAATGCCTTATGTACTCTACCATAAGTAACATTCCTCGTACCTGATTTTGTTCCGCTTACCCAGAGGATCAATTCCTGGTAACCATCAATTTTTATCCAAACTTGGATTCTGAAATTCAATAACCAAGGATTTTACTGCTTGAGTTATGATATTAGCAAACCATGTTATGGATTTGACATCCTTGTGGATGTGGATTTGAAAATAATTGGGTTTGACGAGTTAACAGGAATCCTTACATCAGAGATTCTGGTATCATGATTTTCGTTAGAGTTGCTCCGTAGAGTTCCCAGAAATATTGTTACACATTTTCGTATGGAACCCATGTTCAGTAATATTGTTACACATTTATTTAAACTCTGTACCCACAGAGTTCCCAGAAACGGAACCATAAGGATTCCATGGGCTTAAATCCAATTGCTGGCACATAATCATGGTAGAAAAGTTTCTTGTTGTTTTATGAGTTTCTTCTAGCTTGTCAGAACCCACCTTCGACAGCAATGACATGATGGTTATTAATTGTAAATTAAGCGGGAGTTTAACTCTTTAAATATTGACAAAGCAAATCAGTGCAACAAAGAAAAACATTTCCAATGCCAGAACAAGTGAAACAGTGAGGACAATACAACAAGGTGGTAAACTTGACTCGACTCGGCTCATTTGCACGCCTATTCAGAACAAAGCAATGATGATGATGATGATGATGATGATGATGATGATGACGACGACGACGACGGTGATGATAGCAACAGAATTTGAAAATAACAAAAAATCAATTTTTTATTTAAAAATCTATATCTTGGATACCTTCAAGTGCTGCAATTGAGAATTATAGACACGCTTTGCATACTCTCCTAAAAGCTGCCCAAGAGCATCAGTACTGGGAGGCATAGCAACACCAAGTCCAGCCATCCAACCATCCGTTATTGCAGTAGAAAGAAGCTCTAACTGACCAGTTGTACCCCCAAAAGCATCATCTGAAGTGACAGAAAGAAAGTCGAAGTTGTCCGCAAGCCAAGAGACAATTTGACGCATCAGCTCACCAGTAGGAGTATGAACAACCAGAGCAGCAAGAGCCTTGTTTCCAACTGCAAAATTTTTGGCTTCTTCAGTGATTTCTCTAAGCTTCTCACCTGTCATATGATGTCTCCATGTTTCCTGTACATTTGAGTTTGAAGTCTTACATGAGTAACCGAAATATGTTAGTGGCCAGTAAAAAATCTGAAAATGTATCCTCGTGATGCCTTTTGCCAGTTAAAATTAATTAAGAGAATTATAAGATTTAATAGCTCTTTGCCAATAATGTAAACTAGTCAGCTTTCTCCCAGAATTACAGTCCCTCGCTTAAATATATACAAAAAAATGAACATGCTTCTATTCTAAAATCTTCAAAAGAAAAGCCATGAATAACATAGCAGCTTTCATATTCACGAGTCCAAAAGAGCTTAATTGTACATTAAAAGATATTCAAAATAGAGAAAAGAAATCATCACTTATATAATCAAGCCCAATACCAAGTTGAGTCTAATAAGTCAGTTTATAGTGTTCCTCCAACAGCCTTGGGAATTTATTAGGCTTAGTTTCAAGAAACCATATCTTCTACCAAGACATTCACCCAGAGCCACTGAACCACAACGAAAAATTTAAACTGACAAGCTTATCATCCCAGGTTGGAACAAGTTAACTGAAACCTGTAGCAAATTATTGATAGAAATGCAAAACTGAATTTCCTCACCTAGCATCTATTAGAAGGTCTTTAGATGGTTAATGTAAAGCCAAGGGCCATAGTAGAAATAAATAAAGTCTAGGGGCTTATTAGTTAGTTAGGAGTATTAGCAAAGTAGAAGCACATAGGTAGTATAGGTAGTGGTTATCTCATTGGGCATTTTAGCATTCTGGCTCATGTTAGTATTTCTAAAAATAGCTAAGCATATAAGGTGAATATTATGAATGAAGAAATGGCTTAGACCATTCTCACAATCTCTAGTTTTCTGTACCGCTATCTCCATCTTTTTCCCCAAGCTCCATCGATAGTCTTCCTCAATTTCTACTATTTAGACTCTGAAATTGGCAACTAACTTCTATATTTTGTTGAGCTTACTATTTTTGTTCGGAATCAGGTCTAGGATCAAGGTTGAGCCGTAGAGTTAAAGTGTCTATCTCAGACTTGTAAGTTTTAACAGGTATGCCTTATATACCGCTTTTGGTCTACCTTCTCAACAACTAAGAGATCCATTTGAGGAACATGGGGGCTAGTTGAACACTAATTGAGCAAAGACTTGGTTCTGAAGTGGAGTTCAAATAGATGTAGAAAAGGTGAATGTCCGGCAAAACATCAGAATGGCAGTTAGTGGGTGAACATATCAGCCATCCACATGTTCCGCTGTTGGTGTTTGGTGAAAATGTCCAGCCCGCTGAAATTTAAATGCAGCTTGTTGTGGTCCTAGGGTTAATTATGGATATTATAATTAGCCTCTATATATTACAAATTCAATATCAGAGCATCGGTCGTAAGGATCAGAAATTAGGGTCAAGTACTCTAGTTCTTCATTCTTCATTTTTTACTTGTTCTTCCATTAATTAAAGATAGACTAGTAGAAAAATATTTTGCTATCCTAGTTTTCTCTTCTCGCCAAGCATTTCATTAATGGCATTAGTGTCCTATCATAAAATTCATAAATAGCTATTGTCATTTCATTAATATAGTAAACAAAACTACATCGTATTGGGCTATTTGCCCCAGTCAAGTGGTTGTCCAACCACATCCACACTTTTCAGTGTATATATGTTGAATGGGTGATCCCCCGAATTACAAGGTACAAGATCTGGTTTTTAGTTTTTATTGTTGTATATTGTTGTTTTCTACATATCCATATTTTGAGATTATTTTGGGGTTTAATATTTTTATGGTTTTGTGGACCATAGAGAATTAGCATTTGTGTGATAGTGATGATTTTTCATTGGCTGAATGACACTTTTTACCCTCTCAATTACCACCAACTTTCAAAGTCGTCCTTAAAGTACATTTTTCCTTAAAGTGACATTTTGTGTCAACTTTATTCTTTTTACCCGATTTGACCCCAACCCAACCCATTTCATTTTGAGCAAACTTTGACCCAACTCGACCCAATTTGACCCTACCCCAAATTTTAATATTTTAGAATAAAATAAGTATTTTAAAATAAAATATTATTTTAAAAATAATAATTATATTTAATATTTTAAAATAATATAATATTTTAAAAAATAATTTTTAAATATTTATTATTTTTAATATTTTAAAAGAACATAATATTTTAAAATAAAATATTTTAAAATAATTTTAAAATAAATATTATTTTTAATATTTTAAAATAATAATTATATTTAATATTTTAAAATAAAAAATCAATTTTTTATAATTTGAAAATAATAATTATTTTTATTATTTTAAAATAAAATATTATTTGAAATTAATTTTAAAATTGTAATTATTTTTTTATTTAAAATAACATATTTTTTTAAAAAAAAAATTATAAAAATAATTATTATTTTAAGGTAAAAATATTAGACTATATAGATTCAAAAAAATAAAACTTTATTTTCATAAAACAAAAATAATTTTTTGTCATGTTTTTAAAGATGTGTAAATTTTCATAAAAATAATTAAGATTTAAAATATTTTAACTTTAGTTTTTTTGAATCTATATTTTGTGAAATTATGCTCATTTTTGAAAAAATAAAAGTTTCTAATATTTTTTCTTTAAAATAAAATTTATTTTTAAACTTTTTAAAATAATATTTTATTTTAAATATAAAAATTCATTATTATTTTAAAATTAATTTTTTAGTTTAAAATATTAAATATAATTATTATTTTAAAAAAATATTTTTTTTAAAATATTAAAAAATATTTATTCTAAAATATTAAAATAATATTTATTTTAAAATATGAAATATAAATATTATTTTAAGTTTTTTTAAATATAAATATTATTAAACATAATTATAAATAAATATAATTATTATTTTTAAAATATTATGTTTTTTTTAAATATTAAAAATAACAAATATTTAAAAACCATCTTATTTAAAAAAAATAAAAAAAATTATTTTAAAATATTAAATATAATTATTATTTTTAAAATAATATTTTATTTTAAAATATTAAAATTTGGAGTTGTGTCAAATTAGGTCGAGTTGGGTCAAAATTTGATCAAAATGGTTCGGATTGGGATCAAGTCGGGTAAAAGAAACAAAATCTACATAAAATGTCACTTTAAGGACCCAATTGACGAAAAATGTACTTTAGGGATGACTTTAAAAGTGGGTGGTAACTTGAAGGGTGAAAAGTGTCATTCAGTCATTTTTCATTGGTGTGTTATTACTTTGTTAGAAGATACTGTTAGAAGATACAATTTTAACCCATAATTATAGTTAATCTTATCCCATAATTAGTGTGTATACATTGCTCTAAATTAGGGATTACCATAACTGTAAATTAGGGATTGCTACATTCTGAAACTTGTGTTTATAAGTTAATGTAATTGAGAGCAGAAGTATCAAGGAATTATAACCCAAAATCAATTTCTTCCTTTCTACATGGTGATGGTATCAGAGTCTCATTCCTTGAAAACTAGCCAACTCAGTTTCTCTTTCCGTTGTCATCATTATTTCCTCTCAGAAAACTAGTTAAACAAATTTATATGAAAAAATTAAGATCATAATTGGGTTACTAATCACCGCACGCACCACCTCACTCGCGGAGGGCCGACGCCACGCGCCACCTTTAGCCGACGCGACCACTTCCATGGTGTTCGTCTCTCTCTCCTCTTGCTATCTACAGTAGTCTTGTCGTGTTTGGTTCAGGTTTATCTAATATGTTTTACACCAGTTGGTTGTTTTAATATGTAGCTTCAATTTTTTGTTGTTACTACTAATTCCTATTGTTTCTTCTGCATAACTTTTGTTTCTAAGTGTAGTGCAATTATTTGTTATCCTTGGTAAAGTTTATCCTGCTCAAATATATATTGTATCCACCTGTTATATGGCAGAACAACAAGTTATTAGAAGTCATACTCTTAATTCAACATGGGTTCTAAGCCCCTTCAAACTGGATGGAACCAATTATTTGGCTTGGTCTCAAACGTCATGTCAATTGAGGCCAATCTTATATACCACTTCATTCATGGAACAACTACTGTACCTAAAAAAAGTTGGTATGGACTATGGTCCAAGAGGAGTGGAAATTTGATAATTCCATTGTGAAGACATGGATGAAACCTAGTATGCAGAGCAGTTACATGTTCTTAGACATTGCCTATGAGCTTTGGGAGGCTATCTCTCAAACTTTCTCTATTTCTGGTGATATGTCTAAGGTATATGACATTTGTAAAAGAATCCGTGAGATGGGTCAAGGGGAGACGACTGTGCTCAGTATTTTGTGGAGATTAATACACTTTGACATAAGCTTGATTATTACCGAGTTTTTTCAGCCAAATTTACGAAAGATGCAACAACTTATCAAAAGTTTGTTAATGAAGATAAAGTTGCGGATTTTTTAGCTGGTTTGAACATAGAGTATGATCAAGTTCGGGCACAGTTGATTGGTCAAACACCATTTCCATCACTACAAGAGGCTTATGCCAGAGTCCAAGAAGAGGAAAGTAGACGTCGGGTGATAGTTTTAAATTGGCCAATCAGACATGGTCAATGTTCGAAAAAGCTAAAAGCGATATGACGCTCCTTGCCTATATTCCTACAATCTTGTCCTTTTCTTTTATATTTTTGCGTCTTACACTCCTCGCCACTTAGATTTAAATCCACCAGTATTTGTGATACACATAACATATATACAATAAATTAAATTATAAAATGTGTGATAAAATGTAAGAGAGAAAAAAAAACTTACATGTGGTACCGTCTTAAGAAAACAGTTAATTTTATTCCTCACCCATTATCTATTATATAATAGATAGATAAATAAAATTAAAAATATCAAGTTGTATTATCAAATATTCAAATTTGTTACTTACAAAATTAAAAAATATTATGTCAAAGTATGTCTTTTAATATTCAAAAGAAAGATTAAGAAAATGAATGAGTGCTACTAGAACATTCACGATCAATGAACGAGTGGCAGATTATCTCACCTCCTTCACTTGTTTTGCAAATAAGTGCCCTTCCATTCATCAACCAAAAGAATACCCATTACTTTAAAGTTTCATATAATCCTTAAAGCAACTATAGATTAACATCTGTTTCACAGTTAAAAGAGATTCAAAATTTCTTGAAATTTTTTTTTAATTCAAATCAAGGCCTACGCCTTGAGGCGAAACGCACCGAGGCGTAAGCCTTAGCCAAATGAGGTGCAAGCCTCTGTATTTCCCTTTGAGGCCTAAGCCTCGCCATAGCAAATTACCGCCTCGCTTTGAGGCGCGCCTCGAGGCTTACACCTCGAACCATGGCCATGATTGCTTCTTATCCTAAGTCAAGCTTCTCCATTCAGTCTCATGTCACACACTCGAACGAGAAGTCCCGCGAATGTGACTACTGTGAAGGAAATGACCATACCAGAGATCGCTCTTTTAAGCTTCATGGACGTCGTAAAGGACGTAGAGGTCGGTTTGGTAGTGGTCGTAAACGTGATTCCCAGGCCTATATGTCCACTACAACACTTCCTGTTGATGCATCCAGTACTTCAGAAGCTACTACTACTCTCACTCTTGCGGAAATTTCCGCTTTTTGAAAACTCTATTCCAAATCCATTTCTTCTCATTATGCACAATCAAGTATACACTCTTGTGCTTTAAATGTTTTATCAACTTTAGATCATAGACACATGTGCTTCCGAACATATCGGGTCCTCCAATTTCTTTACCTCATACACGCCTTGTTCTGACAAAAAAAAGATTGGAATAGCTGATGGTTTCATTTTTCCTATCTCTAGAAGTGGTTAAGTAGTTTGTACTCTTTCATTAACATTATCATATGTTCTTCATATTACTTCATTTACCGCAAACTTATTATTTATCCAACATCTTATCGAATCTTTACATTGTTTAGTCACTTTTTTCCCAACTCATTGTGTTTTTCAAGATTAACAGTGGTAGTAACGTAGTGCAGTTGGTGATCTATATTATTTGGATGTTCCCTTATCTAATATGCCTCTGATTACAGATGAGACTGCTACTCAGGCTTTTCAATCTACTTCTGAATCTAACCTAACTTCTCTTCATCAATGGCATCGACATCTAGGACATCCTCATTTATCAATACTAGAGTCTTTATTTCCATCTTTAGATGAGCAGTGTAATAAAACTTAGTTTTTATGTGAACCATGTGAATTGGGTAAACACAAACATTCTGTTTATTCTGCTATTAACAGTCGACATTTTGAACATTTTGTTGTTATACATACTGATGTGTGGGGACCCTCTCGGGAGTTTTCCCATTCTGGTTATAGATGGTTTGTCAGTTTTATTAATTGTTATTCTCGTATAAGTTGGATTTATCTTCATTCCAAAAATGAGGTGCTTGATTGTTTTCAAAAATTTCATAAGATGATCCAAACTCAATTCGAAGCCAAGTCAAAATTCTTCATAGCGATATAGGGTCGTGAATATAGTAATAATAATGCTTTTGCATCTAATCTCTCAGCATGACATTATACTTCAAACTTCATGAGTCAAAACCCCAGAACAAAATAGAGTGGTAGAAAGAAAAAACCGGCACTTACTAGAGGTAGCACGCACTCTTTTATGTTCACTATGAACACACCTAAATTTCTATGAAGAGATGTTTTGACAGCTGCATTTCTTATAAATCGACTTCCTTATAAAATTCTTAAGAATAGAAGCCTCATTTCTTTCTTCCAGCATACGACAAATCATTTTCATTCGCCTCGAGTTTTTGGTTGTGTTATGTTCATGACAAATCTCCCACTCGAGAAAAACTAGATCACATAGCTCTTAGGAGTGTTTTCATTAGGTATTCTCCTACCCAAAAAAGATTATAAATGTTATCACCCTCCACACAGTTTTTGTCACTCGTGACGTCACTTTTAGAGAGTTGGAACCGTTTATTCTTCCTCACCTTCTCCTCAGGGGGAGGATGTTATTGATGAAGAGAAGTTTCCTCCCGGTATTACTAGTACTATTTCATCTTATACATATTCTCATGCTCCTGTTGCTGTCTCTGTAAATCTTCACAAAGGAGTACTAGGAGTCGCATACTAAATAGATCTATGTTCTACAAGAATAAGGTCACCATTTCTGCACTACTGCAACTCCTGATAATACTAATGGTAAGAATCCTACTTGTTCTTCTGATGATACTAATCTTCCTATTGCTCTTAGAAAAGGGGTTAAATCATGTACCCAACATCCGATCTCTAATTTCTTAGCCTATAATAAATTATTTGGATCCTATCATTCCTTTGTTTCTTCTTTGTCTTCGATATTTGTTCCTCAAGGGTGGAGAGAAGCAATTAGCGATGAGAATTGAAAAAAGACAATGATAGAAGAGATGAATGTCCTAAAAAAGAATGATACATAGGAACTAGTCACTCTTCCTTATGAAAAAAAACTAGTTGGATGCAAGTGGGTATATACAGAATAGAAGTCTGATGGGACAATTGAGAGACTCAAAGTCAGGCTAGTTGCAAAAGGGTATACTCAAACTCATGGGATTGATTACCAGGAGACATTTGCTCATGTGGCAAAGATGAACTCTGTTCGTACCATAATCTCATGTGCAACAGACTTCGGTTAGGATCCTCGGCAATTAGACGTATAAAATGTGTTCCTTTATGGTAACTTGGAGGAGGAAGTGCACATAGAAATACCTCCTGGTTTTGCTTCATCTGTAAGACCCCAACTTTTATAAATAAAGATGAATTTTCTATAAATATCATTTTTGAATATTATGGAGTTAATTTGATATAATGTTATAGTTGTGGGTAATATTTATAAATTTTGCAAAGTACGCAAGTTGTTATATAATATTCGATTGGTCGGAAAATATTCGTTTTAACAGGGAATATTCGTACAACGGCACAATCATTGGTAGACCCCACAGCGGAATTATTGTCGGATTGAGAAAACGACAAAAATATTTTATTAAAAATAACGACGGAAGTTTTACCATTGATACTGTTGAACTACTCGGTAGTAAAAGTACAGTAATGCGTGTGGTTGCATAGTAGCACACGGTATTGATTATTAATGCTTATGTGAGAAGTCACTCAGTTTGATTCAATTTTTGTCAGTTAATAATATGAATTATTTAGCGATAATGAAGTTTTGTTTTATTCGTATTATTAACGTAATAAAACAGAAACATCTTTTTATATAAAACATAATACTTTATTAAAGTTATTCTATAAATAGAATATATTATATTTTATTTAAAAAAAAATTCTTTAAATACGGACCGTCAGATTAAAGTAATCAATCTGGACCGTTCATGGATTAGTTACTATGCATTCTATTTTTCTATAAATAGCAGTTCATTCCTTCATTATTTCTTACGAATTCACTGAACTATAGAGAGAGAAGAAAAGTATCATGCTACTTAACTACTTCCTTTATTTCAGTTCTTTAAAACGGTAAGGGGTGTTATTCTTTCTTATTCATGAAGAGAACTGTTGTTATTCCATTTCTTATTATTCTGTTGGAATAACCTGTATACGCGGTCTACCCTATACTTGGTGACATTCTTCTATTATTCTGTTAGAACATTATTATTCTTTTGGAATATCCTGTCTGTGCGTTTTACGCCGGACCTGATTCCATTATTTATTATTCTGTTGGAATAACCTGTCTGTGCGGTCTATCGCATGCATGGTGATTTTTTTTGTTATTCCATTCTTTATTATACTCAGTTGGTTAAGTTTTGACTTCTATACTCCATGAAATTTGTGGAATATCCTTGATAATTGCGTTTCATCCAGTATCTTTTCATGAAAATATTCTTCTAAGCATTCTTGAATTTTACTCCACAAAGCAGTATCATGTTGACAATTTGGACGTTAATTCTTGGATAAATTAATTCTTGAACTTGTTTTATTGAATTCTTATATCATTGTCATCATCCTCATGTTTATAAAATGTTGAAAGTCATCTGTGGCCTATAGTGCATAGATGGACTTGGTATGATTATGACCAGGGATTATTCGATATAATCATGACCGTAATGTACAAATGATGTGGTAAAAGTCCTCATTGGCCCGTAGTGCATTGATGGACAGTTGTTGGCATGATCATGACCATTAATGAATACACGAATATCCTTGGCCGTAGTGCAGGGGTGATTCGATGATGTGGATTATTTTATTAAGTTGAGTCCCAGCGATAACAGTGTTGAAAAACCTTTTAAATCATAGAAGATAGTAGATTTTATTTTCTACTCGACTCTTTTAATGGATTGTTTGTTTCGCTGCAGTTAAACTTGATGTTCGTTATATTTTATCAGTTTTACACTGTTGAAGGCTAATGATAATTTATTCTGCATTATCTTAGTCATAATATTTCTTACTGGGCTAGTTGAGCTCACCCTTTCTTTCACTGTTCTCTTCAGGAAATGAGAATATAGCTAGGACGAGTCGGAGAACGGAGTGATGGACCAGATGATAGTATTAGTAGTCCTCACTATTCTATTAAATAGTGTGACAATAATTGTAATGAGGACTCCTTTTGAGTTTGTATAGTCTCTAGTAGACAATAATTGTATTCAAACTCACAGTTATGTTTTGTCGTATTGTACACGACAGTTGTATTAGTAAGTTGTATTTGTATTCTGTACCATGTATCTGACGACCCAAGATGGATGATGTATACCTAATTTTGGGGGAGTCACATCATCTGCCAAGGTAAAGTTTGTAAGTTGCAAAAGGTTCTGTATGGTCTAAAGCAATCTCCTAGAGCCTGGTTTGGTAGATTCCACAAAACAATAATAAGGTTTGAGTACAAGAAGAGTCGAGCAGAGCATACTCTATTTGTCAAACAAAAAAAGGTAAGATTACGATTCTTATTGTTTATGTTGATGACATTGTGGTGACAGAGGATAATAGAGAAGAGATAGTGAATCTCAAAGCAAGACTGGCCAGAGAGTTTGAGATCAAAGATCTTGGTCCTTTAAATATTTCCTTGATATTGAAGTTGCTAGATCTTCCAGTGGGATATTTCTATTTCGAAGGAAAAATGTACTTGATCTTCTAAGTATGTTGGGATGTAAGCCTGTTGATTATCCTATTGAAGTTAATCATCATTTAGTAGGTGACTCAAGACCTACGATTGATAGAGAAAAATATCAACGTTTAGTGAAACGATTAATATATCTTTCTCATACTAGACCGGATATATCTTATGTTGAAGGAGTAGTAAGTCGGTATATGTATGATCCTCGACATTGTCACATGGAAACTGTCTACAAAATTCTGACATATCTCAAGTCTATTCCTAGAAAAGGTATATTGTTTGCACCACATGGTCATATGAAAATTACAGCATTCTCCGACTCAGATTGGGTTGGCTCTATACAGGATCGTCATTCTACATCTGGTTACTGCTCATTTATTAGAGACAATCTTGTTACTTAGCGCAGTAAAAAACAATCAGTGGTGGCAATATCCAGTGTTGAGGCAGAATATCAAGCTATCGGCTTAGGTATATGTGAACTAATGTGGCTTCGAACCTTGATAGAAGATTTGGGTGTTACAACTAAAAGGCCTATGCAATTATTTTGTAATAATAAAACAGGCATAAGTATTGCAAACGACCCGGTACATCACAATAGAACAAAGCACATATTTTGACTAAAGGTTTTAGTAGTAAGATGTATCTATTTTGTTTCAAGTTAGGCATGCGAGACGTCTATAGAGTGTTAGAAGATACTGTTAGAAAATACAATCTTATCCCATAACCATAATTAGTGTAACATTGCTGTAAATTAGGGATTGATACATTGTGAAACTTGTGTATATAAGTCGATGTAATTGAGAGCAGAAAAGGAATTATAACCCAAAATAAGTTTCTTCCTTTTACATACATCATTAAGATTAACAAATTCTGGGAATTAGGTTGAGAAAAAGGGAAATTAGAAGGGGAAAGAAAAAAATAAAATAGTTCATGCATTTGTTGGTTGTTGGGTTTAAGTTGAGCAACCACTTATAGTGACTGCTAAATGGGAGAGAGAGATAGGAGAGCATCTGTTATGGTGGAAAGCAGTCTAGTGGCTTTGTTGAATAGGGGTAAAAGAAAGATGTATGACAATATAATCAAAGGGGAGAATTGCAGGAATGACGCACTCCGAATGATATGGGAGACTGAAATTACTGATATCGGCACAGATAAGAGAATTTTTCTTGACCCTCACCCAGATTTATAATGGAAGATCAATGCAGGAAAAGGTCTAAGAATTATTGTCAAACTAACCTCATCAATTCCACGTATCTTTAGAACAACTGATGATAACTTCGACTTCTTTTCCTGCTTTATGTTTATTTTGAAGCGTTGAATCTGTTCATCAACAAGTGCATTCCTCGTGCTGGAATCATAATGTGAGGGAGATCTCCGAGGGCTGCTACCCCTGCTGGAGCTTCTGCTGCGTCCAGAGTTGGCCTTCTCCAAGAAGCATTCAACAGGAGGAATCTGCAAAAGTTAAGGTAGAGCTATACACCTAAATCTCACATATGGTGCTGGTAACGGCTCATCGCACATATATCTGTCATTACCTTGATAGCTTGCAGCTCGGGCGACCTAGAAAGCAAAGATCTTAAATACAAAATCCTAACGCGGGAAACAAGCACGGTATCCATTACTCCCTTTGGCTCCATCTTACGAATAAATGAAATGACAGCATCTCTTATTTCAGAAAGTATCTCATGTTCTCTAGAAGCACCTGCTTTGATGACTGCAGCCAACACCTAAAAGATTGCAACCACGTCTCAAAATATATGATCCAATTTGAAGGGTTTTATATGTTTAAAACCAGGAAAAAAAAACACTAAAATAAATTGTTAAAGATAACTCCATTTAATAGTTGCATAATTTTGATAAGAGTTCTAATTATTATAAGAATTTGATGTAAAGTCATTGCAGCATAGAATGTAACTAGGAGCCTTCTGAGGTAAATGTACATACACTCCCTTCAAAGAATGTATGATGAGATTAATCACTAAGCATACCAGCATCAACAGCTTGTTCACTCCATCTGAAATGGTGGCAAGACTATCATATTGTTCAGGATCAAAGTCATTCAAGGCTGAAGTAAGATATTCTCCAGCAGGGGTTGTCTTGACCTTCTCAGTACCTGACTTAACTAAAGCAACAGTTCCCTCAATCTTATCGGCAGGTGGCGACAAAGGGACATCTACTGAACGTCCTTTACTATTATGCTCATTCCTGGAAGCAGAATTAAGCAAAAATGAATTTATTAAAAACCATTAAAAGGAAAGACACTATGAAAGAGCAGAAAACATCAAAAAGAATCCAAAATGAACTAGAAATTCACCTCCCCAGGTTTTCAGCCTGAACATTACTTAATACTTTTGGTGATGAACTTGACAGCTACAAGAGAAACCTCAAAATAAGAGATCTGATATCACCTCTTAGAACCAAATAATACCCATTAGTGAAAATGGAGCATGAAATTAAATAATGGAAGTTGATCCATCCATAAACTCTAACTAAGAAAAAAGTCCATCCATAAATTCACAATCTTGCCTCTTTGTATAGTGTATACAACTGAGCATAAATCAACTATCTCAGTTCAACATTCCTAATTAAAATATGAATACATTTGACAATACTTACTAGAGTTTAAGCAAACATTTGGCACCAAAGATTCGTTGTATAAAAAACTGACCAATTCATAATACATTTATAATTCATTGTTGGGCTCATCCAATTGAGTATCAAATATTTGTGACATCATTCTAATCTAAAGTTCTCCCTATCTCTAGAATGACTGCACATTAGAAAATAAATTGAAGAGGAGAGGGACGATAACCAGCTCCTTCATAAACTTAAAACTGATAAGTCACAGACTCCCAGTGGTTAGCCCATATAGACAGGAAATAGAAGTATAGAACTTCAAATGAAGTTCATAACAGCTTAACACCCAAGTTCTATCTTGCAAAGGAAACAAATGCTAATCGATGCTGTTGATGCTTACAAGCTTCACTCAGTTGTTCACCTAATATCACGTTTTGAGGCCAGAAAGATTATTAACACACAGTGACAATCTTGTCCATTCACAGACTCTCCTCATTACTTTGTCAAAAAGAAAGTCAAATAAAACCACGTCACAATAAGATCTCTACCAAATCAACCGAATCATCTCAAGTGTTTGATGAGCTTTAAGGAGTTTCTAATTCGCTCTTATTTGGAATAAATTAGAAGACTGCCAAGTCAGACACTCAGACTGCAGTGGAAGACCAACTACTCCTTTGTTCTGGTTCTTTTGACCATTGAAAGAATACAGAAAATTTAGACGCTTTAATGTTCAATTCTTCCGTTAACTCAAAACCCTTTCAACAGAGTTCCATCAACAAAAAGAAGCAGAAAAAGCAATTTAATGGACTTGATCACAAAGGAGATAAGTAACAGGGAAAAGTATAGGACATAAGAGGAATAAACTACTGACGTCATCTGGTATCCGATAACAAATAAATCATCAAATTCGCATTTCATAATTCTTCAAATGAAAACAAATAAAATAAACCTGTGCAGATCCAGTGGAAGTTGCTTTTTCTGTCAATCTCTCAAATAATTTCTCATTTTCTTCATGCAACCTCTGCAAAAGAAAAGCAAACACATTTGCGTTCAACAATAAAAGGAGAATTAAGTTATTTGAAAGGCCACTAATCCCATAAAAAACCAGACACATCCGCAAACAAGAGTGGAACTCAAAATTTGTATTTGATTCAACAATCAACTGTTTGACAAAATAACAAATCAGCTTGGCCTTACATGGGGAGCAAGGGAACACAAGTAAACACTTCCTACACAGTGTGCACCGGGAATTTAAGCATAACAAAAATTTGAGAGAATAAAACATCTAAACATAACAAAAGTCCAAGCAACTAAAACATAAATAAACTCACAAAACAGCCTGACAACTAAAATAAATAAATAAAGTAAAAAATAGCCCCGATAACGACACACCATGGACTGACCCAATCACGACTACAGGTGAAATAATAGAACCATAATTAGAAATATGTGATCAGGTTAGTAAAATGCAGAGTTAAAACAAATATCAAAACTATAAGATTTGTATTATTTATTGTATATAATAACTACTATATTGAATTAGTCAACTCATCTAAGCCTTTACCAATACCGAATGCCATGAGAACAGAAGTACGAAACAACTAAAAAGCTGTTAAAAACGACAAACCTCAATTAGTGTATCGCGTTTTAAAAGTTCTTCTTCCAGTTTCTTAGTAACAGACACAGAATCCACGTCTTCCCCTGTCGCATTGGAAGTTGATAGAGCCGTAGTCTTTGATTCCGACCCGACCTCAGTAGAAAGACAAGCTTCATTCAGTTGTGATTTGATGCCTCTTAGTTTAGCCTGCATCAGGAAAGTGCCAATCACGTTAATTAACATCATCACGATTTAGTTAATTCCAGATAAGGAAAAGCAATGCATGTTGCGGGATTTGCACAATATAGCCTTGATTTTGTACTATTGATGGGGACCCTAAGTCAAGAGGAAAGAAAAGATTTTTTGTACTTGCTATTTGGAGCTTTTTATTATGTATTATGTGAAAATAATTGATGTAATTTATTTATTTATTTAATGGTGGGGTTTTAGGATATTTATATTTATTAGGAAATATTACTGTGTTGTTAGGGTATTTAGTCCTTTAATACTTTTATTGTTGACAAAGTAATATTAGGGTTTTGAGTCTTTTTAAATAGTGATGTAATCCTCCAAGTTATTTAGATTATTGAATGTTACTATTGAGAGATATTGTTGATTGCAATCAATTTACTCTTCTGCGGTTGACAATCCTAGGGGTAATGGAGTGCAGAGTTTCACACTAGTTATAGCTTTTCCTTTATTTTCCTCGGGGAAGTGAGCTGCAAAATCTCACCCAACTATTTTTCCCATCATTTTCCAACAAATATTGAACCAAAATTGTCCTACATCAACTATTCAAAAGAAGTTGTATAAAAAATTGAAATCCAAAGATAAAAACGTCCTGAAGACAAGCTAAAACAACTAAGTGATGAGAGAAGTGCCGAAGCACATAAAGAAAGAAGCAAGCTGAGAACTTATGTAGATAGTACAAAATTTAAAGTGACACATTCAGTAAGGATAAATAATTTCAATATTTGCAAACTGAATGACAGAAATTTAAATGTCACTACAAGCTCACGTTAATACTACTATCACGATAGCTTTGCTGGTTAAATGTACTAAGCATCTAAGAGGCTACTGAAGGTGAAGTTTTGTGTCTATTTTAGCTGGCAGGGACTTCTAGAGATTATGCTTAGGACAATGTTTTCATACCCCGCTCGGAACCGCCAAACCGTTAGACAAAATGAGCCGACAACTAGACCTTAAAAACATAACTCTCTAAAAATCAGTGAAACCCGACAAACCGCTGGTTGGATAGTCAGAATCATTGAACCGGTGGCCGGTTTCCGGTTATAACTGTTTCATATTAAGCTTATTTACCAACAATAATGGAAGAAATCCAAGAGAATAACAAACAGAAAAAGAATAGGATTAGGATTTTTCTTCTAAAATCTCTTGCATGCGATCTGCCCTTTCAATTAATCTTTCAAAATAACACAAAACACCATCTTAAATCGACATTTTTTTTAGGAATTTGTAAGAGCAAAAGAAGCAATATATGGGTGTGTTTGTTGCAGGAGCGGTGAGGCGTGGAGTTATGCTCAGTGAAACACTGTACGACCACAATGATGGTGGGTATATGGTATTGGGTAAAGAGAGGGAAGGTAGGAAGACAAGAAAGAGAATGAGATTCTCTTATTGTTTAAGTGTTTATACAGAGTAGAATGAATAAGAACGGACCCAGATTTTGGGCTATTATGTCCCTTTTATAAGACTATTGTGTCCAATTCATAAGACTTACATTATTAAAAGAAAAAGACAAAGAAGGATATAGAGAAGGAGAATTGGGCCCAGTTTTAACCCAACATCCAATTTAAATTTATGATATAAAGTAACATTATCAATTCATATTCATTTTGATAAAAGAATAAATGATTAATTATTTGTCTTAATATTTTAAAGTTATTTTTTGTATAATTTCTAATATTATCTACCATTAAAATTTAAAAAACTATTGCCATATACCAAATTACCAATATTCAATCACAATGACAAGGTCAACTTAGTTATCATAATAATTAATAATATATATAATTATTTAATACATAAATTATATTTTCCTGGTTGATCTGAAAACATTTAGGAGAATCAAGTAACAATACTCACACTGTTAAAACAACTAAACAGAACCACGTGAAAAGAACATTTAAAAGAAATACTTTGAAACAACTAAGGATAAGGATATGATCTAGATTTTCACAGCAGCATATAATTTTGGAATCAAAAGAGCAAAAGATAATGAAACATCAGAATTAGAGGAGCACAAAAGAATGCGATTTACAAGGACTCTGGGGAAGAAAAAAAAATTGATATCCAAAAAGAAAGGACATCTCAAATCTAGTGAACTCGTATATTCATTATCTACTTGTATACGAGTTCAAATTGATATCTAAACATGTATTCTACGTTGTACCTACGTACAGAATAATCTCTGGATTAATCAATTAGGATCCCTCACCAAAATCCAGTAATGCAACGACCTATAATTGGTTTAAAGCAAAAATTTATCCATATTAGTATGTGACAATTTGATGTTTTGTCGATGGAAATTATACTTCGTCTAAATATTTTATTATTAGTTTCTACTCTTTCGAACCCCTATTGAGGAAGTTTCTTTATTTATTGAGGCCAAGTGTAATTATTTTCTTCAAACTGAGCACTTAATTAAATCATAATACTCTCTAATGTACGTCGATGCACACTATTTATCCTTCAGAAAAGAACTACAAATAAATAAACAAAAAGTTCCTCAATTTAATAAATTTCCACATTGATATAAATTACAAACCTCAAGATGTTATAACCATTGTCTATTGACATGTAGTTCAATGTTGGACTTTTTTCTTGTTTTATTTCTGAAATTTTAGGTCCACAACAGTTATGCACACAATAGTTGTGAAAAACTTTATGGATACGGTAGTTTTGCAAACTACCCAGATATAATAACTTAAAACAAAAACAGTTATAATGCATGAACACATATTAAAGACTAGTGCATTAAAATTGTAAACAGGGAAGAATAAATGAAACAATAATGGAGGAGCACCCAACCTGCACGGTTTCTATTGTTGAGTCCCGCTGCTGTATCTGTAACTTATGATCTTTCTCCAACTGTAATAGTTGAGCAACTTGATTTCTGAGCTGAGCATTTTGATCCTTCTCTGCCTTATGCTTCTCACCCAGCATGATATTTTCCGACTATCCAAAATGGGAGAATTGAAGCAACTTAAGAACATGCTAGCCACATATGATGGAATGGAATGGAATTGGTATAACACAAATATGAATAGTGTTGATAGAAGCCACACACAGAACACACACACACACACACACACAAAAGGCACTGGCATGTGCTGTTGTGTTTAATGAAAATTCAGCTTCGGATTGTCTGGTGGAAACAGAGTAGGATGGTTCACAAATTTAGGCAATGTAAAGAAGGCTTCAGTGGACATCAGATAAAAGTTTGTTTACTTTTTATTCTTTTCAGGACTTAGAAAAGAACAGTTGAAAGATTGTCAAAACTTCTCAAAGGTTGTTATATATCTGAAGACTCTGAGTGCTAGAAGCCATAATAGAGCCATCTCTCTCTTCCGAACCCAGGAATACAAATCAATTTATGTAAACAAAAGGAGCAAGCGTACAAGTATCATTATGTCCGTCTTACGTGCTAAAACAAAGAATAATAATTATAATGATATGTTAAATGGCATTAGGCTTCGACGGTGATAAATATAAAAAACAAAATTATTCACTTTAGAAAGTGAAGCATACAACACTGCATCCATTCAAGAAAAATCCAATCACAAATTGGTAAGAGAGCATATTTTCTCCAATAATTTTCGTGTAGACCATCAAGCTCAATAATTGCTGTCTATCATTAGTGCAATTGGGGAGACAAATAATGACTTAATGAAGGCAACTCATGTTAAAACACAGTATCAAACAATTCCCAAAAAGATGATAAATTAATATCGGATAATTACTCAAATGTCATTATTGTAACTTCCCTTCTTTATTCAGAAAAAAAAATGTCATTATTGTAATACCTTTAAATCTGATTGTAGTGTGAAAGAAACTTTCCAGGCCTTCTGAACTTCATTAAAGAGTAGAACACACTGATCATTTGCATGTTTAAGTGCTTGTTTTAGTACCATAGCTTCTTGCTTCAGATCATTAATTTCCTTCTCCTTTTCACACAGTTCCATCCGTTCATCATTTGCCTACAATGAAATGTAGCAAACGAAAATCCAGCATGAGAATTGTATTATATAATATATTTATATCCTCAGAAAAAATCATTGACCCACACATAGCTTGCTTCTAGATAAGCCTATGCTAAAGACAAGAATATATAGTTGAGGTAGGAGAGAGGGGAAGAAGGTCTCAAATTTAAAACTAGCTGGCACTTAGATGGACAAGTATACTGGCAATGAGGCCAAATTCCACGCATATCACATTTCTGTTAGTAGTTTATCAGAACATTCCGAACTGAAGACACGAATTGATTGGACCTACTTGTTGACAATCATTGGCAGTAAAAGATATTTTGCAGAACTTACAACATCTCTCCATTTCTTAATTGTATCTCTATTTCCAAGGCTTAGTGTAGCATTTCGAGCTCTGGCGGAAAAATTGAGAGATGATAATGTCTCAGCCAAATTGGACTTGTTCGGACACACATTAACAATCATCAAAGTTTTCGAGCTTCCACCTGGTAAGATTACAAAAGAGAGCATGAAATAATTTAACACCTCAATCTCACATAAACCGAAAAACGAATAAAATATCAAATTTATTTATTTAAAAAAAAAAAGGAAAAAAATTGCCCCTTTTTACTTATGCCTTCATAAAATGTTCATGTAAAAAATCATTACATGATTTATTCCAGAAACTTCCCAAATTTAGAAGTACAAAATTCTCAGGCTGGTGAATTTCCTGTAATAGAATACAATAATTAGATAATCCATACACAAAATAGAACTGATTACCAAGCGAATCTGCAAGAGCTTTTGTAAGTATAGAGTTATCATAAGGAACAGTGTCCTTCTTTGAGGTCAAGCAAGTCAAAACATCTCCCAACCTGCATAACTTACGTCAAAAGTAGTAAGGAAATGATGCAGGATGACCAGAACAAATTCACAAAAAAGAGACACCTCCATTAACGAAGCATTTCAGCTGGAAAATATATGTACTTTTTTCAGATCTGGAAGAATGAAATTTTATCATTGGGAGCATATTTGCCTTTGTGTCTACAAACTTTAGAAAATAAAGAATAACTAACTGATATCCTTTTCGTATCCGCTTACAAACACAACATAGTCTTCAAGTACAGAATGTAAGCAAGTCTCTTCATTCAACTTTAAGACTTTTTAAGTATATTTTAAGTAGTTGCCCATGTATTACCCAAAAAAACTCTTGTGCAAATTGCACTAACAAAAAGAAGCTTATAGTAAATAATAGAGAGATCCTCTGGCTTTATACAAGTCAATTTATCCTTTATAGGCACATAATGCTATTGATGATAACTGAATAGGCCACCAAATTCAGTACAAATGCTGAAAGTGATTTCATGACATGTAGCAAGCAACATAACCCAACGATGATAAAATAATAGGCTACCAAATGCAGTACATACGCTGAAAGTGATTTCATGACATGCAGCAAGTCCGTTGCATTCTCTCCGCCATCGTCTTGCAGGTTTGAACTTTTACTACCAGCTAAGTCAACAAGAGAAAGCTTGCTATATATATTTTCTTCTGTTATAAAATTGTTATTATATATATGTATGGTAATGATCCTGCAAAAAATAGCAAATAAAAAAATATTTTTCAGACAAAATTCAGAAATTTTACACAGCTAGAACTACATAGATGATACATTGACAGAATGTTTATCCATATTGCCACGTCCGGTGCAAGGAAGTGACTGAAGTTTTCCAATGGGAGAGGTATCCCTAGGGAAGGGATACCTTCCTTCCCTTGTTTTGCTTGTTATATTGGTAGGACTAGGAATGGAAGCAAAGAGATGCATGCAAGTGAAATTTCTCAATATCATGACTCTTGGATATCTTAGCCTGACCCCCGGATCCAATGCAAATGCATCCAAGATATTTCGGATTCAAACCATTTGCTCATTTGGAGTGAGACAAGAATGTCCTTTTCCTATTCTTTACATGGTTTGTGCTGTGTTAGGAGGGCAAATAAACTGATTATAATTAACTGCAGTAAACTTCACATGCATGTTACTCTCCCTGAAGCTTTTTAGGTTTTAAAAAAAACAGAAAAAACTCTGATCAACTTTGATAAAAGTTTCCAAAAGGGGAAAAAAATCCTCTTTCCTCATAAGTGTAGGAAGAGCGAGACTATAAATTATGTAGTTTAGGACAAGGTTTTCTATGTTCCTTCATTTTATTATTAAAAACAACATATGAAATAAAATAAAGTTGTAAACGTAGAAGATTATTTTTATCAACTGATATGATAATGCAAGAAAAACTAAGACATTGGATAGCTGAAATCCCTTTGAAAAAAAAATTAGGTTCATGTAGGTTATAGCCGTTAAAACTCTAAAGTCAAAATATGATGTCGAATTCCAGAACATTCCAAACTGTACAACCAACGTGTGATTGGTCCAGATCCTTTTTGAAGCCATTGGGTTATACTTTGATTCTTACATAAGAAAATATATTTTATACAAGGAGATAAAGTTCCTCTAAAGAGGAAAGGTCCTTCGCAAAAGGAAAATAACTAGCATAGTATAGGTCATCAAAGCCAACAACAATATTGTAAATCAATCAATTAGACCTCTAAATAAGCCAGACTACATGCATGAGCTTCGCTCAACTAGGTTGAGGAGTTGAGCGAGCATGAGCTGGCTCAAACTTGGCTAATTTTTGGGGTCAAAGTTCATTGATATAGTATTTGACCGAATCCCTGGTGAATATTTGGAGAATGACAAACTGGATTCTGTAGTTGCTCACCTCCCAACAAATCCTTGCTTCTTAGCCATTTGCAATTTATCCCAACTAATATATTCCATAACTCTCCACAACCAGATAAAGTAAATGTACGTGAGAATAAGGCTCGCTATGTGTTTGCATAACACTTGCCAATCTAGAGAAAAGGCTTTTTAAATTGTTAGTTGGCATAACTGAGCGAGTATTTTGAGAGACAAATCATGCCATATTAATGGTTTCTATATAACTCAACCACGCCGCCATACATCAAAATTAAATTCAGTAAAAATTTAGAAGTTCACATAATAAAAGATTTATAGAACTTCTTTGTCTTAAATAGGGAAAAAGTCTTCACAGTAATTCAAAATAGTTTCAGCAGATAAGAACAATCAAGAAGAAAATCAAAATGTATAATAGCTAAGGCAACAGAAAATGCCACATCAACTCAACTCAATAACGCTTTTTATCCCAAATTATTAGGTTAGGCTGGAAAAGAATACTATATAAAAGAGGGAAGGCAAGAAAAAAAATTAAATAAGAAAAGAATATAATAAATAAATTTAAAATAAAAACAAAAAACAATTGAGATAAAAAAATTTAAAACACACCCCACATAGAAAAATATATATATATATATATATAATTTAAATGTAGAACAAAAAATAGAAAAAGAAAAAGAAAAAGAAAAAAAGTCTGGGGAAAGAGGAAAACAGAAAACACAATATAAAGTTAGAATGCCCTACTCGTTCTTGAATTTGTTCCAATCACAAGCCATGCCCACAGTTATATTCCACTGTCTCTTTGTATAACTTTTCCCCAAATAATATGTCACATATATAGAAAATTTAAAGGTAAGAAAGAGGGCCATACAGATGAGAAACATTGAACTTTAATACATCAAATCCCCAATTCTGAAACGCCATATTTAGAACTTTGGAGAATACCAATGGGCTATCAACCCTTTCCAACGAAAGATCTACAAAAGAATCTGTTGACCCCAACCGAGCCTTTGGCAGACTATTTCCAGATACTGAAATCAAATCCCTTATCTACAAAACATGAATGATATCTATCATCAGAAAATTGTGACGATCTTCAACTCATATTTTCATAGAAGAAACAAAGAGACCTGATAGATTGTAATTATAATTAGTCAAAATTAATGAGACAATCATAAGACATTACAGTCAAACAACCTGTTCATTATAGAGCTCATAAACACTGACGAAGAAATCAAATCGAGAAGCAGAAGTTGTATCTGAGTTTGATAAATCAAATAACTCTTCAAAGCATCGAGCATATAAACCACGATCATGGCTAGATCCTTCCTGCAGGTATAACATTATAGTGAAGGAGTAAATCAATGTCATTCGAAGTTTCAAATGATGGGCTATACACTTTTAGCTCTTAACAACATTACGCAAAGTCAGAAACTAGATGACAAAATTCATATTTCAAAACATTGAACATGATACTCCTTTACAATTTATTAAAGGAAATATATTAACATAATATTATAGGTAAATTTGAGATCATTCACTTATAAAGAATTTAATGATAAAATGCAACTTAAATATTAAATTTGGGAGTACCAAAACAGGCTTGCATACAAGTAATATTGTATCTACGTTAGCTGTGTTAGAATCAGCGTTCCACACATACATACTAGAGTACATAGCGGGGGGAGGGGGGGAGCGAGAGACAAACCATAGTGTGGGTCTTTCCTGAATGGGTTTGTCCATAAGCAAATATTGAAACATTATATCCATCCAAAGTTGACTGCACAAATGGTTGAACATCACTGAAAAGTTCAGCTGCACACAACATAATGTCATATAATGTTCTCAGACAAAATATGCAACAACCAGACTAAAGTCAAAGTTCAACATAGCACAACAATTGTAATAGAGACCATCAGAAAAAAGTATTGGGAAAGAAAGAAATAAACAAAAATATTCAGGCACCTTGTCCAACATGAGGTCCATAAACCCTGTCAAATTCAAAATCCTTCTTTGAGTTGGAAAAATTATCATCATTTGCACTGATGCGAATTGTAAAATCATCAGGAAATTCAACAACAGATGGACCTTCGTCTTCAAAAAGTGGTCTTGTTCGACAAAACACCTTTATGTTTCCTGAAAATTTCAATAGTTGTCGGAGAAAAAAAATGTGTACTTCCTAAACCTCAGCAAAGGGAAATTTTAAATTTTTGAAGGAGAAAAGGAAAAACTAATTAGGGTGATATCTTTAGAGTGTTTGGCGCATGGCATGAGCTCATTCAGGAGTGCGTTTGTCTCTCTCTACAGAAGAGTTTTGCTAGCACAAGAGAGAGAAAGGATTGAATGTGTAAAATAGGAGAAATCATGAGTACCTTTGGTAGTTAATAACTCGTTAAACAACCTTTTCTTCTCATTTATCAGCGGCAAAATTCTAGATTCAGTTTCAAGGGCAGCCTGATCTGAAATTAATGCATTATTGTATTGTACCATAAATCTCTTAACATGACTAAGCAAGGATTAACCATCAAGAGTAAAATAACACAATGAAGCAACTCCAAAAATAATTAAATATAATGGTTTGGATTGCCACAACATGGTGAAATTTCCTAACCAGCAAAAAAGAATCAAGACACAAATTTGATGGAGGATAAAACTTAAGAGTAACTTGATTAATTAGTTTCTATTGCAACTATGAGAGATTATAAAACTGGATTCAGCAAAATTTTCAATGCAACATGTTAAAGACAAAAAGAAATCTACCCAATTGGCTTCTGACATTTGGACAGAAGTACCAATCCAGTAAAATCTTGAAAAAGATTGATAACTACAAGAAAAATACATAATTAAATTTTTTAACCAGTAGCAAAAAAGAATCAAGACACAAGTTTGATGGAAACTAAAGTAACTTGGTTAATTAGTTTCTATTGCAACTAAAAGAGATTATAAAACTTGATTTATCACAACTTTCAATGCAACGCAATAAAGACAAAAAGAAAATTTACTCAGTTGGCTTCTCAAAATTGGGCGCAAATACAAATCGAGCAAAAGCTTAGAAAAGTTTGACAATTATATTGCACATGCCTAATTTTTTTGGTCAGGCACAGGGACAGCGTCTGATATGAAAATTCCCATATGTAACTGATAAAAATAAAGTAATTAAATGAAACATCGCACATCCAAGTTTATTGTCCGGACAATGTACCCAATTTATTCCATACCTAGCTTAAGGGTTTTCTGAGCAAGAACACGTAGATATCGCATTACTCGATCAAGTTTTACATTACAGTATTCTTGGAAATCACCAGCTTCTTGTCTCAACTCGAAGTAATCTTCTCTTGCAAGCTGCCCAAAATAAGTCATACGTATGACGTCAAAAAGGATAAAATAACAATTGCAGAAATATAGACCTACATAAGCCTTGAAAAAAGGACGAAAAAAAATAGTAGATGTGAAGCAACCATTTGAAACCAAGGATTCTTCATACACGGAACTCATTTATTAATCCCAAAGAAACCTTTGGGAGACACAAGAACCCCTTAAATCTTCAAAACTTGACAACGTATAAGCCTAAATAAGTTGTAAAGGACCTTTTTTAGGTCCTGTTTTATTTTTATATCTTTCTTCTTGTGGACTGAAGATTAATAGTAGGAACAGAAACTTTCTTTTATAGGCAATAATAGTCCCTATGATGGATAATAATGTTCTTCTTTTTTCGTTATATTATAAAACTAAAAGGGTTTTCAATGTAAGATAAAACGGTGGACTTTTTCAGCTATGAGATAAGATAAAAGTAAATTTAAAGTATATCTTTAGTAGCATACATCGGAAAGCAATTCTTCGGAGGAAACAACGGGTTACTTCAGATCTTGAGATCATCTTACGAATTCCAATCACATGAGACAAGCTGATACTCCTTGACGGAGATGAGAAACATTCCATATATAATACATAGATTATTAATGACAACATAGTAGGAGCTTGACTTCCAGCTAAATCCCCATTCAGGGAAATATATTCCAAAAAGGGAAAGGCAAAGAAAACAGAAAGAATATACCTAGTTTGCAATGGCTCAACCAAAGTCCATAGTATTCAATTAACCTAATACCTATATTTATGACAAGTGTGTTTTGTAGGTCTGTATATATATTTCTGTCACTCAAGGCTCAAATTAATGCATAAACATGGTCAAATGAATGCAGAAAGTACTTTAGTTTCATGAGCCGCACATTGACAAAACAAGAACACATTCACAAAACACGAATCATGATAAATGCCTCGTTAAAGTGAAGTCAACACAGATCTTCTCATGTAGTAATCTTGACATGAAACTAAAGACCACTGATATCTGTTCAGGCCAACTTACTTCCTAAGAAAAAACAAAATGAACTTGAGAATATTCACTACCTAATTCAACCTTACCAAACCACTCAAACCCCGTGTTCTACCATAACAAGAATGGTAATCTCATAATTTATTTTCTTTCTTATTCTCTGCTGTCACTTTTCTTGTAGAACATTCAAAGACTTATATGGGTCTTAATTAATCAAGTGCCTAATCTTCCTTGATGATAACACAGTTTTATTTGCATATTGATAATATTTTCCTCCATGGAGTCCACAGTTGTCAATAGGACAGAAAGTTGGCATAAAGTAGTATTATATGTAGTATAATTAGGTTTACTATCAAACATAAAACTGGTACACATTAAGGTTCGTAGTCTGAAAAGATAGCTAATCACTTAACCCTAGAAACACTACATTGCAGCCCATCTTTTGCACAATCGGAAATTCTAAACAAAATTACTAGCTGCATTACAATCTCCTTAGCTGTATATCTTCCTACTTAAGAAGCTTCCATAAACAAGCGCCCCACTTTACTAACCTTAACTTCAATACATTGCGTGCATGGCATGTACTCCTAACATCCATCCATCAACACTTAATTATTGAGTTACATTAGTATTCAACTAGATTTACCTCCCAATTGAGGCATTTGAAATCAATTGCCTTAATTATAACAAATAAAGAAATTTAACACTCCTATCAACTTAATCAGTAGCAAAACCCACACACATATCAGCCTATAACTCGAACAAAATACTTATTAATAAATAGAGAAATATATACCTGGACCTTGTCGTTCAATTTATTAAGCTTTGTAACCAAAATTTTCTGCTTTGAAAGGTCAGAATGAGGAAGCATGGAAGCAGCAGAGATCGAATACCTTCGAAACAAAGGTGCAGGTTTGTGATCATCAGGCTCTATCGAATTCCTCGGCTCGAAACCAGTAACCTCCCAGTTCCACCTGTTCCTCTGCTCCGACATTTCTTTCTCCAAACAATTTCGTTAGGGTTTCGATCAGAATGGAGAAGGTTTATAGACTGTAAAATGGGGCAGGATCAGAGCATTTCCCACTCTCTCTTCTCAACTTAACAGAGTTTTTTTTCCCTCTTTCCCCCAGTTCGCTCTGATTTTGTGGGATGGGCCATGGTAAGGGAAACAACGACGTCGTGTTTATGCGGGTGAATTTGTGAGTGGACGCCCTTCAGCTTTAAAAAACACAAAAAGATGTGCGCGTCTTATTACTTGGCGACTCGCTCTCGTGATTTTTTTGGGTTGGGTTTGGTTTGGTTTGGGGGGAAGATTTTAGATAGGGCAGCTCACGTGACCCTTGCGTGAGTTCCTGAGCTGGCAATTCAATTGGGTGGGACCGGTTTAATCAAATCTGTGATTTTGTTTGGATTTGGGCATAAACTTTGACTTTCTTTTTCTTTTTGACAGATGAGTAGTGCTGCAGATACAAATTATTTTATAAATATTTTATAAATTATTGATGTGGCATATTCCACTTCAGCGTATTGATCAACAAATTATTTTAATATAGTCTTCGATCCCACACAATATACTAAGGTGGAGTATGTCACATCAGTAGTTTGTAAAATATTTATAAAATACTCCCTCCGTCCCAAATTATCTGTTGTTTTAGCAAAAAAAAATTGTCCCATAATATATGTTTTTTCAAGATTTCAATGTATTTTTTTCTTTTATTTTTCAAGTTTGCCCATTTACCCTAATTAATGATAGCATTACTCTCATTCATGCCTCTCCTCTTTTTTAAGCATCTTTTCATATTCCCACCAATAAGAATTCATGCGCAGAAAACCAAAAAGTCAGCACATAAGGGTATTTTAATATTTTTATCATGCATATTGGTATGTGTGTGGAACTCTAAAAAAGTAAATAATTTAGGACGGAGAGAGTAATTTATATCTCTAGCATTATTCTTGACAGATTACTTTTAGTTCTTTATGTCCAAAATAAATTGTCAATTTTACACGAGCCACTACGGATTGAGGGGTTTGTGTTCAAGGACTTTGGTCCCATGATTTAATGGTTATGTTTATTATTATTCCCTCCCTCCGTCCTTAAAAAAAATTTATTTAGGATATAATTCAAATAATACATAAAATAAAGAGTAAGTATATCATTTAGTGAGTCTACTAAAATACAAAAATAAAAGAACTCATCATTTTATATTTTTATGTAATTTTGTGAGGTTTCTAAAAATAAATTTGATATTTTTGTATTCTCTTTCTATTACTTTACTTTTTTTAATTTGTGTAAAAAAAATTGTACTTTAAGTTCTCCTTTTGAGGACGAACGGAGTATTATTTTTAGAAAAAAATTAATTTTTTATCAATAAAAATGTTAGTTCACATAAATATAAATAGTAAGTACTCTTCAATCAAATTTTGTAAAACTATTTGATCTTTGGACCTCCCTCTTGCGTAGTAAAGGTCAAGAATACCAACTAAGCCGAAGGCCATCAGTCTTAATTTCCTTTTTCAATGGGCTAATAATAAGACATATTATTAAACAAAGAAAGGTTTTACATATAGAGTTCCTAGCATTATTCTTGGTTGGCAAGACTCATCTTTTGGCTTGCTATACTAGCCTACTAGGAACTCCGAATGTAAAACCTTTCTTTATTTATTAAGTAATGATAAACACATAATTTATTTTATAACTATTTTATAATTTATTGATGTGGCATACTCTACCTCAGTATATTGATGAACAAATTGTTTTAATATAGTCTTCGGCCCCACATAAAAATTGGGATAGAGTATGTCACATTTATACCTTTTAATACATTTGTACATGGTTATCCTTGGATAGAATAATGTTATGTGTATAAAAAGTGAAAACAAAAATATAGATACATAAAACACGAAAACAAAAATAGAGATATATAAAATAATGTGTCAAAATGTAATAAATAGTGTTTTATGTGATTAAAAAATAGATACAAAATAATGTTTATATATTTGGTTATATCCATCGGTTCACCCATGTATAATGACAAATCAATTAATTAGAGTTTGTCACTTTGACATGTTATTTTGTATTCATGTCTTGTCGTCGTAATATTATTCCAATAAATTTTAAAATATGGACCAAGAAGATCACCAAGAATCTTCCATCAGCATGATCATGATGTCACATTCCAACACATTATGTGAACACTTACTAGTGTGGTTTAATGTAAAGATGTAGAACATGTTTTGAATGGTAGTGTTCTGAAGAGGTTTAATGTGAACAGTTTTTGAATGGTAATGTTTTGCGCTTGTTTTGAATGGGAGTGTGATGGAATGTTTATATGGAAATGGAAGTGTTTTGAATGGCAGTGTGATGGAATGTTTTGAATGGTAGTGTTTTGTTGTGACTTATGAGATTCTTGTTATGCAGGAAGTTTTTTATTCTTGTTGTGTTATAGCAACAAAAAAGCTAAAGTTTACATTGACACAAGCAAAAATCATCCTTGCTTCCTCGTACCGTTGTAGCGAGTTGTATGACCCAACTCATGGTATTCATGAAGTTGGGGTTCGATTTTTGTACAGTTATACTGAGTGGTATGACCCAACTCATGGTATTCGGTATTCATGAAGTTGGGGTTGATCTTTGTACCGTTATACCGAGTGGTATGACTCAACTCATCGTATTAATGAAGTTAAGGGTTCGATATTTGGCATGTCAAGGAACGAGTGTGTGAGTTTAAAAAATTACTAATATAAAAAAAAACACCTATAATACAAAGTTTGGCAAACAAATTTGATGTCTTTCATTGTTTTCAAACAACAAACACCTAAACACACAAAGTTCAACCAATATAAACATGAAAATCCCCCAACCTATCAGCACCATTTCCCTTAGCTTCTTGTTTTAGCAGGTTACTCTTCATCTTCATCTTTGAATTCTTGGCCTCTTCTCTGCATTCATTTCAAATAACACTAATTTTCCTCCTTTTGATATCTCAGGATCAAACCATTCAAAGAATTCACATTTCAGGTCTTCATCCTTTATAGCAACCAAAAATTAAAGCACTCAAAAATATTTCTACAGTAATTATTAATTAACATTAAAAGACTTGTACAGAGATAAAAAAAACTTACCTTCCAACTGGAACACCAAACAAATCTTCTACTTTCAGTTGTAGCAGTCATTAATGGTGAACGGACCACAATGACAAAATCGTGGTCCATTACTGGAAGAATCGAAACTATAACAACTAGGGTGAGAACAAGACCTCAATTTTGTCGGTTGAGTATTAAAATCGTGGTCCATTATCGGAACAATTGTAGCTATGCTCGATCTCTTCTTCTTTTTCTTTTCACGTGTGTCGTTAAGGATGTAAATGAATCGAGTATTGAGTTGCTCATATTTGATTCATAAAATTTATCGAGTATAAAATAAGGTTTGATTAAGATTCATTTAGCTATCGAGTTGATCACGATCTCGAATCGAGCCCGAGCCGTTTGAACTTTTTTAAGGAATATGATCCGAGTATCAATAGAAAATTGTTATTTGAAAAGGTTCGTGTAATTTTTCGAACTTTTAAATTTGCTCATATTTGAATCATTTATATTTCGAGTCGAGCTCGAATCAAACTTTTAATCGAGTGAGTACGAATCAAGCATTTTACATCCTTATGTGTCATGCCTGTATTAGGGCATATATTTAGGCTTTCAGAGAAGAAGGGGCATATATAAATATAAACTAAAATAAAATAAATAAATAAAAGAAAAGAAAGAATAAAACACAGCACATAAAATAAAATTCTAAGTTAAAAACAAAGGGATAAAACAAGCAGAGAAAGTGATGTCACTTTCACTATCCTAGCGCTCTGTTTCTGAGTTTTAAAATAGACAGAAAAGAAACGAAATGGACGAAAAATTTAAGTTTTTTTTCCAATTCTTATGTTTATGAGTTTTTTAATAAATGGAAAAGAAAATAAATGGAGAGAAAACTTAGCCACTTTTCCTGCTAAAATTTTCTGTTTAAAATTGGCCTGATTTGGACGAAAAAGAAATTAGAATAAGTAATATTTTTATAATTCTCATATTATCCTCAACTTTTAATATAATAAATTTTAAATTACAACTCATGTCCTCAATTTTAAATTTTATATTCCTTTCTATTAAAAACTCAGAAATAACACAAAGGAAAATTTTAAGTTTTCTATTTTTTTCTTTTCTGTTCTAATTTAAGTTTTATATTCTTTTCTTTTCTGTTCAAAACTCAAAAACAGAGCGTAAGGGTTTCTCAACCACATAACAGAGGAAAATAACTCATACCTTGATATCAATAACAAATATAGTATGTATAACAATTAAGCTTGTGGGTATTATTTGAAGAGAATCAAAAAAACCCTGATATTACTTTGAGAACAACAAAAGTATTAAACAAAATACCTTTATTAAATATTAAAATTCCTAACCAGTAACCACTATTAAAGGACTTAAATCCCCAAAAAAAAAAAAAATTACATCAATTAAAACTTAATTGGACATAATAAAATATTTAATAAACTAAATAAATCAATTTATTATTTCCTTTGGGCTTGTACCAATACGATGTAGGACAAGTTTGAAAACTGATTAGTAAATGCCGATTCCGCCTAGGTGGCCGGCTTCTACAACACTGGTTTAGTAAATACTCCAGAGAGCTCAGTAACCAAAAGGGTTTCCCTCAAAAAAATTAATTACAAGGATGATGGCTTTACCTTTATTAAATAAATAATATACTTACATAAACAAAACAATCATACAATAGTCAACAACTGCTAATTGCAGTCCAGATTCCAGAATTAGACAAAATATTAGATGTGCAGGCAATACCTTCCTGCTAAAGGTGTCTATGAAAATACATTAAAGAGGTACACGAAGCCAATTTACAATAAACTACTGGTAAAAGAGGCAATTTGCGTAGTAAATACTAAATACCTGTTTACGATATCACCAAAAGGTTCACGTAAGAAACTTGTAGGTTTCATGCTGATCAGTGACTACTACAACTTCAATTATCAGCAGAAACAGACGTCTACCTTGGGTGCTAGTTATTAGAAAAAAGAATATCCGAGTCGGAGGTCACAGCCTCCAGAATAACATCCTTTTAGTACAACTGAAAGTAGACAGAGCTATCGGAATGGCCTCTTGAAGGCCGTTATACCAGCCATGCTAAGTCAGTATCGTATCAGATGATGTACAAACAGCTTGGGGATAATTATTCATAAACACAAGATCAAGGAAAAAGTATAAATCCCTAGGTAAGTGAAAAAAGAATACTGCTCTGATATTACAAGGATCTTGAAGCATGCTGAGATTTTGCTGTTTCCCTCAACACGGCACCAACAATTGCTGCATGTTCAAGGCATTCAGCCTTATGCAATGCATCCAAAAGAATTACACAAGTTTTGGTATATATATTACAACCTTTCAACCTAGTTTCCTCAAAGAGTTTGTATGCTTCTGTTGCCCTATTTGATATGCTTAACCCTTCTATCATCGTATTATAACAGGCAGCATCAGGTATCCCTCCATTGGCCTTAAACCTTTCAAAGAGCCCACTAGCCTCAAATATTTGCCCGGCCTTTGCAAGCCCAGAGATCATTGTTGTATAGGTGATCATATTGGGTTTAAATCCCAGCTTCTGCATCTCTTGCCAAAACACAAAGGCCTTGTTGAATTTTCGAACCCTACAAAGACCATTTATGAGAATACTATACGTTATGGCATTGGGAGTGCATTTCAAGTCCTTCATTGAATTAAAGCAAACAAGAGCTTCATTAACTTCCTCTGCCTTCACTAGTGCATCAAGTAAGCAATTCCACGTGTAAACATTTGGCGTCAACCCTTTTTGCATCAGCTCTTCCAGTATGAGATAGGCTTCATCAATTCTACCCACCTTTCCAAACCCATCAACAAGACTACTATACACCACTACATTTAATTTGATTCCTTTTGATTTTGCTTCTTCAAAGAGCATGTAAGCTTCATCAAGCCTGTCTATTTTTGCAAGCCCATCAATGACAGAACCATAGGTAACTACTGTGGGTTGTTGACCCTTCGACTTCATTTCCTCGAGTAGTTGGTACCCTTTATTTACTTTGCCTAATTTGCAAAATCCATCAATGACAGTGTTATAGGCTAGGGTATCCAAAACATATCCCTGTTCCTTCATTAAATAGAACAACTCATACGTTTCACGTGCAAATCCTGCTTTTACAAGGCCATGAATTAGTATAGAATAGCTCCGCACATCTGGGATGAATCCCCGTGCCTTAATTTCCTCAAACAAAGCTCTGCCTTTCTCTGTCTCACCAGCTTTGAAGACACAGTCCATATAGGTATTAAGAAGAGTTAGATCTGGAGAAACGCCACAACGAACCATTTCTTTGTAGATTTTGTGACCGTCAACCTTTCTCCCAGACTTGAAAAAGTTCCTAATGAGGGATGTGTAGACAATAGCATTCGGAATCCGGTCAGAATCTAACATTTGTTCATAGAGTTTGTAAGCATCATCTACTCTGCCATGTCTACCCAAGCCATCTATCAAAGAACAGAACGTAACAGTATCTGGAGTACAAACTTTATGATCCATTCCTTCAAATATCGAAAAAGCTTCATCAAGCTTTCGAGCCTTACAAAGTCGATCAATCATTATGTTCATAGTTAATACATTAGGAAACAAACCAACTGCTTCCATGGCATCACGAATCTCCAAAGCAGCCTCAAGTTTCCCAGCTTTGCAGAGCATGTCTATAATAATATTATATGTTGAAAGATTGGGCACTGCATCTTTCTTCATCTCCTCAAAGACCCTTAATGACTCATCAATCATCCTTTTCTTTCCAAGGCAAGTAAGAATACAATTATACGCAATCACACTTGGAATGGACCCTTTTAGTTTTTGACGTACAAGTAACTTGTATGCTTCATCAAATTTTCCGGCCAATCCATAACCCATGATCATTGTGTTATAGGCATATGCACATGGGACTTTCCTGTTCTGCTCCATCTGCTCGAATATATCCACGGCTTCATCCAGTCTATTACCTTTACAGAGTACGCCAATCATGCTTGTATAGGTAACATCGTCAGGCATGAGACCATGTGTTCTCATCTCATGAAAGAATTTCCAAGCCATATCCACCTTACCAACCTTGCCAAAGCAATCTATACAGACATTGTACAGAACTATATCAGCATTAAAAGAGTTGCTTTTCATCTCCTCCAACAGGGAAAGTGCAGCATCAACCCGCCCATCCTTGGCAAATACACGGATCAAAGTTGTGAATAAATGCACAGTTACTTCATAACCTAGTTCTTGCATCTGATGAAATAGCTTGAGCATGAGATCAGCTTCATGAGCTACAGATAGTGCACCAATCAGAGTTGTATAAGCTGAAAAGGCAGGGCGGAATTTAAATCTCCTCATGGTTTGAATAAGATCAAACGCTTCTTTCAGTTTTTGAGAGTTCACACAGGTAACAACTAAATCAACACATACACTATTAGAAGGACCAAATCCCGCTAAACTCATCTCCTCCAAAATTTCTTCCAGTTTATCAAAAGTTTTACTCCTTACCATTACCATGAGAAGTGAATTGTATGCTTCAGGACAATGTGCTTGGTCAGTTACTCTTTCAGCCCATCGAAAATAGTTTACAGCTAGATTGACATTTTTCAGCCTCCTTAAGACCCCAATGACCACTTCTGTCTTAGGCTTTTCATCACAGGAAGATAAAGCATTCTCCATGGACGGTCCCCAAGGACCACTTTCCAAGATCCGAGAAACATTATCAACTCCTTGTCTTACACCCTCCAATTTTCTTGAATTTTCTTGATTACTACCATCAATCAAAGAAATCGCTCTTCCATCAGGATCAGAAGGCCCATAACATGAGGATGATAGTTTCTTAATAGTTCCACGTATGTAGGAGCAGCTAAGACCATTATGAAATTTTAGTCCTACAACACCCAAGTGAACTAAAATCAGAAATTGAACCATGATTCCAACTATGAATTTTTAAAAGGAAAAATAAAATTAAAAATGGCTTAATTAAACACTTTCTTCCATTCATGGATATATAAACAAGTAACAAATTAGTAGAAACACAAACCATAAATAAGCCCTAAAAAATCAAATTACTCCAACTATGTGTGAGCAGCTAGGATTATAATGAAATTTTAGTCCTACACCCAAATGAACTAAAGGGATGTTTGTTTACAACTGAATAGGACTGAGAGAGTCAAGATTTGAGCGAATAAGTCATTAAGATTGTTTGTTTACAAGTTTTAAAATCTGAATTGGGCTGAATAGATCTGAGCGATTCTTTAAAAAAAAAATTGGTTGAATCGGCTGAATAGATCTGAGCAACGTTTTTTACCCAAATAGTTCTCTGCAGCTTCGATAGTCTCCATCTCTATCGCCGCTCTCTCTTCTTCGCTTACCTCCGCCGCAGCTTCGATTAGTCTCCATCTCCACTTCCTTCCGCAATTTTTGACAGGTAACCCTCATCTTTAAAATTGCTATGGTTACAATAAACAAATTAAGTCTACAGTTTTGATATCCTTCTATCTTGCAAAACCCTGAAGACCTAAACCCCCCACTCTCTTTCTCTTTCAAAATTCAGAAATGGCTACTCTCTTCACAATTATTCGTCGAAAAGCCTCAAGCCTCACGTATTGCGCCTCTTGCCGTTCGATTCATCTGCGATCGAAGGTGTTACTACTACCGCCACCCCTCTGCTATGTTTTCTGTTGCAACTATTAAGCAATTCCATCTCTCTCGCAAGCTCATTCTTCCCACTTCTTTGTCTTCCGTCCGCCACTACTCTTCTTCTCTCAAGCGGCCGAGTTCAGATGAGTCACTCTTCAAAGTCATCGAATCAGAGATCATATGCGCAAAGGAATCTGATGAATCTAAAGAGGTCTTCTCTCTTAATTTTGGGTATATATTACTTGAACTTTGCAAATATTGATGCTCTATTGTTTTCAAATATTTTGAATTGAAAGGAAAAATCTACAATCAAGTATTATGAATTGGACAGTTCTTTTAGTGAATACTTATTTGTCCGCAATAGAAAGTATTTAATGTTGAGCTATTGTCGACTTAATCATGGGGATTTATCCATCTCCATCGCCGCTCTCTCTTCTTCGCTTACCTCCACCGCAGCTTCGATTCTCCACCTCCTTCCACAATTTCTGACAGGTAACCCTCATCTTTAAAATTGCTATGATTACAATAAACAAATTAAGTCTGCAGTTTTGATATCTTCCTATCTTGCAAAACCCTGAAAACCTAAACTCCACTCTCTCTTCCAAAATTCAGAAATGGCTACTCTCTTCACAATTATTCGTCGGAAAGCCTCACGTATTGCGCCTCTTACCATTCGATTCATCGGCGGTCAAAGGAGTTACTACTACCGCCACCCCTCTACTCTGTTTTCTGCTGTTGCTATTAAGCAATTCCATCTCTCTCGCAAGCTCATTCTTCCCACTTCTTTCTCTTCTGTCCACCACTACTCTTCTTCTCTCAAGCGACTGAGTTCAGACGAGTCACTCTTCAAAGTCATATGCGCAGAGGAATCTGATGAATCTAAATAGGTCTTCTCTCTTACTTTTGGGTATACATTACTTAAATTTTGCAAATATTGATGCTCTATTGTTTTGAAATATTTTGAATTGAAAGGAAAAATCTACAATTAAGTATTATAAATTGGACAGTTCTTTTAGTGAATAATTATTTGTCCACAATATGAAAGTATTTAATATTAAGCTATTGTCGACTTAATCATGGGGATTTATCTCTTTCCTGACAGCACTTTGGATAGAAATTTATATTGAAATGTATGTGAATATGTAGTATTCGATAACTTAAAAACATTTGCCTGATTTGAAGGATTGTTTGATTTAAAATCCATATTCTATGAGGATCAATTTTGAGCCAAAATGAAATTAAGATCCTGAAAATTTAGATACCAAAAAGTTATACTTGTTGGTGGAGACATTGATGTGGTTTATTATATGTATGCTAAATGCATATTAGTAGATTGTAGATGGATTTTATTAAATATAATGATGGCTTTTCATTTTGAGTACTAGTATGATACTTTAGGAATACATTTTGTTTGTATTTTCAGTTCTCTGTTTTGCAACGTATTGTCTAACACTTGGTGTTTTCCATTTGCAATTTTCTTAACGTTATCTTTCTCTTTAAAATTGTGTTAAGCAACCAGAAATATAATATTATGCAAGATTTGGTTGGATTTGATAATGAATTCAGTCAACAACACTGTCAACACATAAATGGAGTATTGCCTCTTTGATTTTGCATTGTAGGTTGAGGAGGCTCTTGAAGGCTTCCCTTTCAAAATTGAAGATAACCGCGGGTAACAAACAATATCTCTGTCGAGGGAGTACTCAGGTGAAACTATTGAGGTTCACATGCCTGATCTTGTAACTGGTGAGGAAGAGATGAGAATGACAACGATGATGGCGATGAGAAGGCTTACCAATCTAGCATCACACTGGTTGTCCGAGTTACCAAGAGTAATGGGCCCATTTTGGAGATTGGTTGTACTGCATATCCAAATGAGGTCTCAATTGACAACTTGTCCGTTAAGGAGCCACAAAGTTCTGAAGATCAATTTGCCTATGAGGGACTAGATTTCTCCTGAGTGTCATTTTCTGTATATTTCTTTCAAGTGTTGATACTAATTACTTCTCTAATCTTAATCTATAAACATCACTTCTTGTTCTTTCATTTTTTTTGTCTCCAAGGATTTGGATGAGAATTTGCAAAAGGCTTTCCACAAGTATCTAGAGATTAGGGGAATCAAGCCTAGCACTATCAATTTTCTCCATGAATACATGATCAACAAAGACACCAGAGAATACTTGGTGTGGTTGAAGAACCTTAAGAAGTTCGTCCAAGCATAATTTAGGCTAATAATACATTTTGGGTTAAACCGAATCATAGACCAAGTCCTTTTTGTATGCTACTATAGTTGAATGTGTCGTGGTTTGTAGCTTTTAATTTATTAGTACTCAACATTTTACGGGAACCATAGAGTGGAAAGCTTTGAAAGGGCTAAAAGAGTTGGTTGAACTTGTTAAGACTATTTTGTGTAATGTCATCTACAAATTGTTGCTGCATATAAGTTTCCAAAATCTATTTTTGAGGATTATACAAGTGTAATTGTGTTGATTGACACAATTGTATCTGGTTTGTTGACACATTTGTTTAACTCATTACATTTTCTATTTATTATGAGCTTGTGTTAAAATTGTTTGAATTACTTATTTTTATATGTTGTACAATGAATATTGTATTTAATTTTTTGAGTCATTTACAATAATATACAACATTTAGTATGTAATCACAACAATAGTGCACTCATCAAAAATTTACACAATTAATACACTTTCCATATTTATTTATAATATTAGTACAATTAGGATTCTTTAATTTAGAAAATTAGTATAGGATTCAATTCATAATAATAAGGAAACCTAAAATCAAGGAGAAATAACTGTCATAATTAATAATTCAAATTCAAATATCTCGGATCTAACAACAAATTCAAATTCAAATTCAAATATTCAAAATTTGACAACGTCATCTTCCACCTCCCCGTCGCCGGTCATCTTCCTCCTCCCCTTCGTCGGTGAGACCCAATTTCATGTCAAAAAGAAAATAAGAACACTGCATAGAAAAGAGAGAGATAAGAGAGTGATGTGTAATGTAATGTTAATAACCAAACCTTTATACTAAGGTAATCAAACCTTTATATCAAGGTAATCAATCTACCTTCACACCTGCAGTATGAATTGGTTACCTTTGTATGAAAGTTTGGCAACCAACTGCATGAAGGTTTGGCTACCAACTGCATTATATTCAAAATCAATTGGTAACTTAATAAAACAGAATTGATTATCTTGATATGAAGGTTTGGCTACCAACTGCACTATGAAAAAACTGCAGAAACAGAGCGGCAACAGATCATATTTCTGCGTTGGTACTTGCTCTCGGAAGAATCATATTTCTAACCTACTGTTTCAAAAACGACCGTTACTATGACCAACACGTCACATGTAGCCCACGTGTCTCCCTAAAATCCATTTCTCTAACCCTTATTCATTAACTCTTTCTCTCTCCGTCCTCCTATGGCCGTTTCTCTCTCCTCAAATCTCAATCCATTTTCCCTTCCTATAGAAATCTCGCCCTAGAAACCCATGTCCTAGTTGTTGTCGCCCTCCTTCCAGTTGGCGGAACCCTTCACGCCCTTGCCGGAACGTGGATGAGGAGGGAGGAGGCTTAGGGGATAGCGTTGAACTTGGAGGTGGGAAAAGTGGAGGATTTGGTGGAGGTGCCGGATGAGGTGTAGGTGGAGGTGGAGGCTTAAGCCTTAGGTGGTGAAAGTGTTATATGGTTTACTTATTAAATACTTAATTTAATATGTAAATTAATACTAATATCCTAAATTAAGAAATCCTAATTGCATACTAATTTCCTAAATTAAGAAATCTTAATTGCACTAATATTGTAAATAAATATGAAAAGTATATTAATTATGTAAATATTTTATGAGTACACTATTGTTGTAATTATTTTAAAAAATATAATAGAATATGTAATTGATCCTAATTTTTTTTAGTACTTGTTCAACATAAAACATAGTTTAGAGGGTAAAATAGTAAAAGATTATTATTCAAATGTTTAAATATATCAATTATCAAACAACTTTTTGCATTCAGTATTCATCTCCGTTCAACTCATCCAGATTACTTAACCATTTAGAATTATTTCATTCATTTTTATCAAACAGCCCCTAAAATAAGAAAGTGAAACGTGTTCCAACTTTGAATATTAAAAAAAATAAAAAATTGTTTAATCAAACCCTTTCTTCGATTCATGGATATATAAACAAGCATTCGAAACACTACACAAAAATAAGCCCTAAAACAAAAAGATAAATAAATAAAAATTACTCCTTCAGGTAAGAGAAACTAGTTGATCACTAAATTTCACCTTGATTTCTTAAGAGCATCTTCATCTTAGTGTGGTGCTTCTATGTCATTTGTTCTCCAGATCTGTAATTTGTCCATTTGGGCATAAAACAATTATACGAAGTACATATACGGATATGAAAAGGAGTTGAGGAGGTATAAAGATGTATAAGAAAGAGAAAGAAGGTTTATTACCTGCAATAACAGAGATGAAGAGCCCGCTGCCGGAGATGAAGAAGAGGAGCCGTGTTCTGACTTGGGAAAAAGAGGGAACTGATATGTATTAACCCACAGGAATTAAATTTTGCTTGGTTAAAAATTTAATGGCAAAAGTGGTAATTTTGTGATGTTTCTAAAAATAAATTTGACATTTTTTTACTCTCTTTCACTTCACTTTTTTTTAAAATTTGTATAAAAAAATAAATGTAATAAATAGTGTTTTGTGTGATTAAAAAATAGATATAAAATAATGTTTATATATTTGGTTATAGCTATTGGGTTCACCCTGTATAATTAATGTCAAATCAATTAATTAGAGTTTGACATGTTATTTTGAATTCATATCTTGTCGTCATAACATTATTTTATATAAATAAATAACGAATGAGACCCATATTAAACGATTAAATTAAAAGAGATTCATAAGAAATAATATACATTTATGTGAAAATACCGATTCTCCGTTTATATGGTGATTGTTTAATCTTAAAACTACCGACCCAAACAATGTGATGCAAGTTTTTATTATTTTTCATATTTAGCCTAATGAAAATTCTTATTGCTGATTCGGCAAAATGATAATACCAGTGAGAGCAGTCATCGAAGCGGTGACAACAAGCGTGGAGGGAATCAACATGCCAGAAATAGTAACCACTTCGGTGGTAGTCAGGGTCAAAATAATAAGAATGGTCATTTCAAGAAGAGGAGATTCAACAATGATGGAAAGACATCAGCACCAGCACCCGTTGTTAAGGAAGGAGAACGACCACCTATCATATGTTTCAAATGTGGAGGGGAGGGGCACATCAGTCCAAACTACGCGATGCCGTCTAAAGTATGTTATAATCGTGGAAGAGAAGGTCATTTAGCTCGATTTTGTCGTTTACCAAAAACAAGTTCAGCCAAGATGGAGACACCAAAGGCCGTCCCAGAAAAGTCAAAATCGGTAGTGCAAGGGAGAGCATTTGTTGTGACCTCCCAGAAAACAAGGAACCCGAATGAGGTCATCACGGGTAAGCTTATCATAAACTCTAACGAAGTCTATACTTTATTTGATACCGGTTCCACCCATTCTTTTATTTCTCCTACTTGCGCTCATCGATTAAATTTGACTCCGGAGAAATTAGACTTTGATTTATCTGTTGAAACTCCATTGGGAGAAACCTTCATTACATCCACGGTTTATAAGTCTTGTTTGGTTCAAGTTAGTACCCACACATTACCTGTCGATCTTATTTCATTAAAAATACTTGCATTTGACGTGATTCTAGGGATTGATTGGTTAACTACTCATCATGCAAAAATTGATTATTTTCGTAAGGTTGTTAGCTTTTATATTCATAATCGACCTATTATGCGAATTCAAGCAATCAAACCATTAAAATCAATCGCTGTCATCTCAAGCCATAAAGCTATTCGTTTATTAAAAAACGGATGTCAAGCTTTCTTAGCTCATGTCACGGATCTAAACAAAAATACGTCAGTTTTGAATGATATTTCTATTGTTAATAAATTCCCTGACGTATTCCCTGAAAAACTTCTTGGCCTACCCCCAGAGCGTGAAATTGAATTTTGTATCGACCTTGAACCCGGTACAAAACCCATTTCCAAAACCCCATATCGAATGGCTCCTATTGAACTTCAGGAGTTAAAGATCCAACTGCAGGAATTGTTAGACATTGGCTTTATTCGTCCTAGTACTTCTCCTTGGGGTGCACCTGTGTTATTCGTAAAGAAGAAAGATGGAAGTATGCGACTTTGTATTGATTATCGGGAGTTGAATCATGTCACCATAAAAAATAGGTACCCATTGCCACGTATTGATGACCTGTTTGACCAGTTGCAAGGAGCACAATTCTTTTCAAAGATCGATCTTCGTTTTGGATATCATCAGCTGAAGGTTAGAACTGAGGATATTCCAAAGACGGCTTTTAGAACTCGGTACGGGCATTATGAATTCCTAGTCATGTCCTTTGGATTGACTAATGCTCCTGCTGCCTTCATGGATATGATGAACCGGGTATTCAAGGAATATTTGGATCACTTTGTGGTCGTCTTTATTGATGACATCCTTATTTATTCCAAAAGCCGTGAAGATCATAAACAACACTTGAGGCTGGTACTCCAAAAGCTTCGTGAATACAAGCTTTATGCCAAGTTGAAGAAATGCGAGTTCTGGCTGGAGGAGGTAGCATTCCTTGGGCACGTAGTATCAAGTCGTGGAATATCGGTTGACCCGGCAAAGATTGAAGCTATTCAAAGCTGGGAGCAACCTAAATCAGTGACCGAAGTACGTAGCTTTCTTGGTTTAGCTGGTTATTATCGGAGATTCGTAGAAGGATTTTCTCGAATCGCTACTCCATTAACTCAGCTGACTCGAAAAGATACAAAGTTCGGTTGGAGCGAAGAATGTGAGCAGAGTTTTCAAGAACTCAAGAGGAGACTCATTTCAGCACCTGTTCTAACAATACCATCTGGCTCGGAGGGATTTGTCATCTACAGTGATGCTTCGAGCAAAGGGTTGGGATGCGTTCTCATGCAACATGGAAAAGTCATAGCCTATGCATCAAGACAACTCAAGGAATATGAGAGGAATTATCCTACTCATGATCTAGAGTTGGCAGCTGTTGTCTTTACACTTAAAATTTGGAGGCATTACTTGTATGGGGAGAAGGTGGAGATCTTTACGGATCATAAAAGCCTCAAATATTTCTTCACTCAAAAGGAACTCAATATGCGACAACGACGTTGGCTTGAACTGTTAAAAGATTATGATCATACCATTCAATATCATCCTAGAAAAGCGAACGTGGTAGCTGACGCATTGAGTAGAAGATCATATGCAAGTACGAGTGCGATATCGTCAACACAAAGGCCCATTTTGTGTGACTTGCAAAGGATGGAGATAGAGTTAAAGACTCCAGGGACCCATGTGATGATGACGAATATACGAGTAGAACCAACTTTAATCGATAAAGTTAAAGCTGCTCAAGCTACAGACCTGGAGCTGATGCGTATGAGGAAGAAAGTGCAAGAAGGTGCTATGCCGGAAGCAAGAATCGATGAAGAAGGAATACTTCGAGTCAACTCCAAACTTTGTGTTCCTAACAACCCTGATTTAAAGTATGAAATCATGATGGAGGCGCACAACACACCGTTTGCAATCCATCCTGGAAGTACCAAAATGTATCATGATCTTCGTCATACATTTTGGTGGAGCAATATGAAGAGAGAGATAGCGCTGTTTATCTCAAGGTGTCTAACTTGTCAACGAGTCAAAGCGGAGCATCAAGTACCAAAAGGTCCATTGCAACCACTTAAAATTCCAGAATGGAAGTGGGAGCACATTACCATGGATTTCGTTACCGGTCTTCCTAAGGTTTCTCAAGGTATAGATTCGATTTGGGTCATTATTGATAGATTGACCAAGTCTGCTCATTTCTTACCGATACGAGAAACTTATACACTTGAACGTCTTGCTTGTATGTACATAAACGAGATTGTAAGACTGCATGGTATGCCAGTATCCATAGTTTCTGATCGAGACCCAAGATTCACTTCACGATTTTGGGTTAGTTTACAAAAAGCTATGGACACGGATTTACGATATAGTTCGGCATATCATCCTCAGACGGACGGACAATCAGAGAGGACTATTCAAACTTTAGAAGATTTATTAAGACTCTATGTCTTTGACTTCAAGGGAAGTTGGGACAAGTTCTTACCATTGGTGGAGTTTTTCTACAACAACAGTTATCAAGCAAGTATTGGCATGGCTCCATTCGAAGCATTGTATGGAAGAAAATGTCGTTCTCCAGTATGCTGGGATGAGGTGGGTGAAGCAACGTTGTTGGGACCGGAGTTGGTACGTATGACTACGGAAAAGATTCAAACGATCCGACAACGTATAAAAACCTCACAAGATCGACAAAAGAGTTATGCTGATCTTCATCGAAAGGACGTGAAATTTGATGTAGAAGATCATGTGTTCTTACGTGTTGCTCCATGGAAAGGAGTTACGAGATTTAGAAAGAGAGGAAAGCTCAATCTTCGATTCATCGGTCCATTTTTAATCCTCGATCGAGTAGGAACTGTGGCTTATAGACTCGCTTTACCGCCAAGTATGTCTCGTGTTCATAACGTTTTTCACATATCCATGTTACGCAAATATGTGGAAGACCCGAACCATGCATTATTGAGTTAGAACCGGACAAAATAGCGGAGGATTTGACGTATGAAGAAGCTTCTGTTCAAATCTTGGATAAGAAGGAACATATTCTACGCTCCAAGGTTATACCTCAAGTCAAAGTTTTATGGAGAAACCACGATATTGAGGAAATGACTTGGGAGTTAGAATCTGAAATGAAATCAAGGTATCCTTACCTCTTCGACATACCAGGTACGTACCCTAATTTCGAGGGCGAAATTTCATAAGAAGGGGAGGTTGTAAGACCCCAACTTTTATAAATAAAGATGAATTTTCTATAAATATCATTTTTAAATATTATGGAGTTAATTTGATATAATGTTATAGTTGTGGGTAATATTTATAAATTTTGTAAAGTACGCAAGTTGTTCTATAATATTCGATTGGTCGGGGAATATTCGTTTTAACAAGGAATATTCGTATAACGACACAATCATTGGTGGACCCCACAACGGAATTATTGTCGGATTGAGAAAACGACAAAAATATTTTATTAAAAATAACGGCGGAAGTTTTATCATTGATACTGTTGAACTACTCGGTAGTAAAAGTACAGTAATATGTGTGGTTGCATAGTAGCACACGGTATTAATTATTAATGCTTATGTGAGAAGTCACTCAGTTTGATTCAATTATTGTCAGTTAATAATATGAATTATTTAGCGATAATGACATTTTATTTTATTCGTATTATTAACGTAATAAAACAGAAACATCTTTTTATATAAAACAGAATACTTTATTAAAATTGTTCTATAAATAGAATATATTATATTTTATTTAAAAGATTTTTTTTTAAATATGGACCGTCAGATTAAAGTAATCAATCTGGACCGTTCATGGATTAGTTACTATGCATTCTATTTTTCTATAAATAGTAGCTCATTCCTTCATTATTTCTTATGAATTCACTGAACTCTAGATATAGAGAGAGAGGAGAAGAGTATTCTGCTACTTAACTACTTCCTTATTTCAGCTATTCTTTAAAACGGTAAGGGGTGTTATTCTTTCTTATTCATGAAGAGAACTGTTGTTATTCCATTTCTTATTATTCTGTTGGAATAACCTGTATACGCGGTCTACCCTATACTTGGTGACATTCTTCTATTATTCTGTTGGAACATCTTGTCTGTGTGTTTTACACCGGACCTGGTTCCGTTTTACTATTATTCTGTTGGAACATCCTGTCTGTGTGTTTTACACCGGACCTGGTTCCGTTTTTATTATTATTCTGTTGGAACATCATGTCTGTGTGTTTTACACCGGACCTGGTTCCGTCTTGTTATTATTCTGTTGGAACATCCTGTCTGTGTGTTTTACACCGGACCTGGTTCCATTATTTATTATTCTATCGGAATATCCTGTCTGTGCGTTTACGCCGGACCTGGTTCCATTATTTATTATTCTGTTGGAATAACATGTCTGTGCGGTCTATCGCATGCCGGGTGATTTCTTTTGTTATTCCATTCTTTGTTATACTCAGTTGGTTAAGTTTTGACTTCTATATTTCATGAAATTAGTGGAATATCCTTGATAATTGCGTTTCATCCAGTATCTTTTCAGGAAAATATTATTCTAAGCATTCTTGAATTTTACTCCACAAAGCAGTATCATGTTGACAATTTGGACGTTGTTAATTCTTGGATAAATTAATTCTTGAACTTGTTTTATTGAATTCTTATATCATTGTCATCATCCTCATGTTTATAAAATGTTAAAAGTCATCTGTAGCCTGTAGTGCATAGATGGACTTGGTATGATTATGACCAGGGATTATTCGGTATAATCATGACCGTAATGTTACAAATGATGTGGTAAAAGTCCTCATTGGCACGTAGTGCGTTGATGGACAGTTGTTGGCATGATCATGACCATTAATGAATACACGAATATCCTTGGCCGTAGTGCGGGGGTGATTCGATGATGTGAATTATTTTATTAAGCTGAGTCCCAGCGATCACAGTGTTGAAAAACTCTTTTAAATCATAAAAGATAGTAGAGTTTATTTTCTACTTAACTCTTTTAATGGATTGCTTGTTCCGCTGCAGTTAAACTTGATGTCTATTATATTTTATCAGTTTAACATTGTTGAAGGCTAATGATAATTTATTCTGCATTATCTTAGTCATAATATTTCTTACTGGGCTAGTTGAGCTCACCCTTTCTTCCACTGTTCTCTTCAGGAAATGAGAACGTAGCTGGGGCAAGTTGGGAAACGGAGTGATGGTCCGAATGATAGTATTAGTTAGTAGTCCTCACTATTCTATGTAATAGTGTGTTAATAAATGTAATGAGGACTCCTTTTGGGTATGAATACTCTCTAGAAGATAATATTTGTATTCAAACTCACAGTTTATGTTTTGTCGTATTGTACACGACAGTTGTATTAGTAAGTTGTATTTGTATTCTGTACTATGTATCTGACGACCCAAGATGGGTGATGTATACCTAATTTTGGGGGCGTCACAGGTAATATCAAAGAGAAAGTGGTATAATAATAATTCATCAATTCGTAAATCTTTTCTCATCTCTTCCATTTTCAACAAAAGTTGAGTAAAATGATAATAAGTGGAAAAATATGATAAAAATAGTTATAAATATAGAAACAAAATATTTATTATGGAACATCTTAAAAAAGATATTATAACGTTTAATACGGGAAATCAACTTCTTAAATGAGGTGGAAGACCTGATGAAGGGCTAATTAATGTAACTCCACAAAAGTAAAAGGGTTTTTACGTAAAAAAAATGTACATGGACGAAAATGAAACTAAACTCTAAGTAGGGGTGCTCATCGGTAAAAAATTGAACTGGTACCGAAAATATCGAACCGGTACCGATCCAAAATTATCGAAAAAATAAGAATCGAAACCGGTACCGAATTACCGGTTTCAGTACCGATTTGATACAAAATCGATATCGATTTTTTCAGTTCGATTTTCGGTTATACCGCGTGGTAATATATATAATTATTAATAATAATTAAATAAATTTTTTTATATATTAATAATTTTTTTAAAAACTAAAAGATCATTAACTATTAATAATAATTAATATATAAAATAAAACTACAAAACATTATTAATATATATAAAAAAATTAATAAAACTATTATTATATAGAAATTATTAATATATAAAAAAATTATTTAATATATAAAATTACAAAACATTAAATATTAATTATTAAATTATTAAATTTTGGTATATCAGTTTTTACCGAATTTAAAAAAGTCATTACTACTATCGGTATCGAAAAATATTAAAATATCAAAAAAACCGATACCGATAAAAATTTGAAAAAATCGAAAATTTTGACCACGTATAACCCTAAGTACATGGTGTGGGTGGTTTTACCCATCACGTAGGCGCAAGGTTGTTGTGGAGCATTGATTATCCTAAGTACATGAATTTACTGTTTTTGGGCCTACCCATATGTTAGTGAACAGTGTCTCAAGTACCACTACCCATACTTACTTGGCTGGCCCGTCAGAAAATTATAATAAGCTCTTCTGTAAAATCTAGATTTGTAAAGATTTAGATTCCTTTGTATTTCAGACTACAAATCTATGGGCAAACCTTTGCTCAGTTTTTCACTTTTTTTTTTGTATTTAAAAGTCATAAAGATTAATATATATATATATATATATATATATATATATATATATATATATATATATATATATATATATATATTCTGCAAACAAGTTTCATTTTCAAATTTTATAAATAGGAAAATGATATTTCCATATTACAAATATATTTTTTTAGTTTTTAAATATGAAATTATTATTTACTTTTTAAAACAATATAAGACATTATCAAATTACAAATATATTTTTTCAGTTTTTAAATATGAAATTATTATTTATATATATATATATATATATATATATTTGTTGTTAAGATACTTCATTAGATAGAGAAATTATTTTTTATTTCTATTTTTAATAGTTAAAACACACGGTTGGTGTTTGTGCTTTATTATATTAATATCTTAATAACAATAACAATAATAATGGATTTATATTGTGTTAGATGACGTTCATAAAAAAATTGGTTTATTTCTAAAACTATATTATTTAACTAATAATACAACGTTATGTAATTAATTGTTAATAAGTTTGAAATTTTCTCACAAAAATAATGGTTTCCTACAACCGTAATTATCTATTCATATAGTTAAGATAACAGAATATTCATTTATTAACTCATCTATTCATGATTTCATATATTACTTTATTTGTGCAATAATAACAAATTAAAATTCTATAACAAGATTTTGTAGGAAAATAAGCCCTATAGACTCATTAAGCGTTTATTTTGGGGAAAAAATCGTGTAAAATGATTGAATTTGTCAGCCATTCAGACAATTTAGATTGAATGGGCTAAATGAATTTTTTTTTTATAATATTAAATATTATATTAAAAAAATTTATAACAATTTAGAATTTTTTTAAAGGGATAAAATAATAAAAATCTGTTATTCAAATGTTTCAGATATATCAATTATCAAATAATTTTTTTTATTCAGATTCGACTTATTCAGATTTATTCAGTTTTTATCAAACACTCCTTTAATAAATTAGATCATCTGAATGAAATAAACTTAAAAAATTATTTAATAATTAAAAAGTCAAAAATAAAACAAGAAGCAAAAAATAAAAAATCTAACTAGTCCCTGTCTGTCAGCTAAAGATAGATGTTAGTACTGAACTCTATTAAAAAAAGTGTAGTAGTAGTTCAAGTACCTCAATTATACCTTAAAATGTCCGGTTCAATCAAACAGTGCTTTTTTTAAAACCTATTACAGTAGCTAAAATAAATGAAATAAAAAAGGAAAAAGGCTACCTGCTTTACCATAAAAAGCTCAATCTCTCTGTTTTCTCCCATCTCGTCTTTCTCTGTGTGTGGTGGGTGGCTTGGTATCTGCAAATTTCTAAAAACCCAACAGACCCCCACAATCACAAATACCATACCCACTACACATAACCCAATTAAACACCAAACAGGTAAGCACATACAAGCAAATTCCTCTCTGTTCCTTTTCTTTTTTAATATAACAACTGCTCCCTTATTGGTGGGGTTTTTTTTTTTTTGGGTCTTTTCATCATGTTCTTGATCTGAAAGAATGGTCAAAATGGTGTCCAAATTCTAGTAATATGCCGCCATCTTTGTCCCAAAAAACCTTTTCCCACTCCATCCATTTGGTTTTGACTAAATAATACAAGCAGCTCTGTTTATTACTAGTTTCAGTTGACTGTCTTTAATCTGTTATTTATTGTGGAGTGAAAAATGAATTGCTAGTTTCTCAGTACTCTGTGTATGTATATGTATTATATAGAGACAGTAGAGATGGCAAGAAAAAAGATAAAGATAAAGAAGATAGATAATACAACAGCAAGGCAGGTGACATTCTCAAAAAGAAGAAGAGGGCTTTTCAAGAAAGCTGAAGAGCTCTCTGTTCTTTGTGATGCTGATGTTGCTCTCATCATCTTCTCCTCTACTGGCAAACTCTTCCACTATCCCAGCTCCAGGTTCGTAATTTCTCCCTCTCAATATATATGTGTGTTTCTTTGTTGTGGATCATTGTTTTTTGGAGTGATCAAAAAGATGGTATCAAACAGGTATCAGTATGCACTATATTTCTTGTTAATTTTTGGTAAATATACTTTATCTAATATATATAATATAAAAAGGAAAAAACAAAACTTACAATAGAGAAAAATATATTCAAATCACCAACAGCTCTATCTTATCCAGTTTGAACTTATCCAAAGCTGAAGGTTGTTTAGTTTACTTAGTCAGCATGTTAAAAAAAAAAAAAAAAACTTGCAATAGAGAATAACATATTTAAATCACCAACAGCTCTATCTTATCCAGTTTGAACTTATCCAAAGCTGTAGGTTGTTTAGTTTACTCAGTCAGTAAAAAAACTTACAATAGAGAAAAATATATTCAAATCACCAACAGCTCTATCTTATCCAGTTTGAACTGAAGGTTGTTTAGTTGACTTACTCAGCTCTCTTATATTTTGCATAGCAATCTTCAATTGTGACTATATATTGGGAAACTTTGTTCAATTGACCAATCCATCATGAAGTTGAAAGATAAATTTTATAATACTAGGATTTATGAGTACTAGACAGAATCAGCTTCCATATATGGCATGTATCAGTATCTATTTCTGTGTCCTGCAGTATTAACAGAATACTTGAAAGGCATAGTTTGCACTCGAAGAATCTTGACAAGATGGAACAGCCATCCCTTGAGCTGCAGGTGAGCATTTCTTCGTAATTTTGAACTTTGTGATTTATGTTCATAGGGTAAAGAATGCTGTTCAACTTGAGTTACAGCTTTCATTTATCTTGGGCAGTAATTTAAATCCCAGCATAAGAAGGTTTAATCATGTGTGGTTTTCATGAAAATTTTATATGATTTACTGTAAAATTTCTGTAAATGGGATTATGAATCTACCCTGTTAAATTTTGTCAAGTGCTCGACTGAAAGAATGAGAACATTGTGTAATACAGCTAGTAGAGAACAGCAACCACTCCAAATTAAGCAAGGTAGTGGCAGAGAGGAGCCATAAACTGAGGTAAGTGTTCTTATAATTAAATTTATTTATTTTTAAATTAAATCGATAGTGTTGTGTATTGAGGCATAATACCATAAAACAGGCAGATGAGGGGAGAAGATCTTCAAGGTTTGAATTTTGAGGAGTTGCAGCAGCTAGAGAAGTCTCTTGAAGCCGGATTGAGCCGCGTGATGAAGAAAAAGGCCCGTTAATATATTTCTGCTCTCTCTCTCTCTGTGTGTTAATATTTGTATAATAATATGATCATATACTTTAGCAGTCAATTGCCAAATGTATTCTTAACAGACTATTTTCTCTCTTTTTTTAGGGTGAAAAAATTATGGCAGAGATCGGGCAACTTCAAGAAAAGGTCAGAAACAAAACTTGATATTGGAAACAATCGTCAGTAACATGAGAACAAATAACATTGATTTATTTTATGTTATAGACATCTCCCAAGATTCTACCTTGAAACCAGTTGGACACTCAGAGACATGATTATCAGTGATCTAAAAGTAGTCACCATCTTTATTTTACATCCCTTAGTTTAAGAAAGAAAGAAAAAAAAAACTTTCTTATTTTATTTTATTTTTACACACATCATTTACATGACTAGTACTAAAGGGTGGTAGTTGGAACATGATTTTGTTCATAGTTCGATCAGTTTTTTATTTTTTTTTCAGAAAAAAATATTTGTTGATAAGTTTTATTTAAGCCAAATTTACTTGGTATTTGAAATTGTTGTTTTCTGTTCTCTGAAATTCTTTCATTCTCTTCTTCTATTTTGAACAATAATCCCTTAAATTCATTTCATAAAACATGCAGGGCATGCAACTAAAGGAAGAAAACCATCGACTAAGACGGCAAATGATGGAGATATCTAATGGTGGAAAGCTAATTTCAGCCGAATCTGAGTACATGATATGTTGTGAGGAAGGCCAGTCATCGGAATCTGTCACCAATATCTGCAACTCTACCGGCCCTTCACAAGACCTTGAAAGCTCGGATACATCCCTCAAGTTGGGGTGAGTTCCTCCGTCTTTTGTTTCCAGTTTTTTTCCTGGAAAATTTGCCTGAAGGATATGGTCTGTCCTCCAAATACAAAGCCAATAAGCCTTGAATTACTTCACATTAAGCGCTGGAGATGGGATAGTTTGCTCTACTCCTGTGACTACAAATTAATACTAAAATTGTAACTTAGCCGAACCATTTTTTTCCCTGTTTCTTTGCAGGTTACCATATTAAGGCTGACCAGAAAAGGGCAAAGGACTGCTAAATGAAATATAAAAACTATCCCCGGTTGAGTTGTGAACAAGCATCTCTCACACTTAATAGGACTAGATGTTTGGTTTTATGTATGTGAAGTTCCATTAACAGCAACTGTGCTAGCTGGTGCAATTTGTACTAGTCTAAACTAATTGTTACCTACCTCATTTGTTCAACAATGTCTCATGGTAACTCCAAGAAGCTCTCATGTCTACCCATATAGTAAGCTTAAACATTTAAGTCGGGTATGGTAGAGCGCTGTGCAATTTTAATTTAGCCACCATTCATAACATAAAATCTTGTTTGTCAAATTAAAGCTTGTTGACCTACGTGTCAATTTAAAGAATATTATTTGTTATTTTTATACTTTGTGTCTTAATAGTCTTTTCAATTTAATGAGTTGTATATCAAATTCATCAAGCTTAATAAATATTTTTAGTCTTGTAAATTTGAAGAGTGAGAAGGAGGTTGTAGATTTGATGATTAAGGTTGAAGAGGTTGTGAATTTTTTGATGTGTTTTACCTATTTGAATATCTCAAAATAATTGAAGAGACTCTTGGAGATTTTGTTGAAGAAATAGACATTTACACAATTTCATTGTTTTTCCAACTCAAAAGTGTGCCCTATTCCAGATAATGGCACTCAAATCTAAATCACATCAATTCAATTTGGACCATAACATGTTTGTGTGAGACTAGTATTATGGGACACCAATTAATGCTCGAGTTGAGTGGTTGTATCTTTTTGATGTCTTCCTACAAAAATTTATTGGGGTGGGAGGCCTAACATGGATTCAATTAATCACACCTCAACAATATTATATACACTCGAATGAATTTTTTTATTTTTGTGTGTGAATTCATTCAGCCCACTAATCATTTCCCTGGTTCTTCCTACCCTAATTTAGTTTGATATATATTGTTAGGGTCTCTTTGTAAGAGTCTAAATTTTTACTTAACATGATATTATCTCTAGATGTGCATGATATTGGGTTCAATTTTTCCCCCGTAGTTTTTATATTGGGGATGCAAAATGATGCATGTGAGGGGGGATTGTAAACGAATTGAATAATAGTAGGATAAAAAGAGTGATGTAATAACTCAACAGTACCAAAAAATTAAAAAAAATATAATTTGAAATCTATTTATTGTAAACACTAGTTTTCATGTTACTAACTATGCAGGAGGGCAGAAGCGTCTTTTTCACACTCCAGTGATAACTCTGAAAGACCACAACATCAAATCCAACTTCGGAGACAGTAGCGAACCAACATTGGAGATAACCCTGAAAAAAACAGTCAACAACAATCAAATCCCATAAATAACCCTGAGAAAAATAATTGCAGCACATCAAGTCTGGAGACAGCCCCCGAAAAGGCAAAATGGTTATTTTAACAAGTCAATTTCAACAAACCTAATACAACTGTAAATAGGGTCACGAAAAGCCATTGCAGCACTTCCAAGTATAAACTACGCAAAATAGCTTAACGGACTGCCTGCGAAGACCCGAAAATACCATTTCGTTCATGGACCATTCGAAAAATGTCAAATCACATGTCATTGTGTAGCTCTCGAAAAGGGATTTTCAGAAAGGTATAGCACGCCTCCACCGAACTCCCGGATTGAAAGTTATGAAGGTTCGAGCAAACGACGCATTGGTCCGAGTGCACGTATTTCGATACGACGGGACACACGGGGCCCCAGCCCAACTAGGCAGCCACAGGTAGACCCGCGGCTATTTTGATCTATAAATAGGACCCCCATCAACCATAAAATAAGAGAAAAAGGGAGAAAAAGAGATAAAATTTTGTCCATTTTAGCTCTAAACCCATCTTCTAATGTTCTAAACTTCAATATTTTGTTTTCTAAACACTTATATACATATATATTTCGACATATCAAATTTTAATCGGTGAAAATTGAGTTTTTAAACTCCAAAAGTGGTTTGAAATATTTTTAATTTGCAGCACACTGTAAAAAAATTTTCATATTTGAAGCTTTCTTTTGGTTTTATATATATATATATATATATATATATATATATATATATATAGTCCCCTTCAGTTGAGGGATCCCTCAAATAGTGTTATTTGAGGGATAGTGCGCTCAACCGTTGGATCTGTTTTAATAAATTTATGTGGCTGAGATTTTACATCTTATGTGTTGCATTGGATAACTGTTGCATTGGATGTGTTGGGTTATTTGTAAAATCTCAGCCACATAAATTTATTAAAACAGATCCAACGGTTGAGCGCACTATCCCTCAAATAACACTATTTGAGGGATCCCTCAACTGAAGGGGACTATATATATATATATATATATATATATATATACACACACACACACACACACACAATTAACAGTCATGTCTGCATTCTAAATTCGTGACTTTTTATCGCTTTAATATATATTTATAAATATTAATTGTTTACTGTGTTTAAATATCTGTTTTAACTGTTCATTCAATGTAAATTCATAATATTTAAATTTGTGGACTAGATTTATCTAAATCTAGTAATATCTAACTTTTAACTAGTTCAAAAATTATAAAACTGAAACCGTCGAGCTAAAATGACTAAGATTTATCTAAATCTAGTTTTCTTTCTAGTTTTTTTTTTTTTTGTAAATATTAAGCAACTACGTGACCTTAGATCTGTATCTAGAGGGAACGGGAAGCTTGGCTACGCGCATGCAGGAATTTAACTGATGCATCTTTTATTTTGCGTCGCTTAGATTAAATATTTGTTTTATTTCAATATCCTCGTTATGCAGAATATTCATATGATATTATGAGAGCTTAGGAGTCACGGGATCTAAGATCCAGCAGACGAATCTAGATCTGGTTCCCATGATGGACCATTTTCAGCTGTATAGTTAGCTTGTAAATCATATTTATGGTGCTCGGGTCACTTCGATGACTTTGATGTCCAAAAGGAGCCCGACACTTATATGTATATTATTTTGTCGAAGATGCTTCGCATATCGAGAATAAAATTAAATCAAGCCGAATACAGAATAAAATGGAAGTATCAAAGTCCTCAATTATTATGTGAGCATAAAGGATTGAAAACCTGTTTTTAAAACATCATTTTTGCATATATTGTTTAAAATTGAACTTTTATACAAGTCAAACCCTTTGTATATAAGTGCAAACGAGGTATATCACTACTTCCAAATAATGTACTTAAGCCCAATTAACCACACACATTTCAAATAAATTAAGGAATTGAAAAGACGCGGTAATCGTGTTTTCACGAAAGTCGAGAGGTACCTAACACATTCCCCTCGCTTAATCAAGCTCCCGAACTCTATGAATCTCGATTTTCAAGACCTGTTAAACAGAGTCCAATAATTAGGCCTTTGTGTAAATATTTTCAAATTTGGTTGAGTTAGACTCTGAATTTTCAAATCATCGACATTTTCTGTTAGACTCTTTTCAAACTCGCTCTTTCAAATAAAATTCAACACATATAAAATATTAAGGGTAAGAAATCATTAAAAAAGTAATTCCAAAAAAAGAAAATTTTTTCGGACGTCGACACTTATTTTGCTCACAAGTTGAGTGAAGTCTAGAAATATGCGTGTGCAATTTGTATTGAAGATTGATAGTTTTAGAACAAAAATATCACTATAGATGTATTAACGATGTTGAAAATTATCGCTATAGAGCTATAAAATTTATAGCAACGATTTTATTATGAAAATATTATTTTTTGTTGTTAATTTATCAATTTTCCTTGTATTTTATTGAACATGCTATTAAACCTGAATCGAATTACAATACGCACATCGCATGCTCTGATTTTTCAGCAATAAACGCGGCCACTAAATGCAAATAAATACCAACCACAACAAAAGATTTGGCGAAATCTTATTATGTGTTGTTTTATAAGTTGTTTTATAATTATGAATAAATATTAAGGAAATAATTTTATAATATTAAATATAATATCAATTGTATATATTGTTATTGTATTAAAAAAAGATGATATTATTTATTAGACAGACAATAGTGAGACAAATAAAATTATATTTAATACTTGGATTATTATTACAAATTAAATAATTAATACTTAATTAAAATTTTTAAATAATAAAAATTAAAAATACTTCTCTAAAATGACAAATAGAGTACTTAATAAGCCCACTATAGTTAATTACCAAAAAGAAAACAACTATACTTGATTGTTAATTAGCAGGCGAAAAATAAGCTTAGTAGTTGTAAATGTGGAGTACATGTGTTAGGTGCGTATGCTGATTATCCGATCCTCATCATTCTTTTTCTCGGGTAACATATTCGTCGAGAATAAATCTAGATATACAATTTATTTTATAAATTGTTAGGCTTAAATATGAATTAGTACCTTAAATTATAAGTCATATTCTATTTCGATAATTCACATTTCAATTGTCAATTAGATGATTAAACTATCAATTTTTTTCAACTGCAACAAATTAAACATGTAACGTCAGAAATTGCTGACGTGGCTAATTGTGTGGGGCCTTAAGAAGCTGATGTGGCAAAAAAATAATTTTTTAATCATTCAATAAACAAATTTGATTAAATATGGGGCAAAATGGTCAAAACACAATTTAACATTTCAAATTAAAATAAAACAAACATTAAACATATATCAGTACCCATTCCATTACAATCGATCGATCAAACCCCCAAATCGCTCGACAAACCCTAGCTCAACCGAAGCTAAGAATTTCTGAGAATCAACCATTCCGCCACTCAATCGGTTCAACAATGAAGTAAGTATATGATTTAACTTTGAGACAGATCACACCAAATTCGCGGCGAAAGAGAGAACCCGTCTTTCTCATCCACTCTCCTCGACCAGATTTACCGTTCTATCGATGGTGAAGATGAATTAGTCCTTTACACAGAAACCATGAGGAAGAACAAACACCACTCCACTACTACGACTACTTTAAAAAATGACCAAGATGTTGCAAATTTTTGACGGATGGAGAAAAAGAAGCTAATTAGCAGCACTAGCGAAAAAATCATACCTCATAATAAATCTGCTGCTGCTGATTACAAAAGAAAATCGCTAGAAAATGCAGGTGATATTTCTTCGATACTCCTAAATTCGAGTTGGAGTTCTTCAGATTCTAGCTCTGGCTTCTTCTCGTCGGAGGTCGAGTCCAGTTTTGGAGTTTTTTCAAACAGTAATTATAGGCCTAAGCCTATTAGAACCAACTTCTCTACTCAGCAGACGGCTGGAACATTCCAAAATCATCAACTTTCAAAGCAGAAATTAAAGCACCAAGGCGGTACCGGTGGTTTTGTGAAGACCAAGTCGAAAGTGTTAAAGATTTACGGCTATCTGAAGAAGGTTAAGCAGCCAATTTCACCTGACGGAAGGATTGCAAGTTTTCTCAATTCTATTCTTAGTAGTGCAGGTAATTGCTAAGAAAGCTAAGATTTTTTAGCTAGGGTTTGTCGAGCGATTTGGGGCTTTTGTCATGATCGATCGATTGTAATGGAACGGGTACTGATATATTGAGTTTAATGTTTGTTTTATTTTAATTTGAAATGTTAAATTATGTATTGACCACTTTGCCCCACATTTAATTAGATTTGTTTATTTAATCATTAAAAAATTGTTTTTCTTGCCATATCAGCTTCTTAAGGCCCCACACAATTAGTCACGTCAGCAATTTCTGACGTGACATGTTCAATTTGTTACAATTGAAAAAAATTGATAGTTTAATCATCTAATTGACAAAATTAAAAGGTGGATCACCGAAGTGGAATATGACCTATAGTTTAGGATACTAATTTATATTTAAGCCAAGTTGTTAATATGACATACTCCACTTCAGCTCAGAGACGAAATCAAATTTTTTTGTCAGTAGAGTCGAAATTATTACTGAGTTACAGATAATTTGACGGGGGTTCGAAGGCAGCGCCCCCGAGTCAATTTTTTTGAATACTTTATACTTTCGAGTATATATATATATATAATATTACAATAAAAATATAATGAGTAATAATATATGATATATATACATTATATTAACTCATACTAGACTTTTTTAATCACAACTGTTCATAAGTAAGTAATTCATTATTTATTTTTAAAAATAATATAAATTAGATTATTATTTAGTTTAAAATATTATAGAGAGATACATATATTGAGAAGATATAAATCATGTGGTTAAATTTTATTTGACAAAGTTATAAATTTTTAATTTGATCCCGTATAATAGAAAATTTATAAAATTTTAGTGAGATCAATTTATATATAATACTTAAAATTTTTAAAATTTATCTTACATTATAAAATAATTTTTTTTACCAGTGGGGTCGATTGACCCCATAGAACACTGCGTATGTAAATTAAACAAATTACTCCTATAAGAATAAAATTTTCAAGTACATTTAAACTTTCAAAGATGTGTAACCAAAATCATACCCCAAGTTTTTTCAGCAATATAATCCAGTACCCCTACCCCCCCCCCCAAAAAAAAATTTTATATATATATATATATATATATATATATATTATTTGGGTTTTGATGAAATTTTGTAACTACCTTAAAAATTTTAGCTTACCAAATGTAAGGATAAATTATGGGGAAAATTTAGATTAATACAACAAAGTTAAGAAGATGCTACAAAATGAAAATTTAGTCATTTAGGTTCCTAACAAAGAATATCATGTTGCTTTACTCCCTTTTTGATTTAGATAGAGCCTTTTTCCTCTGGCCAAGCATATAGCCGTACAAGTAGGGGCTGCCTGCAGGATAATGGCATTGGATGTGGTTTAACAATCAGTAAAACAGTTGAGCTACAAGACTTATTATAAGTAAATGAAATTATTGAAATGGAATATGTGAATATGAAGTCATGCCTGGAATGTAAAATCCGAGGGCTACAATTGCTCCGCAGAAATAATCAAATGAGAAATTCCATTTGTTGGGCATCCTTGTACAATATTTTTCAGAATCCTGCGAACACCCAAACTAATTTAATTTTAGGATTGTAAATGAAAAACAAATTACTCCAGAAAAAGCTGATAAGTGCTTTTCTTATTAAATTATTAAACAGAGTGCATAGAGAAATTCTGACAGATGGAAACAGAACACTATCATCAAAACAGATTTTCTTTTTACAAGTCAAACATTGAAGTTTGTTAGACCACTTAAAATAAAGGTTTGTTTTTCCATTTACTAAAGACTTCAGAGTTCCAAATTCAGACGGTTCAACTTAATTACATATAACCTCAGAAGGTGACCTAAAAATGTCTATTCATCTTACTGGCAATTATTTCTGCCAGTAGATATTGGTCTATCTTCTCAATCAATAAATGAAAATGCTTAATTCTCACCTCAATTCACCTATAAAAATACTTTACTTGATAATGGTGGGTTGGGTATTATTGGAGAATGCAGCATCTTTATCTAAAAGACAGAAGTTTTCTCACCCTTCCTTGGCTTGAGTGAAGTACGCTTAAGAAAATAGACAGAGAAATTGATGCATGGATGCGTGTCCATACGTGTTTCATGAGCCTAGCTCTTTTAGTGACTCACTATACTAACTGGCACATTCAAGGCGTGTGAAGACTTCACCATTTATAAGGAAACAGCCCCACCTTCAGAGTATATGACGTGAAGAAAGAGGTTTCCAGCAATCAAGAATCTCCCAACTTCCACTCTGTAGTTCTCAATTTTCATTGCACCGTTATTTTTTTATATTTATATATTATTCTATGCATCTAGACATCGTTTTTAGCAACCAAATAAACTAATGTTTTAACATCCGTGGGGAAAGCCAGTATACCAGGTTGTTCGAACATAGTAAGATTATTGCAAAACTGAATGAAAATTAGTACAGAAATCTTAGACTTATGTCTTCTAACCTTTATGTAAGGCATGGCAGTATATATTAGACCAACCTCGCTTGCGATGCCAGTTGGATACAACAACAAAAAGGCACTGTACCTGCAAGTACATCATAATTAATTAAAAATCTACCAAACTATACTAGTCAACTCTGATTCTCTGATAGTCTGATGGCAATAGTCTCAAGGTTTGTACCTGAGCCATAAGAGGAAGGAAGGAGCTGAACCAAGTGCCTCCTTTGAGCCAAAAAACGAATATCTAATGACCTGAAAATTACAAGAACGATTATAATATTTACAATTGAGTATGTTCATAGTAAATACTGGTACATCTTGAAAATAGAAACAAAATTCAGTTGAAACTAATCCAGAAAAACTGTGACGCGTATAAAATTTTCTTGTTGATCCCAAATAAAAATTGCTGGCTCCAACAATTCTATATATATTCACATATAAACCTTGATTTATTATATAACCGTACGTAGACAAGAACAAGTGTTTAAAGTTTATATTGAACTTTAGCCATATTGATATTGAGATATAAATTTTTATTATGCAACCTCTAACTTTCATTTGTATGGTTTCTGGTTCACAGTAAGGCATATTTTTAGGTTATCTAGCACACTGCAGTAAAACTTTCTTGACTAGATACTTAGTCTGCAAATACTACTGCAACCAGAAGAAGACAAGTAATATAAATGGCAATCAAGCAAAACTCACCTCAGTGATACCCCAGCTGATGACCAAAGAACTAACTAGTATATTAGTCCGAACCTGTCACCAGCAAGCATAATCATTTAATAAAGCTGTTTGATAATCGAGTGCCAAAATGGTAGGAGGCAGTTATTCACTTCTTCTTACCTCAGGAAAGCTATACAAAATCCCCCAAGTTAGATACAACCTTGAACCAATCTGTGGCAGTGTTGCTGTGATTGGAGATCTTACCAAACCTTTTCAGGGTTGAAAGCAAAAGAAGTGAGCCGTTCAAAATGTGTTTCATATAATTTATATCCTCCATAAAAGCACAAGTCATCAGCAGCAAGAATTCTTACCTACTAGACCATGAAGTATCTGTTTCATGTTAAAGTTGAAAAGAGCCACACAAAAAAATACATGTCAATAATACCCAAATGATATCTTATTGGAAATGCAAGAATTCAGGTATCAAAAGTACACAAAAATAAGATTAAAAGAAACAAAAGTGGGACAGCTCCAAATTCTAATATAACAAACAAAATTCAAGAATGCTTGAAGTATATTTAATCATAGTGCAAGAGTGCTTCAACTCAAGTCCTTGACTGACAAAAAGTAAGGACATAACACATGCTTAACCGAAAAATCAAAAACATCCACTACAACTCTACAAGGCTCAAAGTGTATAATCCATCTCAAAGTCTGCAACTACTTAGGGGTATTCTGGTTATACAAATTAAAGAACTGACCATTTTAGTTTAATTGCCAGGTAGTAACGATTAACTTTGCATCATTAATATACCAAGTATTTTTGCCTGTGTATGGGATCTAAATGTTTGCATTAATACAAATTGCATTCTTAATACCGAGAAATCACAAACCAAGATCAAATGCAACGATTTTAGAACCAACCTATCTCACAGAATTCTGATTATGGTGGTTCTGATTAGTAGGGAAATTTACCTCCAAAAAGGCTGCGGATTGAGCAAGTAGAAGAGGCTTTTCCACAGCAGCATAGACATGTTCATGCCCAGATTCGTTAAGAGTCTTCAGAGCAATATAAAGCACTTGAAACCTTAATATATTATTACATAAACACATTCCATAAATTCAACAAACAGCTGAAAGAAAGAGAGGAAAATAAGATGCAAATTGAAAACTTGCCATCCGACGAAGACAGTCCAATTGTAAATGGAAAGGTAAATGCGTTTGAGAAGTGATAAGAATCCCGCCATTTGAGATCCCAAAAAAGTAACAGCTTTCTTCTCCAATTTAGAGGGAGGGAGAGAGAGAGAAAGTGTGTTGGAGTTACAGGGAAAGAGAGATAAATTGGGTATTTGAAGATGGAATTAATTAAGCAAAAGATTTAGGTGAACAGATCAACCACATGGGTATGAGGTATCCATGAGGTTTTGCGGTTGGTCTAATTTATGGAGTCCCAAATTCTCTCTCTCTAGGTCAACTGCCAACTCCGAACTGAAATTAATTCTCATTGTAAATATCGACGTCTGTGCTGAGCCTGAAAATGTGGATGAAGGTATGTACGACGTCGCTTGCATTTAGAAAAACAAAGAGAAAGAGGGAGGAGATGGTTAAAGCGGAAAGAAAGAAAAGAAATACTCTCCCTCAATTTTAAATTTAGAGATAGAATTTGATTTTCATGGTGAAACGATGACATATTAAATATTAAAATTAATATAAATTATAAAAATTTAGAATAAAATAAATTTTATAATTAATAATTTTTATTATATAATATGTAATTATAATAATTATATTACTTAAATTTAAATTAATTCATATTAATTTTAATTTTAATTTGGCGTTATTTGATCTCAAAAATTAAATTATATCTATAATTTTAGAATAATGAGAGTAATGATTTATTTAGCAAAAGAAATAAAATAATGATTTTAGTTTCTCTTCCATTTTATAAATGAAAATTTTGAAGAGAGAACAAGTCTCCATTTATCCGTTAAGAAAACTTCACTTGTCCATGTTTATTTGCAATGATTATAATTCCGAAATTATATTCCCAGAAATTAATCCGACATTATATTCCCATTTTGTTAATTCTGGCTTGGACGGGCATGTAGGCCTCAACAGGCTACATTTTTAATGTATTAAGCTTGGCCCGTTCCTACCTAATAGTCTGAAAGTCAAGGCTTAGTCTGGTCAATAGTTAAGGCCAGACAGACTCAGGCCGGATAAAGACCAGACCAGACCGGTCTGTTATGTATCACTAGTTTGTTCTCACCCTTGCAAGTCAGGTCTGACCGGTACAGACTTTAACCGGGCCGAACCAAGGCCGCGGATCATTTGTGCACCACTAGTTTTATGGATGAATATTATTGATGATGTCTTACTCTTTCGGTAGGAGTCCGTCGTACTTCGATAGTTTCATTTATTTCATGTCGGATGTTTTATAACGGAATAATCTGATTGTCCATCGTGATAATTTAGGAAAGTACTATTTTTACATTAATATTTGATATTTTCACACGTATGATTCACATATTAACTAATAAAAATTTGACAAATCAATTAATATGTAGATCGTGTATGAAAATATCAAATATTAATGTGAAAATATCAATTGCCAAAATTTATTGTGCAGGATATATGAAATTAGCAAAACAGCGAAAACTCTTACCCCGAAGGATGTGACATTATCAATCACTATTTACAATAGTTTCGCTACTTGTTTTTCATCTTTTTATGAGGAATAATGGCAAGTAATTAAATAAAAATCATTTAATTTGTCTAGATAAAATATTAATAAATTTTATAATACTTATCACTATTTAGTCTAAATAAATTACATCGTATTTGCCTGACTACCCATCATTACTCTTTTTAATATAAATATTTTAACACATTTTTGTATCAAATATTTTGGGTAGAATTTTTTAGAGTGAAAACTATTTTTAAGAGAACTACAAATTTGATGATATTAAAAGTTTAACATCTACACCTTTTAATCGTGGACATGGACTTCTTCTATTCAGTCTACGTTAACTAAGCCCATATTGTTCTCTGAATGTCCAAAAGATAATAACTAAGCCCATTTTAATATCCAAATGCATGCTTTTAAGCCCATATTGTTCTTGTTTAATTTTGTATTTTTATATGCTAGCTTTTAGTTTTGCCATTTTTAACAATAACTTTAATCATTTAAGGACGTAATATGTTTAGGTTGATTAATTTTGCTACTACTGTATTTATTAAAGTATTAGTCAATTCTAATGTTTAATAAAATAAATGACTTGGAGAGTTGGGGATAATTCCAAATCAAAGTAAGTTAAAATTGATTTAGCTAATTAAAGATTGTTAGATATGTTTGAGAGGTTACTTGATAAAACTAACAATCTTCCTATTTGTTTGTTTGATCCATAGTCCATGGTGTGGTTCAAATAAAAATTATCAACTAGAGTTTAATCATTCATAAATACAACATAAATCAATCACTAAAATTATTTTCACAGTGGTTGAGTGATGGATAAAAACTGAATGAATCTGAATCTGAATGAAAAAAAATATTTGATAATTAACATGTCTGAAATTAAAAGAAAAAAAAAGGGTGCTGATATTTGATAATGGAGGAAGACTGTATTAATAAGGAAACTGATATTTTTATATGTTAAAATAATATATTAATATGAGTTTTTCTTACATAAAAATGAGATCCCTTCACTATTTATAGGATAGGCAATAGATTATGTGAAAATATTAATTCCCTATTAATAATTAAATTATTAATAATTAAAGAGGAAATAGTAGATGAGACACCGTACCAATTTGATTTTTATTTTCTTTTATATATTTTTTGTTCTTTTTCCATTGTTGGCAAATCACGGATAAAGAAAAACTTAAAAGATTGTGACATCTAGCCCACTAAACAATAATTTTATAAACATTTAATGTTAGAATCTCACGTGAATAAACTACCCACATCACGGGAAACCTTATGTCTTGAAAAAAATACTATTAAATTTAATTTAAGTTACAAAATAATTCATGATTTTACAAAATATTCCAAATGACTACGTGGGTGCCCATATATATAATGTGAAAATCAAATAATGTAATACTCAGAAAAAAAATAAATAAAATAAAATAAATAAATAATATTTAAATAGTTTAATTGGACTGTCTTTTATTTGGGTCAAACTAATCATTTAATTTATATGGACTAATAAGTGATGGATAAATTAATTTGATAATTGAGTCTTAAACTAATTGAGTTTTATTTATATGCGAGTAATAATAAATTCTATTAAAATTAAAAAAAATTAATAAAATTTATTAATAAATAAATGTCTAAAACATAATTTGCTTAACATTACGTCTAACATGAATTGACGGAGGGAAAAGGACTACGGTATTCTAATTATGTTCTGCAGTTATATGATGATATTAGGAAATGGAGAATACATACAAAACTATTGGGAATAGTTGATAACAGTATCCTCACGCGGTGGAAGTATAAAATTATCTTGCTATTTTTGTCTTTTTTGATATTCATATGTGTGACACTCCCAAAATAAATATACATCATTCATCTTGAATCGTCAAATACATAGTACAAAATACAAACTTAATTATACAACAATCGTGTAAAATACGACTAAACATATGTTGTGAGTTTTAATACAAATATTGTCATCTAGACAATATTCACACTCAATTGAGTTCTCATTACATTTATTTTTACACTATTTAACAGAATAGTGAGGACTACTAATGCTATTATCTGGACCATCACTCCGTTCCCCGACTACTCCCTGCTACGTTCTCATTTCCTGAAGAGAACAATGAAAATAAAATGGTGAGCTCAACTAGCCCAGTAAGAAATATTATGACTAAGATAATGCAGAATAAATTATCGTTAGCTTTTAACAGTGTTAGACTGATACAATATAACAAACATCAAGTTTAACTGCAGCGGAATAAGCAATCCATTAAAAGAGTTAAGTAGAGGATAAAATCTACTATTTTTTATGATTTAAAAGGTTTTTCATCACTTTTATCGCTGGGACTCAGCTTAATAAATAATTCACATCATCCCTGCACTACGACCAATGATATTCATTAGTATCACAACCACAAATTATCCATGCATTACGGGCTAAGGACATTCGTGTATTCATCAATGGTCATGATCATGCCAACAACTGTCCATCAATGCACTACGAGCCAATGAGGACTTTTACCACATCAGTTGTAATATTACGGTCATGATTACACCGAATAATTCCTGGTTGTAATCATACCAAATCCATCTATGTACTACATGCCACATATGACTTTCAACAAAATATAAACATGAGGATGATGACAATGATATAAGAATTCAATAAAACAAGTTTAAGAATTAATTAACCCAGGAACCAATAACGTCCAAATTGTCAACATGATACTACTTTGTGCAGTAAAATTCAAGAATGCTCAGAATAATATTTCCATGAAAATATACTGGATGAAGCGCAAATATCAAGGATATTCCACTAATTTCATGGATTATAAAAGTCAAAACTTTAACCAACTGAGTATAATAAAGAATGGAATAACAAAAGAATTCACCAAGCATGCAATAGACAGCACAGACAGGTTATTCTGTAAGACCCCAAATTTTATGAAATAAAAGTATTCAATTTTTCTTATAATTACTATTCAATAAATGGTTAAATTGATAAATGTTAAAGTTAAGGGTGATATATGAATTTTTTTTTCAAAATACACAAGTGGTTATAGAATATTCATTGTTGTCGGGGAATATTCGTTTGGTCGTGGAATATTCTTTATGTCGGGGAATATTCGTACGACGGCGCAACCATTTGTGGGCCCCATAACAGAATAACTGTCGGGTGAAAAAAATGACAAATTTGAGTTTTTACAAATAACGACGTAGTTATTACCGTTAACATTGTTGGAATACCCGGTGGTTAAAATACAGTAATACGCGTTATTGCACAGTAGCACACGGTATTGCATAGTATTTTTGAAATTATTGATTCTTACGTAAGAAGGCACTACTCAATAATTGTTACAGTAATTACTGTTCAATATTTTATTTTATTGATTCAATAATTGCTGCGTTGATATTTTATATTATTGTTGTTTCAATAATTGTTGCTGCACAGTATTTCCCATTATCAGATCAATAATTCATATTATTTGAATAATATTATTAGATAACATTATTGGCAATGTCTAGAAAGTTTTTGTCTAAGGAGAAATTCTTATTGGAAAGCCCCCTCTTTCCTGGGAACGGCCTGGTTACCAGTACTGTGATTCTGTAATATTATTTGTGAATAATTAATTATTGATTTATATGATAAGGAAATATTTATTTTATGTGGATATAAATGAGGGATATATTTTTGAGGTTAAAAATGAAAGAGTTAATGTTGAGGTATTTTATCTGTATTTTTGTCGGAACGGAGGTATTGAAAATTAAATTAGGGTTTTTAAGATATTTTGCGAGGGTTATAATTTTTAATCCGACCGTTGGATCGTGGTAATATTTGGATATGTTATACATATATAAGTTGAGTATATGTCCACAAATTTTGAACCGTTAAAAATGAACGTATGATTTGTTATGAATTTTACGAGATGACTGGTTCAGAAATTGTTGAATTTTTGGAGTTAGTCATTTTGGTAGAAAATTCTAGAATTAGTGGGCCCCACTCTTGGTTGGTGAAAAAATGTGCTGAGATTTTTATTTAAATGTGGTGGGTGGTAATAGTAGCAGGTAAAGCCATCAGGTTACATGTTAAGTCTGATTCGGCGTGCTAACATTTTTCTATAAATAGAGGGTTAAGTTAGAATTGAAAATCACACCAGAAACAAGTTTTCTCTCTTTCTCTCTCTAGATTATTGAGTGTATTTTATGAGTATTTAGATACTCTGTGAGATTCTATTCATCAGTGCAAGTTTCCTTCAGCTCTATACCGATCAGAAGTACTGCTCTTTTGAGGTAAGGGATAGTAAGAGATTTTAAGGGTTATTATGATTTTCAGTTTCGTAATTTTTCTGAACTTCAAAAATTTTGAAAAAATTTGAAATGATTAATTGATGAGTTTTCTTTATTGTGTCCAAAAATGACGATTTTTGGGTGTATAGATTATGAGTAAATGAATTAAATATGTTTTGTGAAGTAAGAAAATTAGAAAATAGGATTTTATAACTTGAGAATCCTATATGAGGTATATACAGATTTTTGATGAGGGTTTTGATTATTGGTGATAAAATCTTATGAGTTTGGTATTTTAGAATGATTAAATGCATTATTTAGTAAAGTGTAAACAATTAAAATAAATTATTTATAAGCTTAAGAAATATTATTATTTCAATATCATCATACCGAAATATTGGTATATATTTTATTGTGGAATTTCTACCTTTTTGTGTCGGAGTTACTATTCATGAGTTACTATTCACGAGTTACTATTCATGAGTTACTATTCATGAGTTACTATTCACGATAAAATTGGTTTCCTTTTTCTAACCAAATTATAGTTGATTTATGAACATTACCCTTGAGATTAAATCTATATGTTGATCATATTATTTTTATTATCATATATAACATTTTTATAACCCTGATGTTGAAATTCTATTTCACTTGAGTGTAAAGATGGGTAGATTATTGGTATGATCATGGCTTTGGGTTCTCTTTGGCCAGTAGTGCAAAGTTGAATTATTGACTAGTATGATCATGACCATTGAATTTATAATTGAATATCTTCAGCTGAAGTGCAAAGGTAAAATGATCAACATGGTTATAATTATTGTTTATATAAATGATTATATATTTCTTTGAGATATTAATATAGTTGGCCTGTAGTGCAAATATGAACTGTTGATGAATATATTTGGCCGTAGTGCAAATATGAACTGTTGAGGAATATCTTTGGCATGTAGTGCAAAGATGAAATATTGATGAATATCTTTGGCCTGTAGTGCAAAGATGAATTGTTGATGAATATCTTTGGCCCGTAGTGCAAAGATGACATGTTGTTGAATATCTTTGGCCAGTAGTGCAAAGATGAACAGATGTTGAGATAAACATGACCAACTGGTGATATAAATGAATATCTTTGGCCGTAGTCCAAAGATAAAGTTATTAGTATGATTATGAACATGAAATGTGATTTGGTGTAACCATGATCTTTGATGTTTCAGGTAAAGATAGGTGATGAAAATTATCTTCGTCCTGGATGAGAAGAGGAATTTAGAACTACAATTATGATTATGAGTTATTCATATGATTGTGGACCAGAATTGTTGATTGATGTTACAGGGATAAAACATTATTGGTGGATTTTTAACATGGAGAAGATAATAGACTTTATAGTCTATTTGACTCTTCTAATGGATTGCTCGTTCTGCTGCAACTATGGTTGAAATTTTTATCATTTACCATATGTTCTAAATCTCTGATTTATTATTGATGAAGGCTATTGATAATTTAATTATATTTAGTCATGATATTCTTTACTGAGCTAGTTGTGCTCACCCTTTTGCTTCACAATTCCTTTCAGGTAATAAGAGTGTAGCTGGGTCGAGCGAGGGTAACGGAGAAATAGAACGGTGGTCTCTAGCTGTGAATGTTCTCCCGAAGCAGTATAGAAAAGTTCATTTAGTAGTTTTATTTGGTGAATCCAATAGGGTAAGGTGTACCCAACGTTGGAAGGGTGGTTTGCCACTATCATACAAGATGTCTAACAACATACAACCTCATGTCATCATAAGACAGGGATGTGCTCATCCACTTGCTGAGTATATATACGAGCACTACCTATATAATCTTGGTGTTTGTTTGAAGTATAATTCTCAATTAGAGACAATAGAGATAATGATATGTCAAGAGAAGACTCACCATTGGGAAGAATATGACAGTAATCTTCTCGTTTTTCTTTGGGGTCTATTGGGTCAACCAAGGATAATTCTGTGGCCATATGATATCTATCATAACCTAGACGCATGACCTCCCATGTACAAAGGTTTTCTTGAGCACTTCCTAAATATTATAATTTCTAAAACAGTTTTTGACTATACCTTTATGTAAGGTGTCATTGTGAGGTGATGTCCACGGTTGGAACATGAGTCACATTTGGTATATATTTGTATCCAAACTCACAGCATATGTGTTGTTGTATTTTGCACGACAATTGTTGTAATAAAGTTGTAGTTGTTTTCTGTACCATGTATTTGGCGACTCAGAATAGGTTGGATGGAATGGACCTATTTTGGGGTTGTCACATATTCCAACAGAATAATAAATAATAGAACCAGGTCCGGCGTAAAACGCACAGACAGGATATTCCAACAGAATAATAAAGACGGAACAAGGTCCGACGTAAAACGCACAGACAGGATATTCCAACAGAATAATAAGACGGAATCAGGTCCGGCATAAAACGCACAGACTGGATATTCCAACAGAATAATAAAGAATAGAATAACAGAAGAATTTCACCAAGTATAGGGTAGCCCGCGTATACATGTTATGTAAGACCCCGAATTTTATGAAATAAAAGTATTCAATTTTTCTTATAATTACTATTTAGTAAATGGTTAAATTGATAAATGTTAAAGTTAAGGGTGATATATGATTTTTTTTTCGAAATACACAAGTGGTTATAAAATATTCATTGTTGTCGGGGAATATTCGCTTGGTCGTGGAATATTCTTACTGTCAGAGAATATTCGTACGACGGCGCAGTCTTTTATGAGCCCCATAACAGAAAGCGATTGGATGAAGAAAACGACAAAAGTAAGTTATTTATAAATAACGGCGTAGTTGTTACCGTTAACACTGTTGGAATACCCGGTGGTTAAAACACAGTAATACGCGTTGTTGCACAGTAGCACACGGTTTTGCACCAATTATTGATTCTTACGTAAGAAGGCACTACTCAATAATTGTTACAGTAATTACTGTTCAGTATTTTATTTTATTGATTCAATAATTACTGCGTTGATATTTTATATTACTGTTATTTTAATAATTGTCACTACGCAGTATTTCCATTATCGGAGTAATAATTCATATTATCTGAATAATATTATTAGATAACATTATTGGCAATGTCTAGAAAGTTCTGTCTAAGGAGAGGTTTGGTCATCTAATTGCGCGCCAGTAAGGATAGATCCTTATTGGAAAGCCCCCTCTTTCCTGGGAACGGCCTGGTTGCCAGTACTGTGATTCTGTAATATTATTTGTGTATAATTAATTATTGATTTATATGATGAGGAAAATATTGATTTTATGTGGATATAGATGGAGAAAATTTTTAATGTGACAATTGTTGAAAATTAATATTTTATCTTTCTCTGATAAAATAATTCATTTAAATATATTATTTTAATAATATATTGATGGTGATATTTTTATAATGAATGTGGAATATATGAGTATATGAGGAGGAAGAGTATTTTTGTGGCATTAAATAATTAACACATGTTTTGTGTGTTGGTGGACACAATTCTTGACCGAAAATTTATTATAGACTGTAAAATCATCCGTTTATGGATTTCAGTCAATTTCTGTTTGGAATTTAGATAAACTTTCTTCTGCAAAGTTGTAGAGAATTGAATTTTCTATAAAAACTCGCGAGATTCGAATTTTCTGATAAAAGAGCTATTTATTACGAATTATTGAAGTTCCGAATTATTGAGTCTAAATTGATTTTTGTTACAAAAATTGTTTAAAACATGTTTTGCATTTTTGGTACATTTGTGTGAAAAATATGTTTTTGATGTGGTGGGCTAAGGAAAATTTGGTTATAAATATATTATTATATTCAATTTTCTACTTTGGTGTTCTAAGCAATTTCCTATAAATAGGTGCTTAGGTTAGAATTGAAAATCACATCAGAAACACAAGTTTCTCTCTCTTTCTCTCTCTATATTAGTGAGCGTATTCTTGTGAGTATTCTAATACTTTGAGTATTGCTATACGGTGCAAGTTCAAGTCATAACCTATATCAGGTGTTTCAACTAGAAGTACTATTTTTGCTAAGGTAAGGGATGTTATTTCTTCTTAAATGATATTATTTTCTTCAATATCATTATGCCGAAGTATTGATCTGAATTTTTATCAAATTTGGAACTTTTCATGTCGGGATTACTATTCATGAGTTACTATTCACGAGTTACTATTCACCGAAAAATAAAAATTTCTTCTTTTCGTCCAAAATATCTATTCTGGATACTAGCTTTGATTGTATCCATGTTTTGATCATTCTTGAATTTTACTTCACTATGATTGTTTATGAGGTATTTTTGGACATGGAATAGCTGAAATACGAATCCTTAATATTTACTCTTTTGTTTCACTGGATTCGTTTTCTCTAACATATTTTTCATCATCCTCAGTCCTAAATGATGATGTTACTGAATATCTTTGGCCTGTAGTGCAAAGATTGATGATTTTATGATGAATATCTTTGGCCCGTAGTGCAAAGATGAACAGGTGTTGAGGTGAACATGACCAACTGATGAATATTTTTGGCCTGTAGTGCAAAGATGAATATTTGATTCCAGATATATATTGATTGATGTTACAGGGATAAAATATCGACGATGAACTTTTAAATTCATATATAGAAGATAGTAGTTTGCATTCTCTACTTAACTCTTCTAATGAATTGATGTTTCCGCTGCAGTTGTTGATTTAAAACTTGTTGTCTATTGTATTCTATTAGATTTTTCCCTGTTGAAGACTAAGGATAATTTGTTGTATATTATCTTAGTCATAATATTCTTTACTGGGCTAGTTGAGCTCACCCTTTTCCTTGTTGTTCCATTTTTCTTCTCAGGAGGCGAGAATGTAGCGAGTACTAGTCGGGGTGTGGAATGATGGTTCAAGACAGTTATTTTAGTAGTCCTCCCTATTTTGTAAAATAGTGTATCAATAAGTATAATGAGGACTTAATTGAGTATGAATACTGTCTAGATGACAATATTTGTATTTAAACTCACAATATATGTGTTGTCGTATTTTGCACGACAATTGTAATAATAAAGCTGTAGTTATTTTCTGTACCATGTATTTGGCGACTCAGAATGGGTTGGATGGCTTGGACCTATTTTGGGGGCGTCACAGTTGGTATCAGAGCTTAGGGATATGATCTCTGGCGGAGATCGAGGAATAGGACTAGGAGGAGAGAGACGAGTAAATTCTTCGCTAGTGTGTCCTACCTAAGCTTATTTGTTGGTCAGTCATAATATCGGGATATTATGTGATATGTTAATTTGTTCAATTAACCTTTGTTTTGAAGCTGTATTCTAGAATGATATCTGAAATACAAGAGATGAGCAATGAAGAAATTATGATGACAGGAAAGATGAAATCTGAAATGAAAGCAAGGTATTCTCAACTCTTTGAAATACCAGGTACGTAAATTTCGAAGACGAAATTTCATAAGGAGGGGAGATTGTAAGACCCCGAATTTTATGAAATAAAAGTATTCAATTTTTCTTATAATTACTATTTAGTAAATGGTTAAATTGATAAATGTTAAAGTTAAGGGTGATATATGAATTTTTTTTCGAAATACACAAGTGGTTATAAAATATTCATTGTTGTCGGGGAATATTCGCTTGGTCGTGGAATATTCTTACTGTCGGAGAATATTCGTACGACGGCGCAGTCTTTTGTGGGCCCCATAACTGAAAGCGATTGGATGAAGAAAACGACAAAAGTAAGTTGTTTATAAATAACGGTGTAGTTGTTACCGTTAACACTGTTGGAATACCCGGTGGTTAAAACACAGTAATACGCGTTGTTGCACAGTAGCACACGGTATTGCACCAATTATTGATTCTTACGTAAGAAGGCACTACTCAATAATTGTTACAGTAATTACTGTTCAGTATTTTATTTTATTGATTCAGTAATTACTGCGTTGATATTTTATATTACTGTTGTTTTAATAATTGTCACTACGCAGTATTTCCATTATCGGAGCAATAATTTGTAAGACCCCGAATTTTATAAAATAAAAGTATTCAATTTTTCTTATAATTACTATTCAGTAAATGGTTAAATTGATAAAAGTTTAAAGATATGGGTGAAATGTGAAATTTTTCAAAATAAACAAGTGGTTATAAAATAATCATTGTTGTCGGAGAATATTCGTACGACGGCGCAGCTATTTGTGGGCCCCATAACGAATAACTGTCGGGTGAAGAAAATGACAAATTTGAGTTTTTACAAATAACGGCGTAGTTGTTACCGTTAATACTGTTGAAATACCCGGTGGTTAAAATACAGTAATACGCGTTATTGCACAGTAGCACACGGTATTGCACAGTATTTTTGAAATTATTAATTCTTACGTAAGAAGGCACTACTCAATAATTGTTATAGTAATTACTGTTCAATATTTTATTTTATTGATTCAATAATTGCTACGTTGAAATTTTGTATTATTGTTGTTCAATAATTGTTGCTGCACAGTATTTTCCATTATCAGATCAATAATTCATATTATTTGAATAGTATTATTAGATAGCATTATTGCCAATGTCTAGAAAGTTCTGTCTAAGGAGAGGTTTGGTCATCTAATTGCGCGCCAGTAAGGAGAAATCCTTATTGGAAAGCCCCCTCTTTCCTGGGAACGACCTGGTTGTCATAAATGTGATTCTGTAATATTATTTGTGAATAATTAATTATTGATTCATATGATAAGGAAATATTTATTTTATGTGGATATAAATGTTGGATATATTTATTGTGGTTAAAAATGAAGGAGTTAATGTTGAGGTTTTTATCAGTATTTTTGTCGGAATGGAGGTATTAAAAATCAGGGTTTTTGAGATATTTTGCGGGGGTTATAATTTTTAATCCGACCGTTGGATCGTGGTAATTTTTGGATATGTTATACATATATAAGTTGAGTATATGTCCACAAATTTTGAACCGTTAAAAATGAACGTATGATTTGTTATGAATTTTAAGAGGTGGCTGATTCAGAAATCAGGTTATAAATCATTTTTGGTGGAAAATTCTAGAATTGGTGGGCCCCACTTGTGGTTGGTGAAGAAATGTGCTGAATTATATTTCAAATGTGGTGGGTGGGAATAGTAGCAGGTAAAGCCATCAGGTTGCAGGTCAAACCTACCAAAATTTTCCTATAAATAGAGGGTTAAGTTAGAATTGAAAATCACACCAGAAACATAAGCTTTCTCTCTTTCTCTCTCTAGATTATTGAGTGTATTTTGTGAGTATTTAGATACTCTGTGAGTTTCTATTCATCAGTGCAAGTTTCCTTCAGCCTTATACCGATCAGAAGTACTGCTCTTTTGAGGTAAGGGATAGTAAGGGATAGTAAGGGATAGTAAGAGATTTTAAGGGTTGTTATGTTTTTCAGTTTCGTAATTTTTCTGAACTTCAAAAATTCTGAAAAAATTTGAAATGATATTTTGATGAGTTTTATTGATTGTGTCCAAAAATGGTGATTTTTGGATGTATAGATTGAGAGTTATGAATTTTATGAGAAAAGACTATTTTAAAAGTAACTGCTTATAATTTCTTGTGGTTAACTCCAAAATTGATGAAATTTTTATTGGGAGTACATGTATATGATGGAAGTATACTCTGTTAATTTCAGAATTTTTGGACAAAAGTATAATTTTTGATAAATGTCTAAATATTCGGCTATTTTGGCCATATGAAAAATAGTAAATGACTTTTAAAAATTCTGAGAAAAATATATGTTCACTATGGGACTATATTATGCTAAATTTCAGAAAAGAAATATTTTTGGAACGGATTTGGTATTTTTCATGAAAATAGTCTAGTTATGAGAAAATGAATTAAATATGTTATGTGAAGTAAGAAAATTGGAAAATAGGATTTTATGGCTTGAGAATCCTATATATGAGGTATATGCAGATTTTTGATGAGGGTTTTGGTTATTGATGATGAAATCTTAAGAGTTGGCATTTTATGATGATTAAATGCATTAATTAGTAAAGTGTAAACAATTTAAATAAATTGTTTATAAGCTTAAGAAATGTTATTCTTTCAATATCATTATACCGAAATATTGGTATGAATTTTATTGTGGAATTTCTACCTTTTTGAGTCGGTGTTACTATTCACGAGTTACTATTCACGAGTTACTATTCACGAGTTACTATTCACGAGTTACTATTCACGACAAAATTGGTTTCTTTTACTAACCAAATTATAGTTGATTTATGAATATTCCTCTTGAGATTAAATCTATATGTTGATTATATTGATTTTATTATCATATATAACATTTTTATAACCCTGATGTTGAATTTCTCTTTCACTGGAGTGTAAAGATGGGTAGATTATTGGTATGATCATGACTAGGGTTCTCTTTGGCCTGTAGTGCAAAGTTGAATTGTGACTGGTATGATCATGACCATTGAATTTACAATAGAATATCTTTAGCTTAAGTGTAAAGATGAATTGATTAACATGGTTATAATTATGGTGTATATAAATTCTGAAATGATTATATATTTCTTTGAGATATGAATATATTTGGCCTGTAGTGCAAATATTAATTGTTGAGGAATATCTTTGGCCTGTAGTGCAAAGATGAATTGTAGATGAATATCTTTGGCCAGTAATGCAAAGATGAACTGTTGATGAATATCTTTGGCCTGTAGTGCTAAGATGACTTGTTGATGAATATCTTTGGCCCGTAGTGCAAAGATGAAGTTATTAGTATGATTATGAACAGGAACTGTGATTTGGTATAACCATGATCTTTGATGTTTCAGGTAAAGACATGTGATGAAAATATTCTTCGTCCTGGGTGCGAAGAAAAATTTAGAATCACAATTATGATTATGAGTTATTCATATGATTGTGGAAAGGAACTGTTGATTGATGTTACAGGGATAAAACATTGTTGATGGATTTTTAACATGGAGAAGATAATAGACTTTATAGTCTATTTGACTCTTCTAATGGATTGCTCGTTCCGCTGCAACTATGGTTGAAATTTTTATCATTTACCATATGTTCTAAATCTCTGATTTATTGTTGATGAAGGCTATTGATAATTGAATTATCTTTAGTCATGATATTCTTTACTGAGCTAGTTGTGCTCACCCTTCTGTTCACAATTCCTTTCAGGTAATAAGAGTGTAGCTGGGTCGAGCGGGGGTAACAGGGGAATAGAACGGTGGTCATCATTTAGTAGTTATATTTGGTGAATCAAATAGGGTGAGGCGAACCCAACGTTGGAAGGGTGGTTTGCCACTATCATACAAGATGTCTAACGACATACAACCTCGTGTCATCATAAGACATGGATGTGCTCATCCACTTGCTGAATATATCTACGAGCACTTCCTATATAATCTTGGTGTTTGTTTGAAGTATAATTCACGATTAGAGATAGTGGAGATAATGATAAGTCAAGAGAAGACTCACCATTGGGAAGAATATGATAGTAATCTTCTAGTTTTTCTTTGGGGTCTATTGGGTCAACCAAGGATAATTCTGTGGCCATATGATATCTATCATAACCTAGACTCGTGGCCTCCCATGTACGAAGGTTTCCTTGAGCACTTTCCAAAGATTCTAATTTCTAAAACAGTTTTTGACTATACCTTTATGTAAGGTGTTATTGTGAGGTGATGTCCACGGTTGGAACATGAGTCACATTTGGTATATATTTGTATCCAAACTCACAGCATATGTGTTGTTGTATTTTGCACGATAATTGTTGTAATAAAGTTGTAGTTGTTTTCTGTACCATGTATTTGACGACTCAGAATGGGTTGGGTGGAATGAACCTATTTTGGGGTCGTCACATAATTCATATTATCTGAATAATATTATTAGATAACATTATTGACAATGTCTAGAAAGTTCTGTCTAAGGAGAGGTTTGGTCATCTAATTGCGCGCCAATAAGGAGAGATCCTTATTGGAAAGCCCCCTCTTTCCTGGGAACGGCCTGGTTGCCAATACTGTGATTCTGTAATATTATTTGTGTATAATTAATTATTAATTTATATGATGAGGAAAATATTGATTTTATGTGGATATAGATGGAAAAATTTTTTAATGTGACAATTGTTGAAAATTAATATTTTATCTTTCTCTGATAAAATAATTCATTTAAATATATTATTTTAATAATATATTGATGGTGATATTTTTATAATGAATGTGGAATATATGAGTATATGAGGAGGAAGAGTATTTTTATGGCATTAAATGACTAACACATGTTTTGTGTGTTGGTGGACACAATTCTTGACCGAAAATTTATTATAGACTGTAAAATCATCCGTTTATGGATTTCAGTCAATTTCTGTTTGGAATTTAGATAAACTTTCTTCTGCAAAGTTGTAGAGAATTGAATTTCCTATAAAAACTCGCGAGATTCGAATTTTCTGATAAAAGGGCTATTTATTACGAATTATTGAAGTTCCGAATTATTGAGTCTGAATTGATTTTTGTTACAAAAATTGTTTAAAACGTGTTTTGCATTTTTGGTGCATTTGTGTGAAAAATATGTTTTTGATGTGGTGGGCTAAGGAAAATTTGGTTATAAATATATTATTATATTCAATTTTCTACTTTGGTGTTCTAAGCAATTTCCTATAAATAGGTGCTTAGGTTAGAATTGAAAATCACATCAGAAATACAAGTTTCTCTCTCTTTCTCTCTCTATATTAGTGAGCGTATTCTTGTGAATATTCTAATACTTTGAGTATTGCTGTACGGTGCAAGTTCAAGTCATAACTTATATCCGGTGTTTCAAATAGAAGTACTGTTTTTGCTAAGGTAAGGGATGTTATTTCTTCTTAAATGATATTATTTTCTTCAATATCATTATGCCGAAGTATTGATCTGAATTTTTATCAAATTTAGAACTTTTCATGTCGGGGTTATTATTCATGAGTTACTATTCACGAGTTACTATTCACGAGTTACTATTCACCGAAAAATGAAAATTTCTTCTTTTCGTCCAAAATATTTATTCTGGATACTAGCTTTGATTGTATCCATATTTTGATCATTCTTAAATTTTACTTCACTATGATTGTTTATGAGGTATTTTTGGAAATGGAATAGCTGAAATACGAATCCTTAATATTTACTCTTTTGTTTCACTGGATTCGTTTTCTCTAACATATTTTTCATCATCCTCAGTCCTAAATGATGATGTTACTGAATATCTTTGGCCTGTAGTGTAAAGATTGATGATTTTATGATGAATATCTTTGGCCCGTAGTGCAAAGATGAATAGGTGTTGAGGTGAACATGACCAACTGATGAATATCTTTGGCCTGTAGTGCAAAGATGAATATTTGATTCCAGATATATATTGATTGATGTTACAGGGATAAAATATCGACGATGAACTTTTAAATTCATATATAGAAGATAGTAGTTTGCATTCTCTACTTAACTCTTCTAATGAATTGATGTTTCCGCTGCAGTTGTTGATTTAAAACTTGTTGTCTATTGTATTCTATTAGATTTTTCCCTGTTGAAGACTAAGGATAATTTGTTGTATATTATCTTAGTCATAATATTCTTTACTGGGCTAGTTGAGCTCACCCTTTTCCTTGTTGTTCTATTTTTCTTCTCAGGAGGCGAGAATGTAGCGAGTACTAGTCGGGGTGTGGAATGATGGTTCAAGACAGTTGTTTTAGTAGTCCTCCCTATTTTGTAAAATAGTGTATCAATAAGTATAATGAGGACTTAATTGAGTATGAATACTGTCTAGATGACAATATTTGTATTTAAACTCACAGTATATGTGTTGTCGTATTTTGCACGACAATTGTAATAATAAAGCTGTAGTTATTTTTTGTACCATGTATTTGGCGACTCAGAATGGGTTGGATGGATTGGACCTATTTTGGGGGCGTCACATGTTATTCAAACATAATAATAAGGAATGGAATAACAGAAGTTCTTTTCATGAATACAAAATAAATAATACCCTTTACCGTAAAAGAAACTGGATATAAGAGTAGGAAAGTAGCAGAATATTTTTCTATAGTTTCTTTATATCTTCTCTCTCTAGAGTTTCAGTGAATTCGTAAGAAATAATGAAGGAATGAGCTTCTATTTATAGAAGAATGGAAAGGCACTGTGTAGTGCAACAGTTATGCAATCGGATGAAAATTTCTTGTAACTCACACACACCCAATTTATCAATCAACCAACCAATAAGAATAAAGCAACATTATAATACATATATATATAACCCACACACACAATTTGTCAATCAACCAACCAATAAGAATAAAGCAACATCATTTTCCCCCACCATTTTTCACTCACACACATCACTTTCACTCTTTCTTTTCTCCCACCACTCTCCACTCACACATATAATATTATATATATACACACATTACATCTTATATATATAAACTCCCTCCCCTATACGTAACTCTCTCCCACCCCAATTTCTAAAATTAGTTTTTCAACACATATGGGCCCCACATGTGGCCCCCACCTGTAAATAATTTTCTACCGATTATTTTGAAAAATAAATAAATGAGGGTTCATAAAATAAGCAAAACTTCATAAAAATCACATTAATAATTTTAACAACATTTATCACCTTTATTATAATTCACAATATTAATCGACCAGGTCGTTCCCAGGAAAGAGGGGGATTTCCAATAAGGATTTTTCCCTATTGGCGAGTAATTAGGTGACCAAACCTCTCCTTGACAGAACTTCTAGACATCGTTAATATTACAAATAATAATATTAATAATTTTGTCATCTCAATTATTGATTTAATAATATATAAAATATTGACAATAATTGAATCATATAACGTGAGATATTATGCAGCAATTACTGTAGTAATAATTGAACAAAACTGAGTGACTTCTCACGTAAGCATCAATAATCAAAATCGTGTGCTACTGTGCAACTATGCGTATTACTGTACTTTTAACACCGGGTGTTTCAACAGTTAACGGTAAAACTTCTGCTGTTATTTTCATGAAGTATTTTTGTCGTTTTCTCAATCGGACAATAATTCCGTTGTGGGGTCCACCAATGATTGTGTCGTCGTATGAATATTCCCTGTTAAAATGAATATTTCCCGACCAATTTAATATTATATAACAACTTGCGTACTTTATAAAATTTATAAATATTACCCACAACTATAACATTATATCAAATTTACTTCATAATATTCAAAAATGATATTTATAAAAAAAAAATTCATCTTTATTTATAAAAGTTGGGGTCTTATAATATGTGAATTGTGCCATTAATTTATTAATTAATAGGCTTAAATATGTTTCATTATTTTAAATTATTTGATATATTTTACTTTAGTGATTTATTTTTACATTTTTTTAATTAGATAATTGAACTGTTGATTTTTTTTCAATTTGATCCAATTGAGACTGCCACGTCAGTAATTGTTGACGTAGCCTACTGACACGTCAGCAATTGTTGACATGGCCCTCTGACCAGGCTAACTAATGCTTACGTGTAAATAAAAAACCTTAATTTAAATAATTTTTAATTTTTTTTAAACATTTAAAGGCAAATTATTGTCTACAAATGTAAAAAGGAAACACATATTTATTCATAATATAAATAAGTAAATAATTTACATAATTAACATAAAATAAATTTTTTTACACAATTAGCAAAAATCAGTTAAATAAATAGCATAAAAATTTAACTTAATTACACAATTAACTCAACTCAAACAAAATACACAAATAATATAAATTAAATAAATTATACAACTAGCATAAACTAAATAAAGTACACCATCGATACCCATCTCCCTCAAACTCTAGCATCTCCCTCCTCTACTCCTCTGTCGCCGACGACACAACCAAATCACACCCAAAGCTCAAAGCCTCCATCGAAATATAGAGTTTCGTCGGCCTCTTCATCTTCGAAATCGTCGATGAGGATGAATGAGGAAGAACAACGTCGTTGGAAGCTCTAATTAGTCCACCGGGTGGCTTCTAAAGTCGAAGGGTTCAACACTGACGACGAAGAATACGAAGAAGAAAGAGAGTGGGACAGGATTAGGGTTTCGGGAGATTAAGAAATAGAAGAGTATTTGCAGAAAAGGGAAGAAGAAATCCTCAAAGACGATGACAGAGAAAATATCGATGAATTTGACATTGGAACGGTACAAAATATTGTTCTGTTTCCTTCTTACTTTGAATTTTCTTTGTATGGACTGTTTTGATTTGATTTGATGTAGAAATGAGGTGAAAGAATTAAGTATTTATTTGAAACGCAGATTTAGCACATAATGCACAATTGAACTCCTTCTCGTTGTAATAGTGAGGAAATTTTTGATTTCAAGACCTAAGATTTTTTTGGACTGAAGTTGGGGCTTTTCGGTGAGTGGATTTCTTCTGATCTGATGGTTTTAGACTTTGAGTGATATGCTGGAATCATTGAGAAATTTTTGGTTCTAAGCCCTAATAAGATTTTTTGATTAAAGTTAGGGCTTTTTACTGAGAAGAGAGCTTTGACCGATATATGATAGTGTGACAACCCCAAAATAGGTCCATTCCATCCAACCTATTCTGAGTCGCCAAATACATGGTACAGAAAATAACTATAACTTTATTACAACAATTGTCGTGCAAAATACAACAACACATATGCTGTGAGTTTGGATACAAATATATACCAAATGTGACTCATGTTTCAACCGTGGACATCACCTCACAATGACACCTTACATAAAGGTATAGTCAAAAACTGTTTTAGAAATTAGAATCTTTGGGAAGTGCTTAAGAAAACCTTCGTACATGGGAGGCCATGCGTCTAGGTTATGATAGATATCATATGGCCACAGAATTATTCTTGGTTGACCCAATAGACCCCAAAGAAAAACGAGAAGATTACTGTCATATTCTTCCCAATGGTGAGTCTTCTCTTGACATATCATTATCTCTATTGTCTCTAATTGAGAATTATACTTCAAACAAACACCAAGATTATATAGGTAGTGCTCGTATATATACTCAGCAAGTGGATGAGCACATCCCTGTCTTATGATGACACGAGATTGTATGTCGTTAGACATCTTGTATGATAGTGGCAAACCACCCTTCCAACGTTGGGTACACCTTACCCTATTGGATTCACCAAATAAAACTACTAAATGAACTTTTCTATACTGCTTCGGGAGAACATCCACAGCTAGAGACCACCGTTCTATTTCTCCGTTACCCTCGCTCGACCCAGCTACACTCTTATTACCTGAAAGGAATTGTGAAGCAAAAGGGTGAGCACAACTAGCTCAGTAAATAATATCATGACTAAAGATAATTAAATTATCAATAGCCTTCATCAATAATAAATCAGAGATTTAGATACATACCAATATTTCGGTATGATGATATTGAAAGAATAATATTTCTTAAGCTTATAAACAATTTATTTCAATTATTTACACTTTACTAAATAATGCATTTAATCATTCTAAAATGCCAAACTCATAAGATTTTATCACCAATAATCAAAACCCTCATAAAAAATCTGCATATACCTCATATAGGATTCTCAAGTTATAAAATCTTATTTTCTAATTTTTTTACTTCACAAAACATATTTAATTCATTTACTCATAATCTATACACCCAAAAATTGTCATTTTTGGACACAATCAAGAAAACTCATCAATTAATCATTTTAAATTTTTCCAGAATTTTTGAAGTTCAGAAAAATTACGAAACTAAAAATCATAACAACCCTTAAAATCCCTTACTATCCCTTACCTAAAAAGAGCAGTACTTTTGATCGGTATAAGGCTGAAGGAAACTTGCACTGATGAATAGAATCTCACAGAGTATCTAAATACTCATAAAATACACTCAATAATCTAGAGAGAGAAAGAGAGAAAACTTTTTTCTGGTGTGATTTTCAATTTTAACTTAACCCTCTATTTATAGAAAAAGTTAGCACGCCGAATCAGACTTAACCTGTAACCTGATGGCTTTACCTGCTACTATTCCCACCCACTACATTTGAATAAAAATTGTTGATCGATTTCGCAATCAATGAATACGTGCAAGTATACACGGTCAACAAGTAATAAAGTGATAAGAAAAGTATCGTTCCCACGAGGAATTATTTAATAAAAATTACCAAGTACTAACTCTTAACCAAATCAATTTTATTTAAACAACCATAAATTGTGATTTTTCTAATTAAGAAAACTAAATTAATCAATTAAATCTAGATTACTCTAAAATTAATTCAAATAAATAAAGATTAAGACTTCAATATCCCCAATTATAAACTATAAATCAATTATCCAACTATCCCAATTATTATGCCTACTGAATTGTTAATAGAAATTCTCAAATGCCAAAAGTCCTTTTCCAAGTGATCAATTGACTTCTATTTAATCCAGATTAATCTTGCTATATTCCTATGCAAAACAATTGAATTAAACTCTTTTCAATCCCAATTCCTTATGTGTTACATGCAGTAAACAGATATTTCTATTCTATTCACAAACCTAATTATTCACTGTGCAAATAACTAAGTCACATGTCATCATGCCCAGTTCTAACCCTAGAATTCCTCTTCCAATTCCTTCTAGAGTAACAAGGTAATTACTGATCAGATAATTAATCAATAAGCTCAAGACAAGATAAACAATTCACTTCAACATAAATAATTAGAATAATTAAATAATCAATTCAAAACCATAAAAAGTTCAATTGAAATCTTATTAAAAGAGTTAGTTCATAATTAATGAATTAAAACCAAGAATCCACAATTGAATAGACATTAAAAGGTAAAAGTATGATAAGAGAAGAGAATAGAATCTGTTGTCAGCAAATCTGATGCTCTCCTCTTGCTCCTGCTCTTGATCTTCAATGATCTCCAAGTTGCTTCAATCTCTAATGGCTAATTAAGAACTAGGGTTTAGATTCTAATCTAATAGAGTGTTTAATCTAGTCTAATCTATGTAATCTCCCTTTATTTTATGTCTTACATCATATATTTATAGGTTACAAGTCTAATTTTTAGGTTAGGAACAAACCCAATCCAATTTGGAGTCAAAGAGATGTCAAAATTAGCCCCGAAACGCGTCCAAGCCTTTCCACTGACTTCCCCAGCGCCCCGGCGCTGGGCACGGCGCTGGGATTCTGCCCCCCAGCGCCCCGGCGCTGGAAATAGGCATGAAATGGGCGCCCCGGCGCTGGCCACTTTTTTTGACATTTTCTACTCCGACGTCCTTTGGGAAAATGGCCATAACTTCTTCGTCCGAACTCCGATTTTGATGATACAAGATGTTCCGGAAAGAGGAGAAGTAGATCTACAACTTTCATTCTTTAAGTTTTCCGAAATAAGGTCCGTAAAAATACTCAAATTGACTCTGAAGTGACTGCTGTGTAAATGGTAAGCCAAAAACGCGCATCTAGCCACCCCGAACGTCGATCCATGTAACTTTTGTCCCAATTCCTACAAAACAATATAAAACATGCATGAATAGACACAAACACATAAAAATATCCTAAAAGACTTGAGAACAACAATAAATTAAGCCCGAATGTATCCAATTCATGTGTATAAAACTCACTCATCAAAAATCTCAGCACATTTTTTTTACCAATCAAGAGTGGGGCCCACCAATTCTAGAATTTTCTACCAAAATGACTAACTCCAAAAATTCAACAATTTCTGAACCAGTCATCTCGTAAAATTCATAACAAATTATACGTTCATTTTTAACGGTTCAAAATTTGTGGACATATACTCAACTTATATATGTATAACATATCCAAATATTACCACGATCCAACGGTCGGATTAAAAATTATAACCCTCGCAAAATATCTTAAAAACCCTAATTTGATTTTCAATACCTCCGTTCCGACAAAAATACAGATAAAACACCTCAACATTAGCTCCTTCATTTTTAACCACAAAAATATATCACTCATTTATATCCACATAAAATAAATATTTTCTTATCATATAAATCAATAATTAATTATTCACAAATAATATTACAGAATCACAGTACTGGCAACCAGGCCGTTCCCAGGAAAGAGGGGGCTTTCCAATAAGAATTTTTCCTTACTGGCGCGCAATTAGATGACCAAACTTCTTCTTAGACAGAACTTTCTAGACATTGCCAATAATGTTATCTAATAATATTATTCAAATAATATGAATTATTGATCTGATAATGGGAAATACTGTGCAACAACAATTATTGAAACAACAATAATATAAAATATCAACGCAGCAATTATTGAATCAATAAAATAAAATATTGAACAGTAATTACTGTAACAGTTATAGAGTAGTGCCTTCTTACGTAAGAATCAATAATTTTAAAAATACTATGCAATACCGTGTGCTACTGTGCAATAACGCGTATTACTGTATTTTAACCACCGGGTATTCCAACAGTGTTAACGGTAACAACTACGCCGTTATTTGTAAAAACTCAAATTTGTCATTTTCTTCACCCGACAGTTATTCTGTTATGGGGTCCACAAATGGCTGTGTCGTCATACGAATATTCCCCGACAGAAAGAATATTCTACGACCAAACGAATATTCCCCGACAACAATGAATATTTTATAACCACTTGTGTATTTTGAAAAAAAAATTCATATATCACCCTTAACTTTAACATTTATCAATTTAACCATTTACTAAATAGTAATTATAAGAAAAATTGAATACTTTTATTTCATAAAATTCGGTGTCTTACAATCTCCCCTCCTTATAAAATTTCGTCCCCGAAATTTACGTACTTGGTATTTCGAAGAGTTGAGAATACCTTGCTTCCATTTCAGATTCTATCTCTCAGATCATCATGATTTCTCTATTGCTCATCTCCCATGATAACTTCATTTGGGTTCCTCATTTGTTGGGAAGTCATGACAACCGTCATCCCTCGAACTACTCGGCTTTGACTTGTCTGGAGCAGCATTTGGCGTCATCATTACCGTTGGAATATACCTTTCTATAGGACATATTCCTCCCTCAACTGCCTCTTCGTACTCCTCATTCATGATCTGAATCATCAATCTTCGATCCATATCGGATTCAGGTTGACCGCTATGTACAGGGTAATTCAAAACTCGATGTTGGGTTCTCCCAATTGCTTTCCCAAAAGAGAAAATTCATATAATCTATTTTAGCCTTCTTAGATCGAACATCTCTTTCCACAATATCCACGTGTTGTGCGACTTTTGCCCATGCATCACTTATTCTCACTCGTTCAGTTTTTTTCTTCTTTCAGCTCAGATTCTATTTTTATCATCTTATACTCCGCCAAAGAATGCTTCTGTTCAAGCATCACATATCGGGTAACACAAGCTTGAATTGTTGCATCCTTTTGTTCCACGACCGCCTGTCGTTCTTCTGCCTGCTCTTCTAACTCATGAATACGATTTTGAAATTCAACATTTTGATCATATAATACCTCTAATAAACTCTCCTCTGGTACTTCTTCTTCCTCTTCTTCCTCAGTCTCAGCTGTTACCTCTGCGACTATCTCGGGTGCAACTATCAATTCTTCACTCACCACATGGATATCTCTAATTCCTTCTTCGTCTGACATCACATTATCACGGTTAGTGATTAGAGGTATCCCCACAGTCTCATTCACTCCATTGTTAGCATTCTCAGCTGCTATTCTCAAATACTGCCATAAAATAAGGGTTAATTAAACAAATTAACATATCACATAATATCCCAATATTATGACTGACCAACAAATAAGCTTAGGTAGGACACACTAGCGAAGGATTTACTCATCTCTCCCCTCCTAGTTGTATTCCCCGATCTCCGCCAGAGATCATATCCCTAAGCTCTGATACCAAAATGTAACTCTGGACACCAACTTGTGTCAGCACCTTATATTGATACCTATCAGTTTGCCACCGCAGAACGGCGTCCCCTACGGAGAGTCTGGCTTTGATGCATCCCCCATTAATAGGAAGTCACCAGCGAAAGGCTCGGGGCTCTTTACTTATAGCTCTGATACCAACTGTGACAACCCCAAAATAGGTCCATTCCATCCAACCTATTCTGAGTCGCCAAATACATGGTACAGAAAACAACTACAACTTTATTACAACAATTGTCGTGCAAAATACAACAACACATATGCTGTGAGTTTGGATACAAATATATACCAAATGTGACTCATGTTCCAACCGTGGACATCACCTCACAATGACACCTTACATAAAGGTATAGTCAAAAACTGTTTTAGAAATTAGAATCTTTGGGAAGCACTCAAGAAAACCTTCGTACATGGGAGGCCATGCGTCTAGGTTATGATAGATATCATATGGCCACAGAATTATCCTTGGTTGACCCAATAGACCCCAAAGAAAAACGAGAAGATTACTGTCATATTCTTCCCAATGGTGAGTCTTCTCTTGACATATCATTATCTCTAATTGAGAATTATACTTCAAACAAACACCAAGATTATATAGGTAGTGCTCGTATATATACTCAGCAAGTGGATGAGCACATCCCTGTCTTATGATGACACGAGGTTGTATGTCGTTAGACATCTTGTATGATAGTGGCAAACCACCCTTCCAACGTTGGGTACACCTTACCCTATTGGATTCACCAAATAAAACTACTAAATGAACCTTTCTATACTGCTTCTGGAGAACATCCACAGCTAGAGACCACCGTTCTATTTCTCCGTTACCCTCGCACGACCCAACTACACTCTTATTACCTGAAAGGAATTGTGAAGCAAAAGGGTGAGCACAACTAGCCCAGTAAAGAATATTATGACTAAAGATAATTAAATTATCAATAGCCTTCATCAACAATAAATCAGAGCTTTAGAACATATGGTAAATGATAAAAATTTCAACCATAGTTGCAGCGGAACGAGCAATCCATTAGAAGAGTCAAATAGACTATAAAGTCTATTATCTTCTCCATGTTAAAAATCCACCAATAATGTTTTATCCATGTAACATCAATCAACAATTCTGGTCCACAATCATATGAATAACTCATAATCATAATTGTAGTTCTAAATTCCTCTTCTCATCCAAGACGAAGATAATTTTCATCACCTATCTTTACCTGAAACATCAAAGATCATGGTTACACCAAATCACATTTCATGTTCATAATCATACTAATAACTTTATCTTTGGACTACGACCAAAGATATTCATTTATATCACCAGTTGGTCATGTTTATCTCAACATCTTTTCATCTTTGCACTACTGGCCAAAGATATTCAACAACATGTCTTCTTTGCACTACGGGCCAAAGATATTCATCAACAATTCATCTTTGCACTACAGGCCAAAGATATTCATCAATATTTCATCTTTGCACTACATGCCAAAGATATTCCTCAACAGTTCATATTTGTACTACGGCCAAATATATTCATCAACAGTTCATATTTGCACTACAGGCCAAATATATTAATATCTCAAAGAAATATATAATCATTTATATAAACAATAATTATAACCATGTTGATCATTTCACCTTTGCACTTAAGCTGAAGATATTCAATTATAAATTCAATGGTCATGATCATACTAGTCAATAATTCAACTTTACACTACTGACCAAAGAGAACCCAAAGTCATGATCATACCAATAATCTACCCATCTTTACACTCAAGTGAAAGAGAATTTCAACATCAGGGTTATAAAAATGTTATATATGATAATAAAAATAATATGATCAACATATAGATTTAATCTCAAGAGTAATATTCATAAATCAACTATAATTTGGTTAGAAAAAGGAAACCAATTTTATCGTGAATAGTAACTCGTGAATAGTAACCCATGAATAGTAACCCCGACAAAAAATGGTAGAAATTCCACAATAAAATACATACCAATATTTCGGTATGATGATATTGAAAGAATAATATTTCTTAAGCTTATAAACAATTTATTTCAATTGTTTACACTTTACTAAATAATGCATTTAATCATTCTAAAATGCCAAACTCATAAGATTTTATCACCAATAATCAAAACCCTCATCAAAAATCTGCATATACCTCATATAGGATTCTCAAGTTATAAAATCCTATTTTCGAATTTTTTACTTCACAAAACATATTTAATTCATTTACTCATAATCTATACACCCAAAAATCACCATTTTTGGACACAATCAAGAAAACTCATCAATTAATCATTTCAAATTTTTTCAGAATTTTTGAAGTTCAGAAAAATTACGAAACTGAAAATCATAACAACCCTTAAAATCCCTTACTATCCCTTACCTAAAAAGAGCAGTACTTCTGATCGGTATAAGGCTGAAGAAAACTTGCACTGATGAATAGAATCTCACAGAGTATCTAAATACTCATAAAATACACTCAATAATCTAGAGAGAGAAAGAGAGAAAACTTGTTTCTGGTGTTATTTTCAATTCTAACTTAACCCTCTATTTATAGAAAAATGTTAGCACGCCGAATCAGACTTCACCTGTAACCTGATGGCTTTACCTGCTACTATTCCCACCCACCACATTTGAATAAAAATCTCAGCATATTTTTTCACCAAACACGAGTGGGGCCCACCAATTCTAGAATTTTCTACCAAATTGACTAACTCCAAAAATTCAACAATTTCTGAACCAGTCATCTCGTAAAATTCATAACAAATCATACGTTCATTTTTAACGGTTCAAAATTTGTGGACATATACTCAACTTATATATGTATAACATATTCAAATATTACCACGATCCAACGGTCGGATTAAAAATTATAACCCTCGCAAAATATCTTAAAAACCCTAATTTGATTTTCAATACCTCCGTTCCGACAAAAATACAGATAAAACACCTCAACATTAACTCCTTCATTTTTAACCACAAAAATATATCCCTCATTTATATCCACATAAAATAAATATTTCCTTATCATATAAATCAATAATTAATTATTCACAAATAATATTACAGAATCACAGTACTGGCAACCAGGCCGTTCCCAGGAAAGAGGGGGCTTTTTAATAAGAATTTCTCCTTACTGGCGCGCAATTAGATGACCAAACCTCTCCTTAGACAGAACTTTCTAGACATTGCCAATAATGTTATCTAATAATATTATTCAAATAATATGAATTATTGATCTGATAATGGGAAATACTGTGCAGCAACAATTATTGAAACAACAATAATATAAAATATCAACGTAGCAATTATTAAATCAATAAAATAAAATATTGAACAGTAATTACTGTAACAATTATTGAGTAGTGCCTTCTTACGTAAGAATCAATAATTTCAAAAATACTATGCAATACCGTGTGCTACTGTACAATAACGCGTATTACTGTATTTTAACCACCGGGTATTCCAACAGTGTTACGGTAACAATACGCCGTTATTTGTAAAAACTCAAATTTGTCATTTTTCTTCACCCAACAGTTATTCTGTTATGGGGCCCACAAATGGCTGCGCCGTCGTACGAATATTCTCCGACAGAAAGAATATTTCACGACCAAACGAATATTCCCCGACAACAATGAATATTTTATAACCACTTGTGTATTTTGAAAAAAAAATTCATATATCACCCTTAACTTTAACATTTATCAATTTTAACCATTTACTGAATAGTAATTATAAAAAAAATTGAATACTTTTATTTCATAAAATTCGGGGTCTTACAGATAGTTTTAGCCTTTTTGTTATTTTTTATTAGTATTAATGTTTTTTATGGAATTTAGGGCTTTCAATGAGTATTTGATCGATTCTGATGGCTGGGGGACGACGGGGGGTGGCTGAAGGTGAAGGGGAGGGGTTTGGGATGGGGAAATGGATGGAAGATTAGGAGAGAGAGAGAGGATGAGTTTAAATTTGTTTTGTTTAATTATTATTTTACTATTTTACTCTTTCAATGTATCAATAATGTTTAATCTCAAATTAAAAATAAATTTTTTTTGACACATCAGCAACTTTATTCCCCCACCGAAATAGCTACGTCAGCAATTTCTGACGTGGCAGCCTTAATTGGATCAAATTGA
>CM029013.1:63439744-63495565 GCA_016801055.1 Panax notoginseng | reverse complement strand
TTTTTCAATAACGAATAGCTTTGTGGCTTGATATGACAGTTGTAAGACCCCAACTTATTAATGAATAAAATCAAATTTTCTCTAAATATTATTGTGAATAATAAGGGGTTAATTTGATATAATACTTTGGTTATGGGTGAAATGTGCAAATTTTGCAAAATAAGCAAGTGGTTATAAAATATTTATTTTTGGTCGGTGAATATTCGGTTGGTCGTGGAATATTCTTGCTGTCGGGGAATATTCGTACGACGACGCAGCCTTGTGTGGGCCCCATAACGGAAAGCGATTGGATGAAGAAAACGACAAGTATAAGTTGTTTATAAATAACGGCGTAGTTGTTACCGTTAATACTGTTGGAATACCCGGTGGTTAAAATACAGTAGCACACGGTATTGCACCAATTATTGATTCTTACGTAAGAAGGCACTACTCAATAATTGTTACAGTAGTTATTATTCAATATTTTATTTTATTGATTCAATAATTGCTGCGTTGATATTTTATATTATTGTTGTTTCAATAATTGTTGCTGCACAGTATTTTCATTTATCAGATCAATAATTCATATTATTTGAATAATATTATTAGATAACATTATTGGCAATGTCTAGAAAGTTCTGTCTAAGGAGAGGTTTGGTCATCTAATTGCGCGCCAGTAAGGAGAAATCCTTATTGGAAAGCCCCCTCTTTCCTGGGAACGGCCTGGTTGTCATAAATGTGATTCTGTAATATTATTTGTGAATAATTAATTATTGATTCATATGATAAGGAAATATTTATTTTATGTGGATATAAATGAGGGATATATTTTTGTGGTTAAAAATGAAGGAGTTAATGTTGAGGTTTTTATCATATTTTTGTCGGAATGGAGGTATTAAAAATCAGGATTTTTGAGATATTTTGCGGGGGTTATAATTTTTAATCCGACCGTTGGATCGTGGTAATTTTGGATATGTTATACATATATAAGTTGAGTATATGTCCACAAATTTTGAACCGTTAAAAATGAACGTATGATTTATTATGAATTTTACAAGATGACTGGTTCAGAAATTGTTGAATTTTCGGAGTTTATCATTTTGATGGAAAATTCTAGAATTGGTGGGCCCCACTTGTGGTTGGTGAAGAAATGTGCTGAATTATATTTCAAATGTGGTAGGTGGGAATAGTAGCAGGTAAAGCCATCAGGTTGCAGGTCAAACCTACCAAAATTTTCCTATAAATAGAGGGCTAAGTTAGAATTGAAAATCACACCAGAAACAAGTTTTCTCTCTTTCTCTCTCTAGATTATTGAGTGTATTTTGTGAGTATTTAGATACTTTGAGAGTTTCTATTCATCAGAGCAAGTTTCTTTCAGCCTTATACCGGTATTCCGACCAGAAGTACTGATATTTTGAGGTAAGGGATATTATTTTCTTCTTAAATGATATTATTTTCTTCAATATCATTATGCTGAAATATTGATATGAGTTTTTATCAAATTTGGAACTTTTTGTGTCGGGGTTACTATTCACGTATACGGTACTATTCACGTATACGGCACTATTCACGAATACGGCACTATTCACCGAAAAATAAAATTTTTCCTTTTTGTCCAAGATGTCTATTATGGTTACTATCTTTGATTGTATCCATGTTTTGATCTTTATTTTTGAATTCTGCTTCACAATTGATTATTATGAAGTATTATTGATCTTGGATAAACTGTTATACGAATCCCTACTATTTGTCCTTCTGTCTCATTGGATTCGTTCTCTTTAAGATTTTTTTCATCATTTGATCCTGTATAAATGTATGATATTTGAATATCTTTGGCCTGTAGTGCAAAGATGTATGATTACTTGATGAATATCTTTGGCCTGTAGTGCAAAGATGTATGATTACTTGATGAATATCTTTGGCCTGTAGTGCAAAGATGAACAGGTGTTGAGATGAACATGACTGACAGGTGATACAAATGAATATCTTTGGCCTGTAGTGCAAAGATGAATATTTGGTTAAAGATGATTATTAATTGATGTTACAGGGATAAAATATTGATGATGGACTTTTAAATCTTAGAAGATAGTAGAATTCTTTCTCTACTTGACTCTTCTAATGGTTTGTTGTTTCCGCTGCAGTTGTTGATCTAAAACTTGTTGTCGATTATATTTTATCAGATTTTTCCCTGTTGAAGACTAACGATAATTTGTTGTATATTATCTTAGTCATAATATTCTTTACTGGGCTAGTTGAGCTCACCCTTTTCCTTTTTGTTCCATTTTTCTTCTCAGGAGGTGAGAACATAGCAGGATCTAGTCGGGGTATGGAGTGATGGTTCTAGAAAGATGTATTAGCAGTCCTCACTATTTCTGTAAAATAGTGTTTGAATAATTGTAATGAGGATTTATTTGAGTGTGGATATTGTCTAGAAGACAATATTTGTATTTAAACTCACAGTATGTGTTGTCGTATTTTGCACGACAATTGTATTATTGAAGTTATAGTTTGCTTTCTGTACCATGTATTTGGCGACTCAGAATGGGTGTTGTATACCTATTTTGGGGGCGTCACAGTTGGTATCAGAGCTTAGTTGATATGATCTGACTGATGTGGACTGTGTAGGTGCTGGGAGTCACAGAGGTATCAGAGCTTAGGGATATGATCCCTGGCTGAGATGTGAGACAAGAACTAGGAGGGGAGAGACGGGGAATTCCTTCGCTAGTATGACCTGACTAAGTTTATTTGGTGTTTATTTGGTCGGTCAGAGTATAGGGATAATATATGACATGACTATTAACCCTTGTTTTATGGCAGTATTTAAGAATGGCAGCTGAGAACGTTAATAATGGAGTAAATCAGACCGTGGAGACACCTTTGATCACTACCCAGGGAACGTGCAACAGGAAGGCAATATTCCTCCTGTAAACAACGTTACCGAGCAAACGATGAATGATGGAATGTTTAGGAGCTTTTTGCAGTTCATGCAAAATCAGACGAGGGAGACTCGTGTGCAGAATACGGGTGGAAATGATAACAACGCGCGGTTTGTCACAGCTAAGCAGTTCAAAGAATTGGGACCACCAGAATTTAAGGGAAAGCCGGATCCGATCATGGCGGAAACGTGGGTCAAGCAAATTACCAAGATATTTGATGTCTTGGGATGCACGGAGGAACAGAAGGTTCCATTCGCCACTTTTATGTTCCGCGGTGAGGCAGACTACTGGTGGGAGTCTGTGAAGCGTACCCAGCCTGACGCACTCAACATGTCCTGGGAAACATTTCAAAAACTGTTCAATGACAAGTACTTTCCTGAAAGTATTCGTCATATGAAGGAGGTGGAGTTTATCAGACTGGAACAAAACAACATGACGGTGTCCCAGTACGAGGCGAAGTTTGCAGAGTTATCCAGGTTTGCACCTCATTTGGTCGAAAATGAGGAACGAATGACAAGGATGTTTCTGAGAGGTCTAAAACCCGAGATTCGGCAATATCTTATCTCTCATAAATTTTCTTTATATTCAGATGTTGTAAACAGGGCTCAATTATTAGAGCGAGATAATGAGTATGTGCAACCGAGGGACCACAACCAGGGTCATACCGGTGGCGGCAGTCATCGAAGCAATGAAAACCAGCAGGGAGGAAAACATTCGGACAAAAGCGGTAACCACTCTGGTGGTAATCGTGGTCGTGATAATAGAAGGAGCGAGTCGGGAGGAGATTTCAAGAAGAGAAGGTACAACAATGATAACGTGAAGACGTCAGCACAAACATCAACTGTTTCTAGGGGAGGAGAACGACCACCGGTCGTATGTTACAAATGTGGGAAAGAGGGACATATCAGCCCAAACTGCCCACAACAATCCAAGGTATGTTATAACTGTGGAAAGGAAGGTCATATAGCTCGAGAGTGTTCTGTAGCAAAACCAAGTTCAGCGGGGATGGTGACTCCAAAAGCTATCCCGGATAAGTCGAAATCAGCGGTTCCTGGAAGGGCGTTTGTCGTTACTGGCCAAAACGCGAGAAACCCGAACGAGGTGATCACGGGTAAGCTAATCTTGAATTCTTGCGAAGTTTATACTTTACTAGATACCGGTTCTACCCATTCTTTTATCTCTCCTGCTTGTGCTCAACGTTTAAACTTGACTCCGGAGAAATTGGACTTTAACTTATCTGTTGAAACTCCGTTGGGTGAAACCTTCGTTACATCTACATTTATAAATCTTGCATGATCCAAGTTGGCACTATCACATTACCTGTTGATCTTATCTCTTTAAAGATACTTGCTTTTGATGTGATTTTAGGAATTGATTGGTTAACCACTCATCATGCTAAAATTGATTGTTTTCGTAAGGTTGTTAGTTTTCATATTCCTAACCAACCTGTTATTCAAATTCAAGCAACCAAACCATTGAAGTCAAACTCTTTCATATCAAGCCGTAAAGTCATTCGTTTATTGAAAAACGGATGTCAAGCTTTCTTAGCTATGTTATGAACTTGAACAAAAATACGTCAGATGTGAATGATATTTCTATTGTTAGTAAAAATTTTGACGTATTTCCTGAAGAATTTCTGGCTTAACCCAGAGCGTGATATTGAATTTTTGTATTGATCTTCAACCCGATACAAAACTCATTTCTAAAATCTTATATCGAATGATCCTATTGAACTTCGAGAGTTAAAACCTAACTATAGAAGTTGATAACCGAGCCTTTATCTGGTGACTTCCTTTATGGAATGCACTGAATCCAGACTCTCCGTAGGGGACGCCATATTCGTGCGGTAGTAAACTGATAGGTGTCATTGTGACGTGCTATCGAAGGTTGGGATATGAGTCACAGTTGAGAGCAATCTAAGTAGGTAATCGAAGTACGTAGCTTTCTGGGCTTAGCTGGTTATTATCGGAGATTTGTGGAAGGATTTTCTCGAATCGCTACTCCGTTAACTCAGCTGACTCGGAAAGATACAAAATTCGTATGGAGTGAGGAATGCGAGAAGAGTTTCCAAGAACTCAAGAGGAGACTCATTTCGGCACCTGTTCTGACAATACCATCTGGTTCGGATGGATTTGTTATCTACAGCGATGCTTCAGGCAAAGGGTTAGGATGTGTTCTCATGCAACATGGGAAAGTCATAGCCTATGCCTCACGACAACTCAAAGAATATGAGAGGAATTATCCTACTCATGATTTGGAGTTGGCAGCAGTCGTTTTTGCGTTGAAGATCTGGAGACACTACCTGTATGGGGAGAAAGTGGAGATCTATACAGATCATAAAAGCCTCAAATATTTCTTCACCCAAAAGGAACTCAACATGCGGCAACGACGTTGGCTTGAGCTGTTGAAAGATTACGATCATACCATCCAATACCATCCTGGAAAAGCAAACGTAGTAGCTGACGCATTGAGTAGAAGATCATATGCGGGTACGAGTGCAATGTTTTTAACACAAAGGCCCATTTTGTATGACTTGCAAAGGATGGAGATAGAGATGAAGGCTCCAAGTACCCACATGATGATATCAAATATACGAGTAGAACCGACTTTAATCGATAAAGTTAAAGCTGCTCAAGCTACGGATATAGAGCTGATGCGTATGAAGAAGAAAGTGCAAGAAGGTGCTATTCCAGAAGCAAGAATCGATGAAGAAGGAATACTTCGAGTCAACTCCAGACTTTGTGTTCCTAACGATTTTGACTTGAAGCATAGAATAATGATGGAGGCACACAACACACCGTTTGCAATCCATCCTGGGAGTACCAAAATGTATCACGATCTTCGACATACATTTTGGTGGAGCAATATGAAAAGAGAGATCGCGGAGTTTATCTCGAGATGTTTAACTTGTCAACGTGTAAAAGCGGAGCATCAAGTACCAAAGGGTCCATTGCAACCACTTGAGATTCCGAAATGGAAGTGGGAACACATTACTATGGATTTTGTTACAGGTCTTCCCAAGGTTTCTCAAGGCATAGATGCGATTTGGGTTATTGTTGATAGATTAACCAAGTCCGCTCATTTCTTGCCGATACGTGAGACTTATTCCCTTGAACGTCTTGCTAGTATGTACGTGAACGAGATTGTGAGATTGCATGGCATGCCAGTATCCATAGTTTCGGATCGTGACCCAAGATTCACTTCACGATTTTGGGTTAGCTTGCAGAAAGCTATGGGCACGGATTTACGATTCAGTTCAGCATACCATCCTCAAACGGACGGACAATCAGAGAGGACTATTCAAACTCTTGAAGATCTATTAAGACTTTGTGTCTTAGATCTCAAAGGGAGTTGGGATAAGTACCTACCATTGGTGGAATTCTCCTACAACAACAGTTATCAGGCGAGCATAGGTATGGCTCCATTTGAGGCGTTGTATGGAAGAAAATGTCGTTCTCCAGTATGCTGGGACGAGGTGGGTGAAGCAACATTGTTGGGACCAGAGTTGGTACGCATTACTACAGAGAAGATCCAAACGATTCGACAACGTATACAAACGGCACAGGATCGACAAAAGAGTTATGCGGATCTTCATCGGAAGGACGTGGAATTTAATATTGGGGATCATGTATTGTTACGTGTTGCACCATGGAAGGGAGTTACAAGATTTGGGAAGAGAGGAAAGCTCAATCCAAGATTTGTTGGTCCATTTGAGATTCTTGAGCGAATAGGAAATGTGGCATATAGACTCGCATTACCTCCAAGCATGTCTCGTGTTCATAATGTTTTTCACATATCTATGCTTCGTAAATATGTTAAAGACCCGAACCACATTATTGAGTTAGAACCAGACGAGATAGCTGAAGATTTAACGTACGAGGAGGTACCTGTTAAGATCTTGGATAGGAAAGAGCATGTCCTACGCACGAAGGTTATACCACAAGTTAAGGTTTGTGGAGAAACCATGCTATTGAAGAAATGACCTGGGAGTTGGAATCAGAAATGAAAGCGAGGTATCCTCACCTTTTTGAAACATCAGGTACGTACGTCAATTTCGAGGACGAAATTTCATAAGGAGGGGAGGTTGTAAGACCCCAACTTATTAATGAATAAAATCAAATTTTCTCTAAATATTATTGTGAATAATAAGGGGTTAATTTGATATAATACTTTGGTTATGGGTGAAATGTGCAAATTTTGCAAAATAAGCAAGTGGTTATAAAATATTTATTTTTGGTCGGTGAATATTCGGTTGGTCGTGGAATATTCTTGCTGTCGGGGAATATTCGTACGACGACGCAGCCTTGTGTGGGCCCCATAACGGAAAGCGATTGGATGAAGAAAACGACAAGTATAAGTTGTTTATAAATAACGGCGTAGTTGTTACCGTTAATACTGTTGGAATACCCGGTGGTTAAAATACAGTAGCACACGGTATTGCACCAATTATTGATTCTTACGTAAGAAGGCACTACTCAATAATTGTTACAGTAGTTATTATTCAATATTTTATTTTATTGATTCAATAATTGCTGCGTTGATATTTTATATTATTGTTGTTTCAATAATTGTTGCTGCACAGTATTTTCATTTATCAGATCAATAATTCATATTATTTGAATAATATTATTAGATAACATTATTGGCAATGTCTAGAAAGTTCTGTCTAAGGAGAGGTTTGGTCATCTAATTGCGCGCCAGTAAGGAGAAATCCTTATTGGAAAGCCCCCTCTTTCCTGGGAACGGCCTGGTTGTCATAAATGTGATTCTGTAATATTATTTGTGAATAATTAATTATTGATTCATATGATAAGGAAATATTTATTTTATGTGGATATAAATGAGGGATATATTTTTGTGGTTAAAAATGAAGGAGTTAATGTTGAGGTTTTTATCCATATTTTTGTCGGAATGGAGGTATTAAAAATCAGGGTTTTTGAGATATTTTGCGGGGGTTATAATTTTTAATCCGACCGTTGGATCGTGGTAATTTTTGGATATGTTATACATATATAAGTTGAGTATATGTCCACAAATTTTGAACCGTTAAAAATGAACGTATGATTTATTATGAATTTTACAAGATGACTGGTTCAGAAATTGTTGAATTTTTGGAGTTTATCATTTTGATGGAAAATTCTAGAATTGGTGGGCCCCACTTGTGGTTGGTGAAGAAATGTGCTGAATTATATTTCAAATGTGGTAGGTGGGAATAGTAGCAGGTAAAGCCATCAGGTTGCAGGTCAAACCTACCAAAATTTTCCTATAAATAGAGGGCTAAGTTAGAATTGAAAATCACACCAGAAACAAGTTTTCTCTCTTTCTCTCTCTAGATTATTGAGTGTATTTTGTGAGTATTTAGATACTTTGAGAGTTTCTATTCATCAGAGCAAGTTTCTTTCAGCCTTATACCGGTATTCCGACCAGAAGTACTGATATTTTGAGGTAAGGGATATTATTTTCTTCTTAAATGATATTATTTTCTTCAATATCATTATGCTGAAATATTGATACGAGTTTTTATCAAATTTGAAACTTTTTGTGTCGGGGTTACTATTCACGTATACGGTACTATTCACGTATACGACACTATTCACGAATACGGCACTATTCACCGAAAAATAAAATTTTTCCTTTTTGTCCAAGATGTCTATTATGGTTACTATCTTTGATTGTATCCATGTTTTGATCTTTATTTTTGAATTCTGCTTCACAATTGATTATTATGAAGTATTATTGATCTTGGATAAACTGTTATACGAATCCCTACTATTTGTCCTTCTGTCTCATTGGATTCGTTCTCTTTAAGATATTTTTCATCATCCTCAGTCCTAAATGATGATATTAATGAATATCTTTGCCTGTAGTGCAAAGATGTATGATTACTTGATGAATATCTTTGGCCTGTAGTGCAAAGATGTATGATTACTTGATGAATATCTTTGGCCTGTAGTGCAAAGATGTATGATTACTTGATGAATATCTTTGGCCTGTAGTGCAAAGATGAACAGGTGTTGAGATGAACATGACTGACAGGTGATACAAATGAATATCTTTGGCCTGTAGTGCAAAGATGAATATTTGGTTAAAGATGATTATTAATTGATGTTACAGGGATAAAATATTGATGATGGACTTTTAAATCTTAGAAGATAGTAGAATTCTTTCTCTACTTGACTCTTCTAATGGTTTGTTGTTTCCGCTGCAGTTGTTGATCTAAAACTTGTTGTCGATTATATTTTATCAGATTTTTCCCTGTTGAAGACTAACGATAATTTGTTGTATATTATCTTAGTCATAATATTCTTTACTGGGCTAGTTGAGCTCACCCTTTTCCTTTTTGTTCCATTTTTCTTCTCAGGAGGTGAGAACATAGCAGGATCTAGTCGGGGTATGGAGTAATGGTTCTAGAAAGATGTATTAGCAGTCCTCACTATTTCTGTAAAATAGTGTTTGAATAATTGTAATGAGGATTTATTTGAGTGTGGATATTGTCTAGAAGACAATATTTGTATTTAAACTCACAGTATGTGTTGTCGTATTTTGCACGACATTTGTATTATTGAAGTTATAGTTTGCTTTCTGTACCATGTATTTGGCGACTCAGAATGGGTGTTGTATACCTATTTTGGGGGCGTCACAACAGTGACTGATTTTAGTGGTTTAGTAGTTTGAATTCGTATGACAGGTTGGTTAGGAATATGAAAACTAACAACCTTACAAAAACAATCAATTTTAGCATGATGAGTGGTTAACCAATCAATTCCTAAAATCACATCAAAAGCAAGTATCTTTAAAGAGATAAGATCAACAGGTAAAAGAATGGGTAGAACCGGTATCTAGTAAGGTATAAACTTCGCAAGAATTCAAGATTAGCTTACCCGTGATCACCTCGTTCGGGTTTCTCACGTTTTGGCCAGTTACGACAAACGCTCTTCCAGGAACCGCTGATTTCGCCTTATCCGGGACAGCCCTTGGAATCACCACTCCCGCTGAACTTGGTTTCGCTATAGTACAATCTCGAGCGATGTGGCCTTCCTTCCCACAGTTGTAACACACCTTGGATTGTTGTGGACAGTTTGGGCTGATATGTCCCTCTTTCCCGCATTTGTAACATCTAACTGGCGGTCGTTCTCCTCCCCTAAAATTTGTTGTTGGTACTGGTGCTGGTGCTGATGTCTTCCCGTCATTGTTGAATCTCCTCTTTCTGAAATTTCCACTTGACTCACCTCTCCTATTATCATGGCCACGATGACCACCCGAGTGGTTACCGCCTTTGTTCGTATTTTTCCCTCCTCGTTGGTTATCATCGCTCTGATGATTGCTGTCACCGGTATGACCCTGGTTGTGGTCCCTCGGTTGCACATACTCATTATCTCGCTCTAATAATTGAGCCCTGTTTACAACATCTGAATATAAAGAAAATTTATGAGAGATAAGATATTGTCGAATCTCGGGTTTTAGACCTCTCAGAAACATCCTTGTCATACGTTCCTCATTTTCTACCAAATGTGGTGCAAACCTGGATAACTCTGCAAACTTCGCCTCGTACTGGGACACCGTCATGTTGTTTTGTTCCAGTCTGATAAACTCCACCTCCTTCATATGACGAATACTTTCAGGGAAGTACTTGTCATTAAACAGTTTCTGAAACGTTTACCAGGACATATTGAGTGCGTCAGGCTGGGTACGCTTCACAGACTCCCACCAGTAGTCTGCCTCACCGCGGAACATAAAGGTAGCGAATGGAACCTTCTGCTCCTCCGTGCATCCTAAGACATCGAATATCTTGGTAATTTGCTTGACCCATGTTTCCGCCATGATCGGATCCGGCTTTCCCTTAAATTCTGGTGGTCCCAACTCCTTAAACTGCTTGGCTGTGACAGACCGCGTGTTGTCATTATTTCCACCTGTATTTTGTACACGAGTCTCCCTCGTCTGATTTTGCATGAACTGCAAAAAGCTCCTAAACATTACATCATTCATCGTTTGCTCGGTAACGTTGTTTACAGGAGGAATATTGCCTTCCTGTTGCACGTTTCCCTGGGTGGTGATCAAAGGTGTCTCCATGGTCTGATTTACTCCATTATTAACGTTCTCAGCTGCCATTCTTAAATACTGCCATAAAACAAGGGTTAATAGTCATGTCATATATTATCCCTATACTCTGACCGACCAAATAAACACCAAATAAACTTAGTCAGGTCATACTAGCGAAGGAATTCCCCGTCTCTCCCCTCCTAGTTCTTGTCTCACATCTCAGCCAGGGATCATATCCCTAAGCTCTGATACCAACTGTGACGCCCCCCAGAATAGGTATACAACACCCATTCTGAGTCGCCAAATACATGGTACAGAAAGCAAACTACAACTTCAATAATACAATTGTCGTGCAAAATACGACAACACATACTGTGAGTTTAAATACAAATATTGTCTTCTAGACAATATCCACACTCAAATAAATCCTCATTACAATTATTCAAACACTATTTTACAGAAATAGTGAGGACTGCTAATACATCTTTCTAGAACCATCACTCCATACCCCGACTAGATCCTGCTATGTTCTCACCTCCTGAGAAGAAAAATGGAACAAAAAAGAAAAGGGTGAGCTCAACTAGCCCAGTAAAGAATATTATGATTAAGATAATATACAACAAATTATCGTTAGTCTTCAACAGGGAAAAATCTGATAAAATATAATCGACAACAAGTTTTAGATCAACAACTGCAGCGGAAACAGCAAACCATTAGAAGAGTCAAGTAGAGAAAGAATTCTACTATCTTCTAAGATTTAAAAGTCCATCATCAATATTTTATCCCTGTAACATCAATTAATAATCATCTTTAACCAAATATTCATCTTTGCACTACAGGCCAAAGATATTCATTTGTATCATCAGTTGGTCATGTTCATCTCAACACCTGTTCATCTTTGCACTACAGGCCAAAGATATTCATCAAGTAATTGTACATCTTTGCACTACAGGCCAAAGATATTCAGTAATATCATCATTTAGGACTGAGGATGATGAAAAATATCTTAAAGAGAACGAATCCAATGAGACAGAAGGACAAATAGTAGGGATTCGTATAACAGTTTATCCAAGATCAATAATACTTCATAATAATCAATTGTGAAGCAGAATTCAAAAATAAAGATCAAAACATGGATACAATCAAAGATAGTAACCATAATAGACATCTTGGACAAAAAGGGAAAATTTTATTTTTCGGTGAATAGTGCCGTATTCGTGAATAGTGTCGTATACGTGAATAGTACCGTATACGTGAATAGTAACCCCGACACAAAAAGTTCCAAATTTGATAAAAACTCGTATCAATATTTCAGCATAATGATATTGAAGAAAATAATATCATTTAAGAAGAAAATAATATCCCTTACCTCAAAATATCAGTACTTCTGGTCGGAATACCGGTATAAGGCTGAAAGAAACTTGCTCTGATGAATAGAAACTCTCAAAGTATCTAAATACTCACAAAATACACTCAATAATCTAGAGAGAGAAAGAGAGAAAACTTGTTTCTGGTGTGATTTTCAATTCTAACTTAGCCCTCTATTTATAGGAAAATTTTGGTAGGTTTGACCTGCAACCTGATGGCTTTACCTGCTACTATTCCCACCCACCACATTTGAAATATAATTCAGCACATTTCTTCACCAACCACAAGTGGGGCCCACCAATTCTAGAATTTTCCACCAAAATGATAAACTCCGAAAATTCAATAATTTCTGAACCAGTCATCTTGTAAAATTCGTAATAAATCATACGTTCATTTTTAACGGTTCAAAATTTGTGGACATATACTCAACTTATATATGTATAACATATCCAAAAATTACCACGATCCAACGGTCGGATTAAAAATTATAACCCCCGCAAACTATCTCAAAAACCCTGATTTTTAATACCTCCATTCCGACAAAAATACTGACAAAAACCTCAACATTAACTCCTTCATTTTTAACCACAAAAATATATCCCTCATTTATATCCACATAAAATAAATATTTCCTTATCATATGAATCAATAATTAATTATTCACAAATAATATTACAGAATCACATTTATGACAATCAGGCCGTTCCCAGGAAAGAGGGGGCTTTCCAATAAGGATTTCTCCTTACTGGCGCGCAATTAGATGACCAAACCTCTCCTTAGACAGAACTTTCTAGACATTGCCAATAATGTTATCTAATAATATTATTCAAATAATATGAATTATTGATCTGATAAATGAAAATACTGTGCAGCAACAATTATTGAAACAACAATAATATAAAATATCAACGCAGCAATTATTGAATCAATAAAATAAAATATTGAATAATAACTACTGTAACAATTATTGAGTAGTGCCTTCTTACGTAAGAATCAATAATTGGTGCAATACCGTGTGCTACTGTATTTTAACCACCGGGTATTCCAACAGTATTAACGGTAACAACTACGCCATTATTTATAAACAACTTATACTTGTCGTTTTCTTCATCCAATCGCTTTCCGTTATGGGGCCCACACAAGGCTGCGTCGTCGTACGAATATTCCCCGACAGCAAGAATATTCCACGACCAACCGAATATTCACCGACCAAAAATAAATATTTTATAACCACTTGCTTATTTTGCAAAATTTGCACATTTCACCCATAACCAAAGTATTATATCAAATTAACCCCTTATTATTCACAATAATATTTAGAGAAAATTTGATTTTATTCATTAATAAGTTGGGGTCTTACAAATAAGGTATAAACTTCGTAAAAATTTATAATTAACTAACCCGTTATACCTTCGTTCGGGTTCCTCGCGTTTTGGGCAGTCACGACAAACGCTCTTCCAGAAACCGCCGACTTTATTTTGTCCGTATCCGCCTTTGGTGTCACCGTCCCAGCTGGACTTGGTTTCGCTATAGTACAATCTCTAGCGATATGTCCTTCCTTTCCACAATTATAACATACCTTGAACTGTTATGGGCAGTTTGGGCTGATATGTCCCTCTTTTCCACATTTGTAACATACGACCGGTGGTCGTTCTCCTCCCCTAGAAACAGTTGATGTTTGTGATGACGTCTTCACGTTATCATTGTTGTACCTTCTCTTCTTGAAATCTCCTCTCGACTCGCTCCTTTTATTATCACGACCACGATTACCACCAGAGTGGTTACCGCTTTTGTCCGAATATTTTCCTCCCTGCTGGTTTTCATTGCTTCGATGACTGCCGCCACCGGTATGACCCTGGTTGTGGTCCCTCGGTTGCACATACTCATTATCTCGCTCTAATAATTGAGCCCTGTTTACAACATCTGAATATAAAGAAAATTTATGAGAGATAAGATATTGTCGAATATCGGGTTTTAGACCTCTCAGAAATATTCTTGTCATTCGTTCCTCATTTTCGACCAAATGAGGTGCAAACCTGGATAACTCTGCAAACTTCGCCTCGTACTGGGACACCGTCATGTTGTTTTGTTCCAGTCTAATAAACTCTACCTCCTTCATATGACGAATACTTTCAGGAAAGTACTTGTCATTGAACAGTTTTTGAAATGTTTCCCAGGATATGTTGAGTGCGTCAGGCTGGGTACGCTTCACAGACTCCCACCAGTAGTCTGCCTCACCGCGGAACATAAAGGTGGCGAATGGAACCTTCTGTTCCTTCGTGCATCCCAAGACATCGAATATCTTGGTAATTTGCTTGACCCACGTTTCCGCCATGATCGGATCCGGCTTTCCCTTAAATTCTAGTGGTCCCAATTCTTTGAACTGCTTAGATGTGACAAACCGCGCGTTGTTATCATTTCCACCCGTATTCTGCATACGAGTCTCCCTCGTCTGATTTTACATGAACTACAAAAAGCTCCCAAACATTCCATCATTCATCGTTTGCTCGGTAACGTTGTTTACAGGAGGAATATTGCCTTCCTGTTGCACGTTCCCCTAGGTGGTGATCAAAGGTGTTTCCACAGTCTCATTCACTCCATTGTTAACGTTCTCAGCTGCCATTCTTAAATACTGTCATAAAACAAGGGTTAATAGTCATGTCATATATTATCCCTATACTCTGACAGACCAAATAAATACCAAATAAACTTAGTCAGGTCATACTAGCGAAGGAATTCCATGTCTCTCCCCTCCTAGTTCTTGTCTCACATCTCAGCCAGGGATCATATCCCTAAGCTCTGATACCAACTGTGACGCCCCCAAAATAGGTATACAACACCCATTCTGAGTTGCCAAATACATGGTACAGAAAGCAAACTACAACTTCAATAATACAATTATCGTGCAAAATACGACAACACATACTGTGAGTTTAAATACAAATATTGTCCTCTGGACAATATCCACACTCAAATAAATCCTCATTATAATTATTCAAACACTATTTTACAGAAATAGTGAGAACTGCTAAAACATCTTTCTAGAACCATCACTCCATACCCCGACTAGATCTTGCTATGTTCTCACCTCATGAGAAGAAAAATAGAACAAAAAGGAAAAGGGTGAGCTCAACTAGCCCAGTAAAGAATATTATGACTAAGATAATATACAACAAATTATCGTTAGTCTTCAACAGGGAAAAATCTGATAGAATATAATCGACAACAAGTTTTAGATCAACAATTGCAGCGAAAACAACAAACTATTAGAAGAGTCAAGTAGAGAATGAATTCTACTATCTTCTAAGATTTAAAAGTTCATCATCAATATTTTATCCCTGTAACATCAATTAATAACCATCTTTATCCAAATATTCATCTTTGCACTACAGGCCAAAGATATTCATTTGTATCACCTGTCAGTCATGTTCATGTCAACACCTGTTCATCTTTGCACTACAGGCCAAAGATATTCATCAAGTAATCATACATCTTTACACTACAGGCCAAAGATATTCAGTAATATCATCATTTAGGACTGAGGATGATGAAAAATATCTTAAAGAGAACGAATCCAGTGAGACAGAAGGACAAATAGTAGGGATTCGTATAACAGTTTATCCAAGATCAATAATACTTCATAATAATCAATTGTGAAGCAGAATTCAAAAATAAAGGAAAATAATGTTATCTAATAATGTTATTCAAATAATATGAATTATTGATCTGATAAAGGAAAATACTGTACAGCAACAATTATTGAAACAACAATAATATAAAATATCAACGCAACAATTATTGAATCAATAAAATAAAATATTGAACAATAACTACTGTAACAATTATTGAGTAGTGCCTTCTTACGTAAGAATCAATAATTGGTGCAATACCGTGTGCTACTGTATTTTAACTACCGGGTATTCCAACAGTATTAACGGTAACAACTACGCCGTTATTTATAAACAACTTATACTTGTCATTTTCTTCATCCAATCGCTTTCCGTTATGGGGCCCACACAAGGCTGCGCCGTCGTACTAATATTCCCTGACAGAAAGAATATTCCACGACCAAACGAATATTCCCCGACAAAATGAATATTTTATAACCACTTGCTTATTTTGCAAAATTTGCACATTTCACCCATAACCAAAGTATTATATCAAATTAACCCCTTATTATTCACAATAATATTTAGAGAAAATTTGATTTTATTCATTAATAAGTTGGGGTCTTACAAAATGACTTGGGAGTTAGAATCTGAAATGAAATCAAGGTATCCTTACCTCTTCGACATACCATGTACGTACCCTAATTTCGAGGGTGAAATTTCATAAGAAGGGGAGGTTGTAAGACCCCAACTTTTATAAATAAAGATGAATTTTTTATAAATATCATTTTTGAATATTATGGAGTTAATTTGATATAATGTTATAGTTGTGGGTAATATTTATAAATTTTGCAAAGTACGCAAGTTGTTATATAATATTCGATTGGTCGGGGAATATTCGTTTTAATGGGCAATATTCGTACAACGGCACAATCATTGGTGGACCCCACAACGGAATTATTGTCGGATTGAAAAAACGACAAAAATATTTTATTAAAAATAACGGCGGAAGTTTTACCATTGATACTGTTGAACTACTCGGTAGTAAAAGTACAGTAATACGTGTGGTTGCATAGTAGCACACGGTATTGATTATTAATGCTTATGTGAGAAGTCACTCAGTTTGATTCAATTATTGTCAGTTAATAATATGAATTATTTAGCGATAATGACATTTTGTTTTATTCGTATTATTAACGTAATAAAACAGAAACATCTTTTTATATAAAACAGAATACTTTATTAAAGTTGTTCTATAAATAGAATATATTATATTTTATTTAAAAGATTTTTTTTTTAAATATGGACCGTCAGCATGGGCGGACCTAGAGCAAGGGCAGGGGGGGGCACCTGCCCCCACTGGATTTTCACCTCTTCATACATATATATATATATATATATATATATATATATATATATATATATATATATATATATATACTACTCTTATTAATATATTCACAAATTTTAAGGCATAGTAAAACAAAATAAATAGATATTAGTACATTACAATTATGCTATTGAAAAAATAATATACTACTATATTGTTAAAATAAAATACTATTATAAGAAGTTAAGTATTTTATTGTCTTGATCAATTTACTTCTCTTGAATACCAAGAAGGTAAAATTAAAAACAGAAGAGTTATAGTTACTAAAAATTATGAAAGATTTCGGTTAGAGTTTCTATAATTTACCCGAATTTTTCAAAAAAAAAAATAGTGCCTAGTAAATATTCCTATATTATGCAGATGGGTGCTCTCATTTCATTAGTAGTGGTAGTATGAAATTCAAGATCAACATCATTACATTTATTTTCTCCCAATAATGTCGTCAACTGTTGTGGAACAATCTATCAGTCACTTAATCAAATTTAAACATTTTAAAGTATATTAAAATGTTTATCTATCATATTAACAAGATAGTAGCATATTCTTTTTTCAGTAACATAATAGTAGTGTACTAATATAACTGTAGTGCTCTACTTATTTTGTTTCACTAAGCTTTAAAATTTGTGAATATATTAATATTATTGATATATGATATTTTTGTAACTATTAAAAATGAGGCTATCATGCAACCATTTTAAGTAATAAGACCTCAAAAAATGTTATTGTAAATAATATTTGAGGATTATTTAGTTTTATGATTAATTTTATTAAATTTTTATTCTTGAAGATTTTTTTTTCGAATTTGACCCCATTGAACTTTCAGGCTGGATCCGCCCCTGACCGTCAGATTAAACTAATCAATCTGGACCGTTCATGGATTAGTTACTATGCATTCTATTTTTCTATAAATAGCAGCTCATTCCTTCATTATTTCTTACGAATTCACTGAACTCTAGAGAGAGAAACTATAGAGAGAAACTATAGAGAGAGAGGAGAAGAGTATTCTGCTACTTAACTACTTCCTTATTTCAGCTATTATTTAAAACGGTAAGGGGTGTTATTCTTTCTTATTCATGAAGAGAACTGTTGTTATTCCATTTCTTATTATTCTGTTGGAATAACTTGTATACGCGGTCTACCCTATACTTGGTGACATTCTTCTATTATTCTGTTGGAACATCCTGTCTGTGTATTTTACACCGGACCTGGTTCCGTTTTATTATTATTCTGTTGGAACATCCTGTCTGTGTGTTTTACACCGGACCTGGTTCCGTTTTTATTATTATTCTGTTGGAACATCCTGTCTGTGTGTTTTACACCGGACCTGGTTCCGTCTTGTTATTATTCTGTTGGAACATCATGTCTGTGTGTTTTACACCGGACCTGGTTCCATTATTTATTATTCTATCGGAATATCCTGTCTGTGCGTTTACGCCGGACCTGGTTCCATTATTTATTATTCTGTTGGAATAACATGTCTGTGCGGTCTATCGCATGCCGGGTGATTTCTTTTGTTATTCCATTCTTTGTTATACTCAGTTGGTTAAGTTTTGACTTCTATACTCCATGAAATTAGTGGAATATCCTTGATAATTGCGTTTCATCCAGTATCTTTTCAGGAAAATATTATTCTAAGCATTCTTGAATTTTACTCCACAAAGCAGTATCATGTTGACAATTTGGACGTTGTTAATTCTTGGATAAATTAATTCTTGAACTTGTTTTATTGAATTCTTATATCATTGTCATCATCCTCATGTTTATAAAATGTTAAAAGTCATCTGTAGCCTGTAGTGCATAGATGGACTTGGTATGATTATGACCAGGGATTATTCGGTATAATCATGACCGTAATGTTACAAATGATGTGGTAAAAGTCCTCATTGGCCCGTAGTGCGTTGATGGACAGTTGTTGGCATGATCATGACCATTAATGAATACACGAATATCCTTGGCCGTAGTGCGGGGGTGATTCGATGATGTGGATTATTTTATTAAGCTGAGTCCCAGCGATCACAGTGTTGAAAAACCCTTTTAAATCATAAAAGATAGTAGAGTTTATTTTCTACTTAACTCTTTTAATGGATTGCTTGTTCCGCTGCAGTTAAACTTGATGTCTATTATATTTTATCAGTTTAACATTGTTGAAGGCTAATGATAATTTATTCTGCATTATCTTAGTCATAATATTTCTTACTGGGCTAGTTGAGCTCACCCTTTCTTCCACTGTTCTCTTCAGGAAATGAGAACGTAGCTGGGGCAAGTCGGGAAACGGAGTGATGGTCCGAATGATAGTATTAGTTAGTAGTCCTCACTATTCTATGTAATAGTGTGTTAATAAATGTAATAAGGACTCCTTTTGGGTATGAATACTCTCTAGAAGATAATATTTGTATTCAAACTCACAGTTTATGTTTTGTCGTATTGTACACGACAGTTGTATTAGTAAGTTGTATTTGTATTCTGTACTATGTATCTGACGACCCAAGATGGGTGATGTATACCTAATTTTGGGGGCGTCACAGGTAATATCAAAGAGAAAGTGGTATAATAATAATTCATCAATTCGTAAATCTTTTCTCATCTCTTCCATTTTCAACAAAAGTTGAGTAAAATGATAATAAGTGGAAAAATATGATAAAAATAGTTATAAATATAGAAATAAAATATTTATTATGGAACATCTTAAAAAAGATATTATAACGTTTAATACGGGAAATCAACTTCTTAAATGAGGTGGAAGACCTGATGAAGGGCTAATTAATGTAACTCCACAAAAGTAAAAGGGTTTTTACGTAAAAAAAACGTACATGGACGAAAATGAAACTAAACTCTAAGTAGGGGTGCTCATCGGTAAAAAATCGAACTGGTACCGAAAATACCGAACCGGTACCGATCCAAAATTATCGAAAAAATAAGAATCGAAACCGGTACCGAATTACCGGTTTCGGTACCGATTTGATACAAAATCGATATCGATTTTTTCAGTTCGATTTTCGGTTATACCGCGTGGTAATATATATAATTATTAATAATAATTAAATACATTTTTTTATATATTAATAATTTTTTAAAAAACTAAAAGATCATTAACTATTAATAATAATTAATATATAAAATAAAACTACAAAACATTATTAATATATATAAAAAAATTAATAAAACTATTATTATATAGAAATTATTAATATATAAAAAAATTATTTAATATATAAAATTACAAAACATTAAATATTAATTATTAAATTATTAAATTTTGGTATTTTTGGTATATTAATTTTTACCGAATTCAAAAAAGTCATTATTACTATCGGTATCGAAAAATATTAAAATATCAAAAAAACCGATACCGCCGATACCGATAAAAAATTGAAAAAATCGAAAATTTTGACCACGTATAACCCTAAGTACATGGTGTGGGTGGTTTTACCCATCACGTAGGCGCAAGGTTGTTGTGGAGCATTGATTATCCTAAGTACATGAATTTACTGTTTTTGGGCCTACCCATATGTTAGTGAACAGAGTCTCAAGTACCACTACCCATACTTACTTGGCTGGCCCGTCAGAAAATTATAATAAGCTCTTCTGTAAAATCTAGATTTGTAAAGATTTAGATTCCTTTGTATTTCAGACTACAAATCTATGGGCAAACCTTTGCTCAGTTTTTCACTTTTTTTTTGTATTTAAAAGTCATAAAGATTAATATATATATATATATATATATATATATATATATATATATATATATATTCTGCAGACAAGTTTCATTTTCAAATTTTATAAATAGGAAAATGATATTTCCATATTACAAATATATTTTTTCAGTTTTTAAATATGAAATTATTATTTACTTTTTAAAACAATATAAGACATTATCAAATTACAAATATATTTTTTCAGTTTTTAAATATGAAATTATTATTATATATATATATATATATATATATATATATATATATATATATATATATATATATTTGTTGTTAAGATACTTCATTAGATAGAGAAATTATTTTTTATTTCTATTTTTAATAGTTAAAACACACGGTTGGTGTTTGTGCATTATTATATTAATATCTTAATAACAATAACAATAATAATGGATTTATATTGTGTTAGATGACGTTCATAAGAAAATTGGTTTATTTCTAAAACTATATTATTTAACTAATAATAAAACGTTATGTAATTAATTGTTAATAAGTTTGAAATTTTCTCACAAAAATAATGGTTTCCTACAACCGTAATTATCTATTCATATAGTTAAGATAACAGAATATTCATTTATTAACTCATCTATTCATGATTTCATATATTACTTTATTTGTGCAATAATAACAAATTAAAATTCTATAACAAGATTTTGTAGGAAAATAAGCCCTATAGACTCATTAAGCGTTTATTTTGGGGAAAAAATCGTGTAAAATGATTGAATTTGTCAGCCATTCAGACAATTTAGATTGAATGGGCTAAATGAAATTTTTTTTTATAATATTAAATATTATATTAAAAAAATTTATAACAATTTAGAATTTTTTTAAAGGGATAAAATAATAAAAATCTGTTATTCAAATGTTTCAGATATATCAATTATCAAATAATTTTTTTTATTCAGATTCGACTGATTCAGATTTATTCAGTTTTTATCAAACACCCCTTTAATAAATTAGATCATCTGAATGAAATAAACTTAAAAAATTATTTAATAATTAAAAAGTCAAAAATAAAACAAGAAGCAAAAAATAAAAAATCTAACTAGTCCCTGTCTGTCAGCTAAAGATAGATGTTAGTACTGAACTCTATTAAAAAAAGTGTAGTAGTAGTTCAAGTACCTCAATTATACCTTAAAATGTCCGGTTCAATCAAACAGTGCTTTTTTTAAAACCTATTACAGTAGCTAAAATAAATGAAATAAAAAAGGAAAAAGGCTACCTACTTTACCATAAAAAGCTCAATCTCTCTGTTTTCTCCCATCTCGTCTTTCTCTGTGTGTGGTGGGTGGCTTGGTATCTGCAAATTTCTAAAAACCCAACAGACCCCCACAATCACAAATACCATACCCACTACACATAACCCAATTAAACACCAAACAGGTAAGCACATACAAGCAAATTCCTCTCTGTTCCTTTTCTTTTTTAATATAACAACTGCTCCCTTATTGGTGGGGTTTTTTTTTTTTTTGGGTCTTTTCATCATGTTCTTGATCTGAAAGAATGGTCAAAATGGTGTCCAAATTCTAGTAATATGCCGCCATCTTTGTCCCAAAAAACCTTTTCCCACTCCATCCATTTGGTTTTGACTAAATAATACAAGCAGCTCTGTTTATTACTAGTTTCAGTTGATTGTCTTTAATCTGTTATTTATTGTGGAGTGAAAAATGAATTGCTAGTTTCTCAGTACTCTGTGTATGTATATGTATTATATAGAGACAGTAGAGATGGCAAGAAAAAAGATAAAGATAAAGAAGATAGATAATACAACAGCAAGGCAGGTGACATTCTCAAAAAGAAGAAGAGGGCTTTTCAAGAAAGCTGAAGAGCTCTCTGTTCTTTGTGATGCTGATGTTGCTCTCATCATCTTCTCCTCTACTGGCAAACTCTTCCACTATCCCAGCTCCAGGTTCGTAATTTCTCCCTCTCAATATATATGTGTGTTTCTTTGTTGTGGATCATTGTTTTTTGGAGTGATCAAAAAGATGATATCAAACAGGTATCAGTATGCACTATATTTCTTGTTAATTTGTGGTAAATATACTTTATCTAATATATATAATATAAAAAGGAAAAAACAAAACTTTCAATAGAGAAAAATATATTCAAATCACCAACAGCTCTATCTTATCCAGTTTGAACTTATCCAAAGCTGAAGGTTGTTTAGTTTACTTAGTCAGCATGTTAAAAAAAAACAAAAATAAAAACTTGCAATAGAGAAAAACATATTTAAATCACCAACAGCTCTATCTTATCCAGTTTGAACTTATCCAAAGCTGTAGGTTTTTTAGTTTACTCAGTCAGTAAAAAAACTTACAATAGAGAAAAATATATTCAAATCACCAACAGCTCTATCTTATCCAGTTTGAACTGAAGGTTGTTTAGTTGACTTACTCAGCTCTCTTATATTTGGCATAGCAATCTTCAATTGTGACTATATATTGGGAAACTTTGTTCAATTGACCAATCCATCATGAAGTTGAAAGATAAATTTTATAATACTAGGATTTATGAGTACTAGACAGAATCAGCTTCCATATATGGCATGTATCAGTATCTATTTCTGTGTCCTGCAGTATTAACAGAATACTTGAAAGGCATAGTTTGCACTCGAAGAATCTTGACAAGATGGAACAGCCATCCCTTGAGCTGCAGGTGAGCATTTCTTCGTAATTTTGAACTTTGTGATTTATGTTCATAGGGTAAAGAAGGCTGTTCAACTTGAGTTACAGCTTTCATTTATCTTGGGCAGTAATTTAAATCCCAGCATAAGAAGGTTTAATCATGTGTGGTTTTCATGAAAATTTTATATGATTTACTGTAAAATTTCTGTAAATGGGATTATGAATCTACCCTATTAAATTTTGTCAAGTGCTCGACTGAAAGAATGAGAACATTGTGTAATACAGCTAGTAGAGAACAGCAACCACTCCAAATTAAGCAAGGTAGTGGCAGAGAGGAGCCATAAACTGAGGTAAGTGTTCTTATAATTAAATTTATTTATTTTTAAATTAAATCGATAGTGTTGTGTATTGAGGCATAATACCATAAAACAGGCAGATGAGGGGAGAAGATCTTCAAGGTTTGAATTTTGAGGAGTTGCAGCAGCTAGAGAAGTCTCTTGAAGCCGGATTGAGCCGCGTGATGAAGAAAAAGGCCCGTTAATATATTTCTGCTCTCTCTCTCTCTCTTTTGTTAATGTTTGTATAATAATATGATCATATACTTTAGCAGTCAATTGCCAAATGTATTCTTAACATATTATTTTCTCTCTCTTTTTTTAGGGTGAAAAAATTATGGCAGAGATCGGGCAACTTCAAGAAAAGGTCAGAAACAAAACTTGATATTGGAAACAATCGTCAGTAACATGAGAACAAATAACATTGATTTATTTTATGTTATAGACATCTCCCAAGATTCTACCTTGAAACCAGTTGGACACTCAGAGACATGATTATCAGTGATCTAAAAGTAGTCACCATCTTTATTTTACATCCCTTAGTTTAAGAAAGAAAGAAAAAAAAAACTTTCTTAATTTATTTTATTTTTACACACATCATTTACATGACTAGTACTAAAGGGTGGTAGTTGGAACATGATTTTGTTCATAGTTCGATCAGTTTTTTATTTTTTTTGCGGAAAAAAATATTTGTTGACAAGTTTTATTTAAGCCAAATTTACTTGGTACTTGAAATTGTTGTTTTCTGTTCTCTGAAATTCTTTCATTCTCTTCTTCTATTTTGAACAATAATCCCTTAAATTCATTTCATAAAACATGCAGGGCATGCAACTAAAGGAAGAAAACCATCGACTAAGACGGCAAATGATGGAGATATCTAATGGTGGAAAGCTAATTCCAGCCGAATCTGAGAACATGATATGTTGTGAGGAAGGCCAGTCATCGGAGTCTGTCACCAATATCTGCAACTCTACCGGCCCTTCACAAGACCTTGAAAGCTCGGATACATCCCTCAAGTTGGGGTGAGTTCCTCCGTCTTTTGTTTCCAGTTTTTTTCCTGGAAAATTTGCCTGAAGGATATGGTCTGTCCTCCAAATACAAAGCCAATAAGCCTTGAATTACTTCACATTAAGCGCTGGTGATGGGATAGTTTGCTCTACTCCTGTGACTACAAATTAATACTAAAATTGTAACTTAGCTGAACCATTTTTTTCCCTGTTTCTTTGCAGGTTACCATATTAAGGCTGACCAGAAAAGGGCAAAGGACTGCTAAATGAAATATAAAAACTATCCCCGGTTGAGTTATGAACAAGCATCTCTCACACTTAATAGGACTAGATGTTTGGTTTTATGTATGTGAAGTTCCATTAACAGCAACTGTGCTAGCTGGTGCAATTTGTACTAGTCTAAACTAATTGTTACCTACCTCATTTGTTCAACAATGTCTCGTGGTAACTCCAAGAAGCTCTCATGTCTACCCATATAGTAAGCTTAAACATTTAAGTCGGGTATGGTAGAGCGCTGTGCAATTTTAATTTAGCCACCATTCGTAACATAAAATCTTGTTTGTCAAATTAAAGTTTGTTGACCTACGTGGCAATTTAAAGAGTATTATTTGTTACTTTTATATTTTATGTCTTAATAGTCTTTTCAATTTAATGAGTTGTATATCAAACTCATCAAGCGTAATAAATATTTTTAGTCTTGTAAATTTGAAGAGTGAGAAGGAGGTTGTAGATTTGATGACTAAGGTTGAAGAGGTTGTGAATTTTTTGATGTGTTTCACCTATTTGAATATCTCAAAATAATTGAAGAGACTCTTGGAGATTTTGTTGAAGAAATAGACATTTACACAATTTCATTGTTTTTCCAACTCAAAAGTGTGCCCTATTCCAGATAATGGCACTCAAATCTAAATCACATCAATTCAATTTGGACCATAACATGTTTGTGTGAGACTAGTATTATGGGACACCAATTAATGCTCGAGTTGAGTGGTTGAATCTTTTTGATGTCTTCCTACAAAAATTTATTGGGGTGGGAGGCCTAACATGGATTCAATTAATCACACCTCAACAATATTATATACACTCGAATGAATTTTTTTATTTTTGTGTGTGAATTCATTCAGCCCACTAATCATTTCCCTGGTTCTTCCTACCCTAATTTAGTTTGATATATATTGTTAGGGTCTCTTTGTAAGAGTCTAAATTTTTACTTAACAGGATATTAAATCTCTAGATGTGCATGATATTGGGTTCAATTTTTCCCCCGTAGTTTTTATGTTGGGGATGCAAAATGATGCATGTGAGGGGGGATTGTAAACGAATTGAATAATAGTAGGATAAAAAGAGTGATGTAATAACTCAACAGTACCAAAAAATTAAAAAAAATATAATTTGAAATCTATTTATTGTAAACACTAGTTTTCATGTTACTAATTATGCAGGAGGGCAGAAGCGTCTTTTTCACACTCCAGTGATAACTCTGAAAGACCACAACATCAAATCCAACTTCGGAGACAGTAGCGAACCAACATTGGAGATAACCCTGAAAAAAACAGTCAACAACAATCAAATCCCATAAATAACCCTGAGAAAAATAATTGCAGCACATCAAGTCTGGAGACAGCCCCCGAAAAGGCAAAATGGTTATCTTAACAAGTCAATTTCAACAAACCTAATACAACTGTAAATAGGGTCACGAAAAGCCATTGCAGCACTTCCAAGTATAAACTATGCAAAATAGCTTAACGGACTGCCTGCGAAGACCCGAAAATACCATTTCGTTCATGGACCATTCGAAAAATGTCAAATCACATGTCATTGTGTAGCTCTCGAAAAGGGATTTTCAGAAAGGTATAGCACGCCTCCACCGAACTCCCGGATTGAAAGTTATGAAGGTTCGAGCAAACGACGCACTGGTCCGAGTGCACGTATTTCGATACGACGGGACACACGGGGCCCCAGCCCAACTAGGCAGCCACAGGTAGACCCGCGGCTATTTTGATCTATAAATAGGACCCCCATCAACCATAAAATAAGAGAAAAAGGGAGAAAAAGAGATAAAATTTTGTCCATTTTAGCTCTAAACCCATCTTCTAATGTTCTAAACTTCAATATTTTGTTTTCTAAACACTTATATACATATATATTTCGACATATCAAATTTTAATCGGTCAAAATTGAGTTTTTAAACTCCAAAAGTGGTTTGAAATATTTTTAATTTGCAGCACACTGTAAAAATTTTTCATATTTGAAGCTTTCTTTTGGTTTGATATATATATATATATATATATATATATATATATAGTCTCCTTCAGTTGAGGGATCCCTCAAATAGTGTTATTTGAGGGATAGTGCGCTCAATCGTTGGATCTGTTTTAATAAATTTATGTGGCTGAGATTTTACATCTTATGTGTTGCATTGGATAACTGTTGCATTGGATGTGCATCTTATGTGTTGCATTGGATAACTGTTGCATTGGATGTGTTGGGTTATTTATAAAATCTCAGCCACATAAATTTATTAAAACAGATCCAACGGTTGAGCGCACTATCCCTCAAATAACACTATTTGAGGGATCCCTCAACTGAAGGGGACTATATATATATATATATATATATATATATATATATATATATACACACACACACACACACACACAAAACAGTCATGTCTGCATTCTAAATTCGTGACTTTTTATCGCTTTAATATATATTTATAAATATTAATTGTTTACTGTGTTTAAATATCTGTTTTAACTGTTCATTCAATGTAAATTCATAATATTTAAATTTGTGGACTAGATTTATCTAAATCTAGTAATATCTAACTTTTAACTGGTTCAAAAAATATAAAACTGAAACCGTCGAGCTAAAATGACTAAGATTTATCTAAATCTAGTTTTCTTTCTAGTTTTTTTTTTTTTTTTTTTGTAAATATTAAGCAACTACGTGACCTTAGATCTGTATCTAGAGGGAACGAGAAGCTTGGCTACGCGCATGCAGGAATTTAACTGATGCATCTTTTATTTTGCGTCGTTTAGATTAAATATTTGTTTTATTTCAATATCCTCGTTATGCAGAATATTCATATAATATTATGAGAGTTTAGGAGTCACGGGATCTAAGATCCAGCAGACGAATCTAGATCTGGTTCCCATGATGGACCATTTTCAGCTGTATAGTTAGCTTGTAAATCATATTTATGGTGCTCGGGTCACTTCGATGACTTTGATGTCCAAAAGGAGCCCGACACTTATATGTATATTATTTTGTCGAAGATGCTTCGCATATCGAGAATAAAATTAAATCAAGCCGAATACAGAATAAAATGGAAGTATCAAAGTCCTCAATTATTATGTGAGCATAAAGGATTGAAAACCTGTTTTCAAAACATCATTTTTGCATATATTGTTTAAAATTGAACTTTTATACAAGTCAAACCCTTTGTATATAAGTGCAAACGAGGTATATCACTACTTCCAAATAATGTACTTAAGCCCAATTAACCACACACATTTCAAATAAATTAAGGAATTGAAAAGACGCGGTAATCGTGTTTTAACGAAAGTCGAGAGGTACCTAACACATTCCCCTCGCTTAATCAAGCTCCCGAACTCTATGAATCTCGATTTTCAAGACCTGTTAAACAGAGTCCAATAATTAGGCCTTTGTGTAAATATTTTCAAATTTGGTTGAGTTAGACTCTGAATTTTCAAATCATCGACATTTTCTGTTAGACTCTTTTCAAACTCGCTCTTTCAAATAAAATTCAACACATATAAAATATTAAGGGTAAGAAATCATTAAAAAAGTAATTCCAAAAAAAGAAAATTTTTTCGGACGTCGACACTTATTTTGCTCACAAGTTGAGTGAAGTCTAGAAATATGCGTGTGCAATTTGTATTGAAGATTGATAGTTTTAGAACAAAAATATCACTATAGATGTATTAATGATGTTGAAAATTGTCGCTATAGAGCTATAAAATTTATAGCAACGATTTTATTATGAAAATATTATTTTTTGTTGTTAATTTATCAATTTTCCTTGTATTTTATTGAACATGCTATTAAACCTGAATCGAATTACAATACGCACATCGCATGCTCTGATTTTTCAGCAATAAACGCGGCCACTAAATGCAAATAAATACCAACCACAACAAAAGATTTGGCGAAATCTTATTATGTGTTGTTTTATAAGTTGTTTTATAATTATGAATAAATATTAAGGAAATAATTTTATAATATTAAATATAATATCAATTGTATATATTGTTATTGTATTAAAAAAAGATGATATTATTTATTAGACAGACAATAGTGAGACAAATAAAATTATATTTAATACTTGGATTATTATTACAAATTAAATAATTAATACTTAATTAAAATTTTTAAATAATAAAAATTAAAAATACTTCTCTAAAATGACAAATAGAGTACTTAATAAGCCCACTATAGTTAATTACCAAAAAGAAAACAACTATACTTGATTGTTAATTAGCAGGCGAAAAATAAGCTCAGTAGTTGTAAATGTGGAGTACATGTGTTAGGTGCGTATGCTGATTATCCGATCCTCATCATTCTTTTTCTCGGGTAACATATTCGTCGAGAATAAATCTAGATATACAATTTATTTTATAAATTGTTAGGCTTAAATATGAATTAGTATCTTAAATTATAAGTCATATTCTATTTCGATAATTCACATTTCAATTGTCAATTAGATGATTAAACTATCAATTTTTTTCAACTGCAACAAATTAAACATGTAACGTCAGAAATTGCTGACGTGGCTAATTGTGTGGGGCCTTAAGAAGCTGATGTGGCAAAAAAATAATTTTTTAATCATTAAATAAACAAATTTGATTAAATATGGGGCAAAATGGTCAAAACACAATTTAACATTTCAAATTAAAATAAAACAAACATTAAACATATATCAGTACCCATTCCATTACAATCGATCGATCAAACCCCCAAATCGCTAAGAATTTCTGAGAATCAACCATTCCGCCACTCAATCGGTTCAACAATGAAGTAAGTATATGATTTAACTTTGAGACAGATCACACCAAATTCGCGGCGAAAGAGAGAACCCGTCTTTCTCATCCACTCTCCTCGACCAGATTTACCGTTCTATCGATGGTGAAGATGAATTAGTCCTTTACACAGAAACCATGAGGAAGAACAAACACCACTCCACTACTACGACTACTTTAAAAAATGACCAAGATGTTGCAAATTTTTGACGGATGGAGAAAAAGAAGCTAATTAGCAGCACTAGTGAAAAAATCATACCTCATAATAAATCTGCTGCTGCTGATTACAAAAGAAAATCACTAGAAAATGCAGGTGATATTTCTTCGATACTCCTAAATTCGAGTTGGAGTTCTTCAGATTCTAGCTCTGGCTTCTTCTCGTCGGAGGTCGAGTCCAGTTTTGGAGTTTTTTCAAACAGTAATTATAGGCCTAAGCCTATTAGAACCAACTTCTCTACTCAGCAGACGGCTGGAACATTCCAAAATCATCAACTTTCAAAGCAGAAATTAAAGCACCAAGGCGGTACCGGTGGTTTTGTGAAGACCAAGTCGAAAGTGTTGAAGATTTACGGCTATCTGAAGAAGGTTAAGCAGCCAATTTCACCTGACGGAAGGATTGCAAGTTTTCTCAATTCTATTCTTAGTAGTGAAGGTAATTGCTAAGAAAGCTAAGATTTTTTAGCTAGGGTTTGTCGAGCGATTTGGGGCTTTTGTCATGATCGATCGATTGTAATGGAACGGGTACTGATATATTGAGTTTAATGTTTGTTTTATTTTAATTTGAAATGTTAAATTGTGTATTGACCACTTTGCCCCACATTTAATTAGATTTGTTTATTTAATCATTAAAAAATTGTTTTTCTTGCCATATCAGCTTCTTAAGGCCCCACACAATTAGTCACGTCAGCAATTTCTGACGTGACATGTTCAATTTGTTACAATTGAAAAAAATTGATAGTTTAATCATCTAATTGACAAAATTAAAAGGTGGATCACCGAAGTGGAATATGACCTATAGTTTAGGATACTAATTTATATTTAAGCCAAGTTGTTAATATGACATACTCCACTTCAGCTCAGAGACGAAATCAAATTTTTTTGTCAGTAGAGTCGAAATTATTACTGAGTTACAGATAATTTGACGGGGGTTCGAAGGCAACGCCCCCGAGTCAATTTTTTTGAATACTTTATACTTTCGAGTATATATATATATATATATATATATATATATATATATATAATGTTACAATAAAAATATAATGAGTAATAATATATGATATATATACATTATATTGACTCATACTAGACTTTTTAAATCACAACTGTTCATAAGTAAGTAATTCATTATTTATTTTTAAAAATAATATAAATTAGATTATTATTTAGTTTAAAATATTATAGAGAGATACATATATTGAGAGGATATAAATCATGTGGTTAAAATTTATTTGACAAAGTTATAAATTTTCAATTTGATCCCGTATAATAGAAAATTTATAAAATTTTAGTGAGATCAATTTATATATAATACTTAAAATTTTTAAAATTTATCTTACATTATAAAATAATTTTTTTTACCAGTGGGGTCGATTGACCCCATAGAACACTGCGTATGTAATTAAACAAATTACTCCTATAAGAATAAAATTTTCAAGTACATTTAAACTTTCAAAGATGTGTAACCAAAATCATACCCCAAGTTTTTTCAGCAATATAATCCAGTACCCCTACACCCCCCCCCCCCCCCAAAAAAAATATTTTTATATATATATATTATTTAGGTTTTGATGAAATTTTGTAACTACCTTAAAAATTTTAGCTTACCAAATGTAAGGATAAATTATGGGGAAAATTTAGATTAATACAACAAAGTTAAGAAGATGCTACAAAATGAAAATTTAGTCACTTAGGTTCCTAACAAAGAATATCATGTTGCTTTACTCCCTTTTTGATTTAGATAGAGCCTTTTTCCTCTGGCCAAGCATATAGCCGTACAAGTAGGGGCTGCCTGCAGGATAATGGCATTGGATGTGGTTTAACAATCAGTAAAACAGTTGAGCTACAAGACTTATTATAAGTAAATGAAATTATTGAAATGGAATATGTGAATATGAAGTCATGCCTGGAATGTAAAATCCGAGGGCTACAATTGCTCCGCAGAAATAATCAAATGAGAAATTCCATTTGTTGGGCATCCTTGTACAATATTTTTCAGAATCCTGCAAACACCCAAACTAATTTAATTTTAGGATTGTAAATGAAAAACAAATTACTCCAGAAAAAGCTGATAAGTGCTTTTCTTATTAAATTATTAAACAGAGTGCATAGAGAAATTCTGACAGATGGCAACAGAACACTATCATCAAAACAGATTTTCTTTTTACAAGTCAAACATTGAAGTTTGTTAGACCACTTAAAATAAAGGTTTGTTTTTCCATTTACTAAAGACTTCAGAGTTCTAAATTCAGACGGTTCAACTTAATAACATATAACCTCAGAAGGTGACCTAAAAATGTCTATTCATCTTACTGGCAATTATTTCTGCCAGTAGATATTGGTCTATCTTCTCAATCAATAAATGAAAATGCTTAATTCTCACCTCAATTCACCTATAAAAATACTTTACTTGATAATGGTGGGTTGGGTATTATTGGAGAATGCAGCATCTTTATCTAAAAGACAGAAGTTTTCTCACCCTTCCTTGGCTTGAGTGAAGTACGCTTAAGAAAATAGACAGAGAAATTGATGCATGGATGCGTGTCCATACGTGTTTCATGAGCCTAGCTCTTTTAGTGACTCACTATACTAACTGGCACATTCAAGGCGTGTGAAGACTTCACCATTTATAAGGAAACAGCCCCACCTTCAGAGTATATGACGTGAAGAAAGAGGTTTCCAGCAATCAAGAATCTCCCAACTTCCACTCTGTAGTTCTCAATTTTCATTGCACCGTTATTTTTTTATATTTATATATTATTCTATGCATCTAGACATCGTTTTTAGCAACCAAATAAACTAATGTTTTAACATCCGTGGGGAAAGCCAGTATACCAGGTTGTTCGAACATAGTAAGATTATTGCAAAACTGAATGAAAATTAGTACAGAAATCTTAGACTTATGTCTTCTAACCTTTATGTAAGGCATGGCAGTATATATTAGACCAACCTCGCTTGCGATGCCAGTTGGATACAACAACAAAAAGGCACTGTACCTGCAAGTACATCATAATTAATTAAAAATCTACCAAACTATACTAGTCAACTCTGATTCTCTGATAGTCTGATGGCAATAGTCTCAAGGTTTGTACCTGAGCCATAAGAGGAAGGAAGGAGCTGAACCAAGTGCCTCCTTTGAGCCAAAAAACGAATATCTAATGACCTGAAAATTACAAGAACGATTATAATATTTACAATTGAGTATGTTCATAGTAAATACTGGTACATCTTGAAAATAGAAACAAAATTCAGTTGAAACTAATCCAGAAAAACTGTGACGCGTATAAAATTTTCTTGTTGATCCCAAATAAAAATTGCTGGCTCTCCAACAATTCTATATATATTCACATATAAACCTTGATTTATTATATAACCGTACGTAGACAAGAACAAGTGTTTAAAGTTTATATTGAACTTTAGCCATATTGATATTGAGATATAAATTTTTATTATGCAACCTCTAACTTTCATTTGTATGGTTTCTGGTTCACAGTAAGGCATATTTTTAGGTTATCTAGCACACTGCAGTAAAACGTTCTTGACTAGATACTTAGTCTGCAAATACTACTGCAACCAGAAGAAGACAAGTAATATAAATGGCAATCAAGCAAAACTCACCTCAGTGATACCCCAGCTGATGACCAAAGAACTAACTAGTATATTAGTCCGAACCTGTCACCAGCAAGCATAATCATTTAATAAAGCTGTTTGATAATCGAGTGCCAAAATGGTAGGAGGCAGTTATTCACTTCTTCTTACCTCAGGAAAGCTATACAAAATCCCCCAAGTTAGATACAACCTTGAACCAATCTGTGGCAGTGTTGCTGTGATTGGAGATCTTACCAAACCTTTTCAGGGTTGAAAGCAAAAGAAGTGAGTCGTTCAAAATGTGTTTCATATAATTTATATCCTCCATAAAAGCACAAGTCATCAGCAGCAAGAATTCTTACCTACTAGACCATGAAGTATCTGTTTCATGTTAAAGTTGAAAAGAGCCACACAAAAAAATACATGTCAATAATACCCAAATGATATCTTATTGGAAATGCAAGAATTCAGGTATCAAAAGTACACAAAAATAAGATTAAAAGAAACAAAAGTGGGACAGCTCCAAATTCTAATATAACAAACAAAATTCAAGAATGCTTGAAGTATATTTAATCATAGTGCAAGAGTGCTTCAACTCAAGTCCTTGACTGACAAAAAGTAAGGACATAACACATGCTTAACCGAAAAATCAAAAACATCCACTACAACTCTACAAGGCTCAAAGTGTATAATCCATCTCAAAGTCTGCAACTACTTAGGGGTATTCTGGTTATACAAATTAAAGAACTGACCATTTTAGTTTAATTGCCAGGTAGTAACGATTAACTTTGCATCATTAATATACCAAGTATTTTTGCCTGTGTATGGGATCTAAATGTTTGCATTAATACAAATTGCATTCTTAATACCGAGAAATCACAAACCAAGATCAAATGCAACGATTTTAGAACCAACCTATCTCACAGAATTCTGATTATGGTGGTTCTGATTAGTAGGGAAATTTACCTCCAAAAAGGCTGCGGATTGAGCAAGTAGAAGAGGCTTTTCCACAGCAGCATAGACATGTTCATGCCCAGATTCGTTAAGAGTCTTCAGAGCAATATAAAGCACTTGAAACCTTAATATATTATTACATAAACACATTCCATAAATTGAACAAACAGCTGAAAGAAAGAGAGGAAAATAAGATGCAAATTGAAAACTTGCCATCCGACGAAGACAGTCCAATTGTAAATGGAAAGGTAAATGCGTTTGAGAAGTGATAAGAATCCCGCCATTTGAGATCCCAAAAAAGTAACAGCTTTCTTCTCCAATTTAGAGGGAGGGAGAGAGAGAGAAAGTGTGTTGGAGTTACAGGGAAAGAGAGATAAATTGGGTATTTGAAGATGGAATTAATTAAGCAAAAGATTTAGGTGAACAGATCAACCACATGGGTATGAGGTATCCATGAGGTTTTGCGGTTGGTCTAATTTATGGAGTCCCAAATTCTCTCTCTCTAGGTCAACTGCCAACTCCGAACTGAAATTAATTCTCATTGTAAATATCGACGTCTGTGCTGAGCCTGAAAATGTGGATGAAGGTATGTACGACGTCGCTTGCATTTAGAAAAACAAAGAGAAAGAGGGAGGAGATGGTTAAAGCGGAAAGAAAGAAAAGAAATACTCTCCCTCAATTTTAAATTTAGAGATAGAATTTGATTTTCACGGTGAAACGATGACATATTAAATATTAAAATTAATATAAATTATAAAAATTTAGAATAAAATAAATTTTATAATTAATAATTTTTATTATATAATATGTAATTATAATAATTATATTACTTAAATTTAAATTAATTCATATTAATTTTAATTTTAATTTGGCGTTATTTGATCTCAAAAATTAAATTATATCTATAATTTTAGAATAATGAGAGTAATGATTTATTTAGCAAAAGAAATAAAATAATGATTTTAGTTTCTCTTCCATTTTATAAATGAAAATTTTGAAGAGAGAACAAGTCTCCATTTATCCGTTAAGAAAACTTCACTTGTCCATGTTTGTTTGTAATGATTATAATTCCGAAATTATATTCCCAGAAATTAATCCGACATTATATTCCCATTTTGTTAATTCTGGCTTGGACGGGCATGTAGGCCTCAACAGGCTACATTTTTAATGTATTAAGCTTGGCCCGTTCCTACCTAATAGTCTGAAAGTCAAGGCTTAGTCTGGTCAATAGTTAAGGCCAGACAGACTCAGGCCGGATAAAGACCAGACCAGACCGGTCTGTTATGTATCACTAGTTTGTTCTCACCCTTGCAAGTCAGGTCTGACCGGTACAGACTTTAACCGGGCCGAACCAAGGCCTCGGATCATTTGTGCACTACTAGTTTTATGGATGAATATTATTGATGATGTCTTACTCTTTCGGTAGGAGTCCGTCGTACTTCGATAGTTTCATTTATTTCATGTCGGATGTTTTATAACGGAATAATCTGATTGTCCATCGTGATAATTTAGGAAAGTACTATTTTTACATTAATATTTGATATTTTCATACGTATGATTCACATATTAGCCAAATAAAATTTGACAAATCAATTAATATGTAGATCGTGTGTGAAAATATCAAATATTAATGTGAAAATATCAATCGTCAAAATTTATTGTGCAGGATATATGAAATTAGCAAAACAGCGAAAACTCTTACCCCGAAGGATGTGACATTATCAATCACTATTTACAATAGTGTCGCTACTTGTTTTTCATCTTTTTATGAGGAATAATGGCAAGTAATTAAATAAAAATCATTTAATTTGTCTAGATAAAATATTAATAAATTTTATAATACAATTTATCACTATTTAGTCTAAATAAATTACATCGTATTTGCCTTACTACCCATCATTACTCTTTTTAATATAAATATTTTAACACATTTTTGTATCAAATATTTTGGATAGAATTTTTTAGAGTGAAAACTATTTTTAAGAGAACTATAAATTTGATGATATTAAAAGTTTAACATCTACACCTTTTAATCGTGGACATGGACTTCTTCTATTCAGTCTACGTTAACTAAGCCCATATTGTTCTCTGAATGTCCAAAAGATAATAACTAAGCCCATTTTAATATCCAAATGCATGCTTTTAAGCCCATATTGTTCTTGTTTAATTTTGTATTTTTATATGCTAGCTTTTAGTTTTGCCATTTTTAACAATAACTTTAATCATTTAAGGACGTAGTATATTTAGGTTGATTAATTTTGCTACTACTGTATTTATTAAAGTATTAGTCAATTCTAATGTTTAATAAAATAAATGACTTGGAGGGTTGGAGATAATTCCAAATCAAAGTAAGTTAAAATTGATTTAGCTAATTAAAGATTGTTAGATATGTTTGAGAGGTTACTTGATAAAACTAACAATCTTCCTATTTGTTTGTTTGATCCATAGTCCATGGTGTGGTTCAAATAAAAATTATCAACTAGAGTTTAATCATTCATAAATACAACATAAATCAATCACTAAAATTATTTTCATAGTGGTTGAGTGATGGCTAAAAACTGAATGAATCTGAATCTGAATGAAAAAAATATTTGATAATTAACATGTCTGAAATTAAAAGAGAAAAAAAGGGTGGTGATATTTGATAATGGAGGAAGACTGTATTAATAAGGAAATTGATATTTTTATATGTTAAAATAATATATTAACATGAGTTTTTCTTACATAAAAGTGAGATCCCTTCACTATTTATATGGTAGGCGATAGATTATGTGAAAATATCAATTCCCTGTTAATAATTAAAGAGGAAATAGTAGATGAGACACCGTACCAATTTGATTTTTATTTTCTTTTATATATTTTTTGTTCTTTTTCCATTGTTGGCAAATCACGGATAAAGAAAAACTTAAAAGATTGTGACATCTAGCCCACTAAACAATAATTTTATAAAACATTTAATGTTAGAATCTCACGTGAATAAACTACACACATCACGGGAAACCTTATGTCTTGAAAAAAATACTATTAAATTTAATTTAAGTTACAAAATAATTCATGATTTTACAAAATATTCCAAATGACTACGTGGGTGCCCATATATATAATGTGAAAATCAAATAATGTAATACTCAGAAAAAAAAAATAAAAAAAAAAATAAATAAATAATATTTAAATAGTTTAATTGGACTGTCTTTTATTTGGGTCAAACTAATCATTTAATTTATATGGACTAATAAGTGATGAATAAATTAATTTGATAATTGAGTCTTAAATTAATTGAGTTTTATTTATATGCGAATAATAATAAATTCTATTAAAATTAAAAAAATTAATAAAATTTATTAATAAATAAATGTCTAAAACCTAATTTGTTTAACATTACGTCTAACATGAATTGACGGAGGGAAAAGGACTACGGTATTCTAATTATGTTCTGCAGTTATATGATGATATTAGGAAGTGGAGAATACATACAAAATTATTGGGAATAGTTGATAACAGTATGCTCAAACGGTGGAAGTATAAAATTATCTTGCTATTTTTGTCTTTTTTGATATCGTTATGTGTGACGCCCTCAAAATATATATATGTGACAACTCCAAAATAGGTCAATTCCACCCAACCCATTCTGAGTCGTCAAATACATGGTACAGAAAATAACTATAACTTTATTACAACAATTGTCGTGCAAAATATAACAACACATATGCTGTGAGTTTGGATACAAATATATACCAAATGTGACTCATGTTCCAACCGTGGACATCACCTCACAATGACACCTTACATAAAGGTATAGTCAAAAATTATTTTAGAAATTAGAATATTTGGGAAGTGCTCAAGAAAACCTTCGTACATGGGAGGCCATGCGTCTAGGTTATGATAGATATCATATGGCCACAGAATTATCCTTGGTTTACCCAATAGACCCCAAAGAAAAACGAGAAGATTACTATCATATTCTTCCCAATGGTGAGTCTTCTCTTGACTTATCATTATCTCCATTGTCTCTAATTGAGAATTATACTTCAAACAAACACCAAGATTATATAGGTAGTGCCCATAGATATACTCAGCAAGTGGATGAGCACATCCCTGTCTTATGATGACACGAGGTTGTATGTCGTTAGACATCTTGTATGATAGTGGCAAAACACCCTTCCAACGTTAGGTTCGCCTCACCCTATTGGATTCACCAAATATAACTACTAAATGAACTTTTCTATACTGCTTCGGGAGAACATCCACAGCTAGAGACCACCGTTCTATTTCCCCGTTACCCTCGCTCGACCCAGCTACACTCTTATTACCTGAAAGGAATTGTGAAGCAAAAGGGTGAGCACAACTAGCTCAGTAAAGAATATCATGACTAAAGATAATTAAATTATCAATAGCCTTCATCAATAATAAATCAGAGATTTAGAACATATGGTAAATGATAAAAATTTCAACCATAGTTGCAGCGGAACGAGCAATCCATTAGAAGAGTCAAATAGACTATAAAGTCTATTAGCTTCTCCATGTTAAAAATCCATCAACAATGTTTTATCCCTGTAACATCAATCAACAATTCTGGTCCACAATCATATGAATAACTCATAATCATAACTGTAGTTCTAAATTCCTCTTCTCATCCAGGACGAAGATAATTTTCATCACCTATCTTTACCTGAAACATCAAAGATCATGGTTACACCAAATCACATTTCCTGTTCATAATCATACTAATAACTTCATCTTTGCACTACGGGCCAAAGATATTCATCAACAAGTCATCTTTGCACTACAGGCCAAAGATATTCGTCAACAGTTCATCTTTGCATTACTGACCAAAGATATTCAACAACAGGTCATCTTTGCACTACGGCCAAAGATATTCATCAACAGACCATCTTTGCACTACAGGCCAAAGATATTCATCTACAATTCATCTTTGCACTACAGGCCAAAGATATTCCTCAACAATTCATATTTGCACTACATGCCAAATACATTAATACCTCAAAGAATATATAATCATTTAAGAATTTATATAAACAATAATTATAACCATGTTGATCATTTCACCTTTGCACTTAAGCTAAAGATATTCAATTATAAATTCAATGGTCATGATCATACCAGTCAACAATTCAACTTTGCACTACTGGCCAAAGAGAACCCATAGTCATGATCATACCAAAAATCTACCCATCTTTACACTCAAGTCAAAGAGAAATATCATCATTAGGGTTATAAAAATGTTATATATGATAATAAAATCAATATAATCAACATATAGATTTAATCTCAAGAGTAATATTCATAAATCAACTATAATTTGGTTAGAAAAAGAAACCAATTTTGTCGTGAATAGTAACTCGTGAATAGTAACTCATGAATAGTAACTCGTGAATAGTAACTCGTGAATAGTAACCCCGACTCAAAAAGGTAGAAATTCCACAATAAAATCTATACCAATATTTCGGTATAATGATATTGAAAGAATAACATTTTTTAAGCTTATAAATAATTTATTTAAATTGTTTACACTTTACTAATTAATGCATTTAATCATCATAAAATGCCAACTCTTACAATTTCATCATCAATAACCAAAACCTTCATAAAAAATCTGCATATACCTCATATAGGATTCTCAAGCCATAAAATCCTATTTTTCAATTTTCTTTTTTCACAAAACATATTTAATTCATTTACTCATAACTAGACCATTTTCATAAAAAATACCAAATCAGTTCCAAAAATATTTCTTTTCTGGGATTTAGCATAATATAGTCCCATAGTGAACATATATTTTTCTCAAAATTTTTAAAAGTCATTTACTATTTTTCATATGGCCAAAATAGCCGAATATTTAGACATTTATCAAAAATTGTACTTTTGTCTAAAAATTCTGAAATTTACAAAGTATACTTCTATCATATACATGTACTCCCAATAAAAATTTCATCAATTTTGGAGTTAACCACAAGGAATTATAAGCTGTTACTTTTAAAATAGTCTTTTCTCATAAAATTCATAACTCTCAATCTATACATCCAAAAATCACCATTTTTGGACACAATCAAGAAAACTTATCAAAATATCATTTCAAATTTTTCCAGAATTTTTGAAGATCAGAAAAATTACGAAACTGAAAATCATAACAACCCTTAAAATCCCTTAATATCCCTTACTATCCCTTACTATCCTTACCTCAAAAGAGCAGTACTTCTGATCGGTATAAGGCTGAAGGAAACTTGCACTGATGAATAGCAACTCACCAAGTATCTAAATACTCACAAAATACACTTAATAATCTAGAGAAAGAAAGAGAGAAAGCTTATGTTTCTGGTGTGCTTTTCAATTCTAACTTAGCCCTCTATTTATGGGAAAATTTTGGTAGGTTTGACCTGCAACCTGATGGCTTTACCTGCTACTATTCCCACCCACCACATTTGAAATATAATTCAGCACATTTCTTCACCAACCACAAGTGGGGCCCACCAATTCTAGAATTTTCCACCAAAAATGATTTATAACCTGATTTCCGAATCAGCCACCTCTTAAAATTCATAACAAATCATACGTTCATTTTTAACGGTTCAAAATTTATGGACATATACTCAACTTATATATGTATAACATATCCAAAAATTACCACGATCCAACGGTCAGATTAAAAATTATAACCCCCGCAAAATATCTCAAAAACCCTGATTTTTAATACCTCCATTCCGACAAAAATACTGATAAAAACCTCAACATTAACTCCTTCATTTTTAACCACAAAAATATATCCCTCATTTATATCCACATAATATAAATATTTCCTTATCATATGAATCAATAATTAATTATTCACAAATAATATTACAGAATCACATTTGTGACAACCAGGCCGTTCCCAGGAAAGAGGGGGCTTTCCAATAAGAATTTCTCCTTACTGGCGCGCAATTAGATGACCAAACCTCTCCTTAGACAGAACTTTCTAGACATTGACAATAATGTTATCTAATAATATTATTCAAATAATATGAATTATTGATCTGATAAAGGAAAATACTGTGCAGCAACAATTATTGAAACAACAATAATATAAAATATCAACGCAACAATTATTGAATCAATAAAATAAAATATTGAACAGTAACTACTGTAACAATTATTGAGTAGTGCCTTCTTACGTAAGAATCAATAATTTCAAAAATACTATGCAATACCGTGTGCTACTGTGCAATAACGCATATTACTGTATTTTAACCAACGGGTATTCCAACAGTGTTAACGGTAACAACTACGCCGTTATTTGTAAAAACTCAAATTTGTCGTTTTCTTCATCCGACATTTATTCGTTATGGGGCCCACAAATAGCTGCGCCGTCGTACGAATATTCCCCGACAGAAAGAATATTCCACGACCAAACGAATATTTCCCGACAACAATGATTATTTTATAACCACTTGCTTATTTTGAAAAATATTCACATTTCACACATAACTTTAACTTTTTATCAATTTAACCATTTACTGAATAGTAATTATAAGAAAAATTGAATACTTTTATTTCATAAAATTCGGGGTCTTACAATCTCCCCTCCTTATGAAATTTCGTCCCCGAAATTTACGTACCTGGTATTTCAAAGAGTTGAGAATACCTTGCTTCCATTTCAGATTCTATCTCTCAGATCATCATGATTTCTCCATTGCTCTTCTCCCATGATAACTTCATTTGGGTTCCTCATTTGTTGGGAAGTCATGACAACCGCCATCCCTCGAACTACTCGGCTTTGACTTGTCTGGAGCAGCATTTGGCGTCATCATTACCGTTGGAATATACCTTTCTATAGGACATATTCCTCCCTCAACTGCCTCTTCGTACTCCTCATTCATGATCTGAATCATGAATCTTCGATCCATATCGGATTCAGGTTGACCGCTATGTACAGGGTAATTCAAAACTCGATGTTGGGTTCTCCCAATTGCTTTCCAAAAAGGGAAATTCATATCATCTATTTTAGCCTTCTTAGATCGAACATCTCTTTCCACAATATCCACGTGTCGTGCGGCTTTTGCCCATGCATCACTTATTCTCACTCGTTCAATTTTTTCTTCTTTCAGCTCAGATTCCATTTTTATCATCTTATACTCTGCCAAAGAATGCTTCTGTTCAAGCATCACATATCGGGTAACACAAGCTTGAATTGTTGCATCCTTTTGTTCCACGACCGCCTGTCGTTCTTCTGCCTGCTCTTCTAACTCATGAATACGATTTTGAAATTCTACATTTTGATCATATAATACCTCTAATAAACTCTCCTCTGATACTTCTTCTTCCTCTTCTTCCTCAGTCTCAGCTGTTACCTCTGCGACTATCTCGGTGCAACTATCAATTCTTCACTCACCACATAGATATCTCTAATTTCTTCTTCGTCTGACATCACATTATCATGGTTAGTGATTAGAGGTATCCCCACAGTCTCATTCACTCCATTGTTAGCATTCTCAGCTGCCATTCTCAAATACTGCCATAAAATAAGGGTTAATTAAACAAATTAACATATCACATAATATTCCAATATTATGACTAACCAACAAATAAGCTTAGGTAGGACACACTAGCGAAGAATTTACTCATCTCTCCCCTCCTAGTTGTATTCCCCGATCTCCGCCAGAGATCATATCCCTAAGCTCTGATACCAACTGTGACAACCCCAAAATAGGTCCATTCCACCCAACCCATTCTGAGTCGTCAAATACATGGTACAGAAAATAACTATAACTTTATTACAACAATTGTCGTGCAAAATATAACAACACATATGCTGTGAGTTTGGATATAAATATATACCAAATGTGACTCATGTTCCAACCGTGGACATCACCTCACAATGACACCTTACATAAAGGTATAGTCAAAAATTATTTTAGAAATTAGAATATTTGGGAAGTGCTCAAAAACCTTCGTACATGGGAGGCCATGCGTCTAGGTTATGATAGATATCATATGGCCACAGAATTATCCTTGGTTACCCAATAGACCCCAAAGAAAAACGAGAAGATTACTATCATATTCTTCCCAATGTGAGTCTTCTCTTGACTTATCATTATCTCCATTGTCTCTAATTGAGAATTATACTTCAAACAAACACCAAGATTATATAGGTAGTGCCCATAGATATACTCAGCAAGTGGATGAGCACATCCCTGTCTTATGATGACACGAGGTTGTATGTCGTTAGACATCTTGTATGATAGTGGCAAAACACCCTTCCAACGTTAGGTTCGCCTCACCCTATTGGATTCACCAAATATAACTACTAAATGAACTTTTCTATACTGCTTCGGGAGAACATCCACAGCTAGAGACCACCGTTCTATTTCCCCGTTACCCTCGCTCGACCCAGCTACACTCTTATTACCTGAAAGGAATTGTGAAGCAAAAGGGTGAGCACAACTAGCTCAGTAAAGAATATCATGACTAAAGATAATTAAATTATCAATAGCCTTCATCAATAATAAATCAGAGATTTAGAACATATGGTAAATGATAAAAATTTCAACCATAGTTGCAGCGGAACGAGCAATCCATTAGAAGAGTCAAATAGACTATAAAGTCTATTATCTTCTCCATGTTAAAAATCCATCAACAATGTTTTATCCCTATAACATCAATCAACAATTCTGGTCCACAATCATATGAATAACTCATAATCATAACTGTAGTTCTAAATTTCTCTTCTCATTCAGGACGAAGATAATTTTCATCACCTATCTTTACCTGAAACATCAAAGATCATGGTTACACCAAATCACATTTCCTGTTCATAATCATACTAATAACTTCATCTTTGCACTACGGCCAAAGATATTCATCAACAAGTCATCTTTGCACTACAGGCCAAAGATATTCGTCAACAGTTCATCTTTGCATTACTGACCAAAGATATTCAACAACAGGTCATCTTTGCACTACGGCCAAAGATATTCATCAACAGACCATCTTTGCACTACAGGCCAAAGATATTCATCTACAATTCATCTTTGCACTACAGGCCAAAGATATTCCTCAACAATTCATATTTGCACTACATGCCAAATACATTAATACCTCAAAGAATATATAATCATTTAAGAATTTATATAAACAATAATTATAACCATGTTGATCATTTCACCTTTGCACTTAAGCTAAAGATATTCAATTATAAATTCAATGGTCATGATCATACCAGTCAACAATTCAACTTTGCACTACTGGCCAAAGAGAACCCATAGTCATGATCATACCAAAAATCTACCCATCTTTACACTCAAGTCAAAGAGAAATATCATCATTAGGTTATAAAAATGTTATATATGATAATAAAACAATATAATCAACATATAGATTTAATCTCAAGAGTAATATTCATAAATCAACTATAATTTGGTTAGAAAAAGAAATCAATTTTGTCGTGAATAGTAACTCGTGAATAGTAACTCATGAATAGTAACTCGTGAATAGTAACTCGTGAATAGTAACCCCGACTCAAAAAGGTAGAAATTCCACAATAAAATCTATACCAATATTTCGGTATAATGATATTGAAAGAATAACATTTTTTAAGCTTATAAACAATTTATTTAAATTGTTTACACTTTACTAATTAATGCATTTAATCATCATAAAATGCCAACTCTTACAATTTCATCATCAATAACCAAAACCTTCATCAAAAATCTGCATATACCTCATATAGGATTCTCAAGCCATAAAATCCTATTTTCCAATTTTCTTTCTTCACAAAACATATTTAATTCATTTACTCATAACTAGACCATTTTCATAAAAAATACCAAATCAGTTCCAAAAATATTTCTTTTCTGGGATTTAGCATAATATAGTCCCATAGTGAACATATATTTTTCTCAGAATTTTTAAAAGTCATTTACTATTTTTTCATATGGCCAAAATAGCCGAATATTTAGACATTTATCAAAATTGTACTTTTGTCTAAAAATTCTGAAATTTACAGAGTATACTTCTATCATATACATGTACTCCCAATAAAAATTTCATCAATTTTGGAGTTAACCACAAGGAATTATAAGCTGTTACTTTTAAAATAGTCTTTTCTCATAAAATTCATAACTCTCAATCTATACATCCAAAAATCACCATTTTTGGACACAATCAAGAAAACTCATCAAAATATCATTTCAAATTTTTCCAGAATTTTTGAAGATCAGAAAATTACGAAACTGAAAATCATAACAACCCTTAAAATCCCTTAATATCCCTTACTATCCCTTACTATCCCTTACCTCAAAAGAGCAGTACTTCTGATCGGTATAAAGGCTGAAGGAAACTTGCACTGATGAATAGCAACTCACCAAGTATCTAAATACTCACAAAATACACTCAATAATCTAGAGAAAGAAAGAGAAAAGCTTATGTTTCTGGTGTGATTTTCAATTCTAACTTAGCCCTCTATTTATAGGAAAATTTTGGTAGGTTTGACCTGCAACCTGATGGCTTTACCTGCTACTATTCCCACCCACCACATTTGAAATATAATTCAGCACATTTCTTCACCAACCACAAGTGGGGCCCACCAATTCTAGAATTTTCCACCAAAAATGATTTAATAACCTGATTTCCGAATCAGCCACCTCTTAAAATTCATAACAAATCATACGTTCATTTTTAACGGTTCAAAATTTGTGGACATATACTCAACTTATATATGTATAACATATCCAAAAATTACCACGATCCAACGGTCAGATTAAAAATTATAACCCCCCGCAAAATATCTCAAAAACCCTGATTTTTAATACCTCCATTCCGACAAAAATACTGATAAAAACCTCAACATTAACTCCTTCATTTTTAACCACAAAAATATATCCCTCATTTATATCCACAAATATAAATATTTCCTTATCATATGAATCAATAATTAATTATTCACAAATAATATTACAGAATCACATTTATGACAACCAGGCCGTTCCCAGGAAAGAGGGGGCTTTCCAATAAGAATTTCTCCTTACTGGCGCGCAATTAGATGACCAAACCTCTCCTTAGACAGAACTTTCTAGACATTGCCAATAATGTTATCTAATAATATTATTCAAATAATATGAATTATTGATCTGATAAAGGAAAATACTGTGCAGCAACAATTATTGAAACAACAATAATATAAAATATCAACGCAACAATTATTGAATCAATAAAAAAAATATTGAACAGTAACTACTGTAACAATTATTGAGTAGTGCCTTCTTACGTAAGAATCAATAATTTCAAAATACTATGCAATACCGTGTGCTACTGTGCAATAACGCGTATTACTGTATTTTAACCACCGGGTATTCCAACAGTGTTAACGGTAACAACTACGCCGTTATTTGTAAAAACTCAAATTTGTCGTTTTCTTCACCCGACATTTATTCGTTATGGGGCCCACAAATAGCTGCGCCGTCGTACGAATATTCCCCGACAGAAAGAATATTCCACGACCAAACGAATTTTCCCGACAACAATGATTATTTTATAACCACTTGCTTATTTTGAAAAAATATCACATTTCACACATAACTTTAACTTTTTATCAATTTAACCATTTACTGAATAGTAATTATAAGAAAAATTGAATACTTTTATTTCATAAAATTCGGGGTCTTACAATCTCCCCTCCTTATGAAATTTCGTCCCCGAAATTTACGTACCTGGTATTTCAAAGAGTTGAGAATACCTTGCTTCCATTTCAGATTCTATCTCTCAGATCATCATGATTTCTCCATTGCTCTTCTCCCATGATAACTTCATTTGGGTTCCTCATTTGTTGGGAAGTCATGACAACCGCCATCCCTCGAACTACTCGGCTTTGACTTGTCTGGAGCAGCATTTGGCGTCATCATTACCGTTGGAATATACCTTTCTATAGGACATATTCCTCCCTCAACTGCCTCTTCGTACTCCTCATTCATGATCTGAATCATCAATCTTCGATCCATATCGGATTCAGGTTGACCGCTATGTACAGGGTAATTCAAAACTCGATGTTGGGTTCTCCCAATTGCTTTCCAAAAAGGGAAATTCATATCATCTATTTTAGCCTTCTTAGATCGAACATCTCTTTCCACAATATCCACGTGTCGTGCGGCTTTTGCCCATGCATCACTTATTCTCACTCGTTCAATTTTTTTCTTCTTTCAGCTCAGATTCCATTTTTATCATCTTATACTCTGCCAAAGAATGCTTCTGTTCAAGCATCACATATCGGGTAACACAAGCTTGAATTGTTGCATCCTTTTGTTCCACGACCGCCTGTCGTTCTTCTGCCTGCTCTTCTAACTCATGAATACGATTTTGAAATTCTACATTTTGATCATATAATACCTCTAATAAACTCTCCTCTGATACTTCTTCTTCCTCTTCTTCCTCAGTCTCAGCTGTTACCTCTGCGACTATCTCGGGTGCAACTATCAATTCTTCACTCACCACATAGATATCTCTAATTCCTTCTTCGTCTGACATCACATTATCATGGTTAGTGATTAGAGGTATCCCCACAGTCTCATTCACTCCATTGTTAGCATTCTCAGCTGCCATTCTCAAATACTGCCATAAAATAAGGGTTAATTAAACAAATTAACATATCACATAATATTCCAATATTATGACTAACCAACAAATAAGCTTAGGTAGGACACACTAGCGAAGGATTTACTCATCTCTCCCCTCCTAGTTATCCCCGATCTCCGCCAGAGATCATATCCCTAAGCTCTGATACCACTGTGACAACCCCAAAATAGGTCCATTCCACCCAACCCATTCTGAGTCGTCAAATACATGGTACAGAAAATAACTATAACTTTATTACAACAATTGTCGTGCAAAATATAACAACACATATGCTGTGAGTTTGGATACAAATATATACCAAATGTGACTCATGTTCCAACCGTGGACATCACCTCACAATGACACCTTACATAAAGGTATAGTCAAAAATTATTTTAGAAATTAGAATATTTGGGAAGTGCTCAAGAAACCTTCGTACATGGGAGGCCATGCGTCTAGGTTATGATAGATATCATATGGCCACAGAATTATCCTTGGTTTACCCAATAGACCCCAAAGAAAAACGAGAAGATTACTATCATATTCTTCCCAATGGTGAGTCTTCTCTTGACTTATCATTATCTCATTGTCTCTAATTGAGAATTATACTTCAAACAAACACCAAGATTATATAGGTAGTGCCCATATATATACTCAGCAAGTGGATGAGCACATCCCTGTCTTATGATGACACGAGGTTGTATGTCGTTAGACATCTTGTATGATAGTGGCAAAACACCCTTCCAACGTTAGGTTCGCCTCACCCTATTGGATTCACCAAATATAACTACTAAATGAACTTTCTATACTGCTTCGGGAGAACATCCACAGCTAGAGACCACCGTTCTATTTCCCCGTTACCCTCGCTCGACCCAGCTACACTCTTATTACCTGAAAGGAATTGTGAAGCAAAAGGGTGAGCACAACTAGCTCAGTAAAGAATATCATGACTAAAGATAATTAAATTATCAATAGCCTTCATCAATAATAAATCAGAGATTTAGAACATATGGTAAATGATAAAAATTTCAACCATAGTTGCAGCGGAACGAGCAATCCATTAGAAGAGTCAAATAGACTATAAAGTCTATTATCTTCTCCATGTTAAAAATCCATCAACAATGTTTTATCCCTGTAACATCAATCAACAATTCTGGTCCACAATCATATGAATAACTCATAATCATAACTGTAGTTCTAAATTCCTCTTCTCATCCAGGACGAAGATAATTTTCATCACCTATCTTTACCTGAAACATCAAAGATCATGGTTACACCAAATCACATTCCTGTTCATAATCATACTAATAACTTCATCTTTGCACTACGGGCCAAAGATATTCATCACAAGTCATCTTTGCACTACAGGCCAAAGATATTCATCAACATTTCATCTTTGCACTTACTGACCAAAGATATTCAACAACAGTCATCTTTGCACTACGGCCAAAGATATTCATCAACAACCATCTTTGCACTACAGGCCAAAGATATTCATCAACAATTCATCTTTGCACTACAGGCCAAAGATATTCCTCAACAATTCATATTTGCACTACAGGCCAAATATATTAATATCCTCAAAGAAATATATAATCATTTAAGAATTTATATAAACAATAATTATAACCATGTTGATCATTTCACCTTTGCACTTAAGCTAAAGATATTCAATTATAAATTCAATGGTCATGATCATACCAGTCAACAATTCAACTTTGCACTACTGGCCAAAGAGAACCCATAGTCATGATCATACCAAAAATCTACCCATCTTTACACTCAAGTCAAAGAGAAATATCATCATTAGGGTTATAAAAATGTTATATATGATAATAAAAATATAATCAACATATAGATTTTAATCTCAAGAGTAATATTCATAAATCAACTATAATTTGGTTAGAAAAAGAAACCAATTTTGTCGTGAATAGTAACTCGTGAATAGTAACTCATGAATAGTAACTCGTGAATAGTAACTCGTGAATAGTAACCCCGACACAAAAAGGTAGAAATTCCACAATAAAATCATACCAATATTTCGGTATAATGATATTGAAAGAATAACATTTTTTAAGCTTATAAACAATTTATTTAAATTGTTTACACTTTACTAATTAATGCATTTAATCATCATAAAATGCCAACTCTTAAATTTCATCATCAATAACCAAAACCCTCATCAAAAATCTGCATATACCTCATATAGGATTCTCAAGCCATAAAATCCTATTTTCCAATTTTCTTACTTCACAAAACATATTTAATTCATTTACTCATAACTAGACCATTTTCATAAAAAATACCAAATCAGTTCCAAAAATATTTCTTTTCTGGGATTTAGCATAATATAGTCCCATAGTGAACATATATTTTTCTCAGAATTTTTAAAAGTCATTTACTATTTTTCATATGGCCAAAATAGCCGAATATTTAGACATTTATCAAAAATTGTACTTTTGTCTAAAAATTCTGAAATTTACAAGTATACTTCTATCATATACATGTACTCCCAATAAAAATTTCATCAATTTTGGAGTTAACCACAAGGAATTATAAGCTGTTACTTTTAAAATAGTCTTTTCTCATAAAATTCATAACTCTCAATCTATACATCCAAAAATCACCATTTTTGGACACAATCAAGAAAACTCATCAAAATATCATTTCAAATTTTTCCAGAATTTTTGAAGATCAGAAAAATTACGAAACTGAAAATCATAACAACCCTTAAAATCCCTTAATATCCCTTACTATCCCTTACTATCCCTTACCTCAAAAGAGCAGTACTTCTGATCGGTATAAGGCTGAAGGAAACTTGCACTGATGAATAGCAACTCACCAAGTATCTAAATACTCACAAAATACACTCAATAATCTAGAGAGAGAAAGAGAGAAAGCTTATGTTTCTGGTGTGATTTTCAATTCTAACTTAGCCCTCTATTTATAGGAAAATTTTGGTAGGTTTGACCTGCAACCTGATGGCTTTACCTGCTACTATTCCCACCCACCACATTTGAAATATAATTCAGCACATTTCTTCACCAACCACAAGTGGGGCCCACCAATTCTAGAATTTTCCACCAAAAATGATTTATAACTGATTTCCGAATCAGCACCTCTTAAAATTCATAACAAATCATACGTTCATTTTTAACGGTTCAAAATTTGTGGACATATACTCAACTTATATATGTATAACATATCCAAAAATTACCACGATCCAACGGTCGGATTAAAAATTATAACCCCCGCAAAATATCTCAAAAACCCTGATTTTTAATACCTCCATTCCGACAAAAATACTGATAAAAACCTCAACATTAACTCCTTCATTTTTAACCACAAAAATATATCCCTCATTTATATCCACATAATATAAATATTTCCTTATCATATGAATCAATAATTAATTATTCACAAATAATATTACAGAATCACATTTATGACAACCAGGCCGTTCCCAGGAAAGAGGGGGCTTTCCAATAAGAATTTCTCCTTACTGCGCGCAATTAGATGACCAAACCTCTCCTTAGACAGAACTTTCTAGACATTGCCAATAATGTTATCTAATAATATTATTCAAATAATATGAATTATTGATCTGATAATGGAAAATACTGTGCAGCAACAATTATTGAAACAACAATAATATAAAATATCAACGCAGCAATTATTGAATCAATAAAATAAAATATTGAACAGTAATTACTGTAACAATTATTGAGTAGTGCCTTCTTACGTAAGAATCAATAATTTCAAAAATACTATGCAATACCGTGTGCTACTGTGCAATAACGCGTATTACTGTATTTTAACCACCGGGTATTCCAACAGTGTTAACGGTAACAACTACGCCGTTATTTGTAAAAACTCAAATTTGTCGTTTTCTTCATCCGACAGTTATTCGTTATGGGGCCCACAAATAGCTGCGCCGTCGTACGAATATTCCCGACAGAAAGAATATTCCACGACCAAACGAATATTCCCCGACAACAATGATTATTTTATAACCACTTGCTTATTTTGAAAAAATATTCATATTTCACACATAACTTTAACTTTTATCAATTTAACCATTTACTGAATAGTAATTATAAGAAAAATTGAATACTTTTTTATTTCATAAAATTCGGGTCTTACAATTCTCCCCTCCTTAATGAATTTCGTCCCCGAAATTTACGTACCTGGTATTTCAAAAGTTGAGAATACCTTGCTTCCATTTCAGATTCTATCTCTCAGATCACATGATTTTCTCCATTGCTCTTCTCCCCATGATAACTTCATTTGGGTTCCTCATTTGTTGGGAAGTCCATGACAACCGCCATCCCTCGAACTACTCGGCTTTTGACATTGTCTGGAGCAAGCATTGGCGTCATCATTACCGTTGGAATATACCTTTCTATAGGACCATATTCCTCCCTCAAACTGCCTCTTCGTACTCCTCATTCATGATCTGAATCATGAATCTCGATCCATAAATCGGATTCAGGTTGACCGCTATGTACAGGGTAATTCAAAACTCGATGTTGGGTTTCTCCCAATTGCTTTCAAAAAGGGAAATTCCATATCATCTATTGTAGCTTCTTTTAGATCGAACATCTCTTTCCACAATATCCACGTGTCGTGCGGCTTTTGCCCATGCATCACTTATTCTCACTCGTTCAATTTTTTCTTCTTTCAGCTCAGATTCCATTTTTATCATCTTATACTCTGCAAAGAATGCTTCTGTTCAAGCATCACATATCGGGTAACACAAGCTTGAATTGTTGCATCCTTTGTTCCCACGACCGCCTGTCGTTCTTCTGCCTGCTCTTCTAACTCATGAATACGATTTTGAAATTCTACATTTTGATCATATAATACCTCTAATAAACTCTCCTCTGGTACTTCTTCTTCCTCTTCTTCCTCAGTCTCAGCTGTTACCTCTGCGACTATCTCGGGTGCAACTATCAATTCTTCACTCACCACATAGATATCTCTAATTCCTTCTTCGTCTGACATCACATTATCATGGTTAGTATTAGAGGTATCCCCACAGTCTCATTCACTCCATTGTTAGCATTCTCAGCTGCCATTCTCAAATACTGCCATAAAATAAGGGTTAATTAAACAAATTAACATATCACATAATATTCCAATATTATGACTAACCAACAAATAAGCTTAGGTAGGACACACTAGCGAAGGATTTACTCATCTCTCCCCTCCTAGTTGTATTCCCCGATCTCCGCCAGAGATCATATCCCTAAGCTCTGATACCAACTGTGACAACCCCAAAATAGGTCCATTCCACCCAACCCATTCTGAGTCGTCAAATACATGGTACAGAAAATAACTATAACTTTATTACAACAATTGTCGTGCAAAATATAACAACACATATGCTGTGAGTTTGGATACAAATATATACCAAATGTGACTCATGTTCCAACCGTGGACATCACCTCACAATGACACCTTACATAAAGGTATAGTCAAAAATTATTTTAGAAATTAGAATATTTGGGAAGTGCTCAAGGAAACCTTCGTACATGGGAGGCCATGCGTCTAGGTTATGATAGATATCATATGGCCACAGAATTATCCTTGGTTTACCCAATAGACCCCAAAGAAAAACGAGAAGATTACTATCATATTCTTCCCAATGGTGAGTCTTCTCTTTGACTTATCATTATCTCCATTGTTCTCTAATTGAGAATTATACTTCAAACAAACACCAAGATTATATAGGTAGTGCCCATAGATATACTCGCAGCAAGTGATGAGCACATCCCTGTCTTATGATGACACGAGGTTGTATGTCGTTAACATCTTGTTATGATAGTGGCAAAACACCCTTCCAACGTTAGGTTCGCCTCACCCTATGGATTCACCAAATATAACTACTAAATAACTTTTCTATACTAGCTTCGGGAGAACATCCACAGCTAGAGACCACCGTTCTATTTCCCCGTTACCCTCGCTCGACCCCAGCTACACTCTTATTACCTGAAAGGAATTGTGAAGCAAAAGGGTGAGCACAACTAGCTCAGTAAAGAATATCATGACTAAAGATAATTAAATTATCAATAGCCTTCATCAATAATAAATCAGAGATTTAAACATATGGTAAATGATAAAAAATTTCAACCATAGTTGCAGCGGAACGAGCAATCCATTAGAAAGAGTCAAATAGACTATAAAGTCTATTATCCTCTCCATGTTAAAAAATCCATCAACAATGTTTTATCCCTGTAACATCAATCAACAATTCTGGTCCACAATCATATGAATAACTCATAATCATAACTGTAGTTCTAAATTCCTCTTCTCATCCAGGACGAAGATAATTTTCATCACCTATCTTTACCTGAAACATCAAAGATCATGGTTTACACCAAATCACATTTCCTGTTCATAATCATACTAATAACTTCATCTTTGCACTACGGGCCAAAGATATATTCATCAACAAGTCATCTTTGCACTACAGCCCAAAGAATATCGTCAACAGTTCATCTTTGCATTACTGGCCAAAGATATTCAACAACAGGTCATCTTTGCACTACGGCCAAAGATATTCATCAACAGACCATCTTTGCACTACAGGCCAAAGATATTCATCTACAATTCATCTTTGCACTACAGGCCAAAGATATTCCTCAACAATTCATATTTGCACTACATGCCAAATACATTAATACCTCAAAGAATATATAATCATTTTAGAGAATTTATATAAACAATAATTATAACCAGGTTGATCATTTCACCTTTGCACTTAAGCTAAAGATATTCAATTATAAATTCAATGGGTCTTGATCATACCAGTCAACAATTCAACTTTGCCACTACTGGCCAAAGAGAACCCATAGTCATGATCATACCAAAAATCTACCCATCTTTACACTCAAGTCAAAGAGAAATATCATCATTAGGGTTATAAAAAATGTTATATATGATAATAAAATCAATATAATCAACATATAGATTTAATCTCAAGAGTAATATTCATAAATCAACTATAATTTGGTTAGAAAAAGAAACCAATTTTGTCGTGAATAGTAACTCGTGAATAGAAAATCTCATGAATAGTAACTCGTGAATAGTAACTCGTGAATAGTAACCCCGACTCAAAAAGGTTAGAAATTCCACAATAAAATCTATACAATATTTCGGTATAATGATATTGAAAGAATAACATTTTTTAAGCTATATAAACAATTTATTTAAATTGTTTACACTTTTTCTAATTAATGCATTTAAATCATCATAAAATGCCAACTCTTACAATTTCATCATCAATAACCAAAAACCTTCATCAAAAATCTGCAATACCTCATATAGGATTCTCGCAGCCAGAAAAGCCTATTTTCCAATTTCTTTCTTCACAAAACATATTTAATTCATTTACTCATAACTAGACCATTTTCATAAAAAATA